>JAEMWC010000329.1:0-182500 GCA_016490735.1 Pachyseris speciosa | reverse complement strand
CCAATGTCGCTGTCCATTTTGCTTTTATTTTTGTCGCTGTCGCCATTTCACGGGATCGGTCTTGTCTTTCGTCTTGCAAATTAATGTTGACGGGAACTTTTATAACTTGATCAAAAGCCTATACTCCAATTCTATTTGCTCCATAAAGATTGGTAATAACCAGACAAGATCATTTAAGTACGAAAGAGGTGCTCGCCAAGGATGTATTTTGAGTCCTTTACTCTTTAATCTGTACATTAAAACTTACCGTTCTCATTTGGACATACTCTAACAGATCCTTTTGTTTTACCAAACGGAACTAAATTAATTTCTCTTCTATATGCAGATGATTTAATTATACTATCACGATCACGAATAGGTTTGCAAAATTGTCTCAATGCGTTATCATCATATTGCAAATCGTGGATGTTAAATATCAATCCTAAAAAGACCAAGGTTATTGTGTTTAAACGGCGAGCAAAGAAAGATGTCCATAAGTTTCATATAGGAAATGAAAACATTGATATTGTCCAAAATTATACGTACTTAGGGACTCGCATTTCTTCGACTGGAAACTTTACTATGTCGCTAGATCACTTAAGGGAAAAGGCTCTTCATGCCCTTTTTAGCCTACGTCGACATATAGATTTTAGCAGTTTGAAACCGTCTCTTGCCAGTAAAATTTTTGACACAATGATTTCCTAAATCTTAACTTATAACAGTGAAGTCTGGGGTGTCGATACTAAATCAGATCTTAAGTCTTGGGAAAATTCACCAATTGAAAAAACGCATCTACAGTTTTGCAAACGTTACTTAGAAGTAAGAAATAAAGCATCCAATATTGCGTGCAGGGCTGAACTTGGCCGATTTCCCTAGATCATCGAAATAAATAAAAGAATACTTAATTACCTAACTTATCTTCAAAATAAGGCCCAATACTCTATTGTTAAACAGTCCCTTCTAACGTCAATTGATCTTCATTCCCATGGCAAAAGTAGCTTTTACTCCAATCTCATAAACATTTATCATTACTATGATCTCCCTGACTTCGATCATAGCGCGTGAATAGATAACACTATGATTAAGCGCCATTTGAACGTCATGAAAAAGAAATATATCGATCATTGGAGACACACCCTTCAGCATTCAAAAAAACTAGAATCTTATAGCACTTTCAAAACAACTATGCACCCTCAATTTATTTAGATATAACCTGGAAATACTGTAATAGAAAAACGTTAGTGAAACTGAGAATTGGTAATCATAAACTTAAATTGAAACCGGTAGGTATGATAATATCCTTAGATGGGAAAGACTTTGCAGTCTTTGTGATATGAATGAAATTGAAGATGAAACCCACTTTCTGTTTCGTTGTCCAAAGTATTCATCCATTGGAAATGCCTTTTATGATAAAATAGTTAATAGAATACCGAATATTAAGCTGTTACCATTTGCTGATTTAATTGTTGAATTAATGAACTGTGATGATAATATTACTCATACGCAGTTTGTTAAGTTTATTTCCGCGTGTTTTGATTTACGAAACAATCTGTTGTCAAACTAGTTCAATTTAATTGTTGTTACCTGCTTTCGCAATACTGTAATGTTTTACGGTCAAGCAAATAAAGCTTGTTGTTGTTGCATTATTTCATTTCCTTCATGCCGCCGTTTCAGAGCCCTATCGCCTGTCGGAATTTACCCTAACATGGCCTCATATATGCTAAAACATATCGTAACAAAATGACCAATGATAGAAAACAGTCGCAAACGATAAATAGTTCCTCTAAAAAGAAAAAAGTTTTTATTTGAAGAGCGTTTGAGCCATGGCTACTTCACTCGGAAACAACTTGCAAAGGTAAGCAATTTCTAGCAATGCGTGCACACGTAGGCATAATGGCATCCTGGTATGGAATTAAGCAATATCAAAACGGAATTGAAATACAGGAAAACCCCGAGTACTCCTTGCACTGTCAGTTACAGCAAACTGTTCGAGATATTGGAAGGTCGAATGGTTGATTCTGTTGAACACGGAGTAAGTGATGAAACTAACTGGCTTTGTTCTTCTTGCGTATACATATCACTTTCAATAACAATATTAATAAATATTTAATAAATATTTAATATTTTATTTCTGCACAGCCACATCTACACCGTACAACTGAAACTTCGCATTACGCTGTGTTTTTCACTGGCTGTCAGTGAAAACACAGCGAATACGTGCTGATATGTCGGCGCCGTGGGTACATGAAATCCTGAAAGTCGTAGCGTTTTGCATCCGGTAACAGGCTTTGCCACCTTCACTTGTTTTTTGCTAGAAAGCTGACTAACGTCCGGTGGAAAACCTGAAGATCTGTTTCCAAAATGATGCATGCTACCTTCTCTGATAAACTCTTACCTGAAGAAAGCGGTATAACAAGACTCTGGAAAAAAATGTTGAAGGATCATGCGCCGAAATGTACTGGTTTCAACCACCTAGAGAGATTTCCGTAGAAAGAACTCTACCAATCAACATTTGCCTAAACGCGCAGTACATGTTATATTAGCAGTTTCGTGATACGTCCGGGAAATAGTTTCAACTTTTGTAGTCGGTCAGTGTTTAGTTGTCCAGTCCTTTGTGGGAGCAAACGGCCATTTTAGGACGTCATTTGAAATTGTAATTTTGACCACTTGCCCCCACAAAGGACTGGATCTACCCACAATTCACCAGGAACTGATCATTAGCAAAATGGTGTAAAAATTAACTACTGGTACTCGTTCGGAAGAAAATAGCCAAAAGCGACAATGTTTACGAACCCACATGAAGGCCAAAGGCCTCACAACCAAACTGATCGTACCCGCGATTTCATCCAGGTCATGCCAACATTACTGTTCCTACGAGTAGTATTACGGTCAGTCTGACTGGAATTAACAATGCTGTCCTCTAAGAAACGTAGACAGAAGACACAGGAAGGTTCCTAAAGAGTTCAGTGAAGATTATCAGCATAAAAGCAGCCGCAGAAGTGCTGAACACCTTCAAGAAGGCCAATAACGTCAAGTTTCTTAATTCCTACAACACTCAAAAAAATGACTCCCGGCTTTTCGAATTGGGAAGACGGAAAACTGTCCTCTTAAAATTAGGTATTCGGCCAGAATAAGATCGCCTTCGTAAAATTGTTTTGAGGCGCAAATATCCATCCAAAACATCCCACAAAAACATTTAAACCGGAATACAGGTGACAACCGATTTCAACAGCTTCTCCAGGGGCTCAAACGAAGCCTCGACTTAACAACAGTTCAGTGTTTAGGGGGCGAAACTTTCCGTAGTTAAGTGGAAATGCATCAATAATATACTTTGCCCGGAATAAGCCTAACTAGACGAGATGCACGTTAAAATATCTATTTTCTTGGTTATTTATCTGACGTATATGCAAAATGCAGTCGGTAGTCGTCATCGGAGACTGCGATTTTTGATTTGAAATAAGTGTAGTTGCAGCCTACTTCAGCTAAAACACTTGTTTGAAAGAGTTAACATACCTGAGAGTTGACGCAAAGCAACACATAGTAAAAGGAGACAAAAGAAGTGGACTAGGTCCAAGCGATTCGCAAGTCGCAGCATTTGAAAGGACACGACGCGATGACACGATCTAAATACTGAGTATCAGTGGTGATGGGTTCCTGTATATAACAGTGACGTAAGCTTACGCAAGACAACCATCGCAATCAAGAGAATCACGTTTGTTTTCTGTCATCTGACTCATAACACTTCCTCTTCTATTAAATTATAATAAAGGATAACAATGAAAGCCCCAAACAGTGATTTTATCTCCTACACAGGATACACCAGGGGTGAGTCTACTTAAATGGCTTTGATGAATGGAAGGCAAAAATTAGCTCAGATTTGGGTTCTAATATTTTCCTCGAACATAGTCTTATCAAGACCTCTGAAATAACAACTGTTACGCGTAAACGCAAGGTCGCCTTGGGTTGCCCGTGACTCATTTGAACTCATGAATTCATTTGTTCATTCGGTCGTTTGGTCATCAATCATTCGTTCGTTCGTTCGTTCTTTACCTAGTATATTTATTTATTAGCTTATTTATTTATTCATTTATTTATGATTTTTTCGGGTTACATAATTCCCAGAGAGTGTCCAAAAATTATATGCAAGGCCATAACGCCCTGAAAACCGCAATATAACTCAAAATTCCTAACATTCTATTCAGATTTCTCATTTTCCGCCAACATTGTTAGTAACTCTTCCCAAATTCGAGGTAAGATCACGTAGATTCTGCGCAGTGCTCTCATTGGTTTAGGATCCAACCAGCCACCGTTGATATCAACATTGTTTTCGGCCATCCTTCCTGAAAAATTCGTGATCCGCAGTCTTGAATATGCACTAAGAAATTCAGCGACGACCGGTGCGGTATAATCACTAAAAAGCTGTACGATACAAGTGTTTTATTTCACTCCCCATGCAGACCCATTGCCATTTTTACACAAAATAATTGTTCACTGTTTGGTCAAAATCCATGGGAAATTTTATGTGGATCCAAAAGTCTTGACGTCGAAAGGTCCTTTGCCCCGAGAACCTAGCCTGGAGCGATGGGTAGCCAAACATTGGGGAACCGAATCCTTCCTCTGAACGAAATAATCACGAGGTTTGTTGTGTTGCTAAGGTCAGTTCTTAATCTTAGCACCACCAGGGACTCAGTACATTTAGGCCACACAGCCGTGCCGTTTCTCTGTATACTTTTTAACACGGCTCGTAAAATAGCTGTAGCTAGTAATCGCGCCCGACGTAACAGTTCTAAGACCTTCCAGGCGAATTCGTCTCTGCACCCTAATATCTTTCTCACTGAACTGCTCCTCACGGAAACGTGGTTGGTTTATATTATCACGGCACAAGACAGAAACAACCATCACCACTGCAAGGAAACATGTTTTTGTGAAGTTTTCTTCACTGCAAAGGAAATGAAATGTCGCGCCAGTGGGGCATCGCAAATAAAACCCAGATGTATTAAAGTTTGTTTGTTTTTCTGGAAAATCTAGCAACAACATTTTGTAATGTTGCCAATGGTAAGAGAAATTTTCATATTTAGTTTGAATAAGGAAAAATTACAAGCTACAAGAATAACTCCAAATTCTTATTTCATCAGTAATAACTTACATGCATATACTGTATAGGGGCTGACGCGACAGTGGAGGGAGAAACTAAAAATTATAGATCGAAAACAAATCCAGAGAAAAAATTGCCAAAATTTTATTGGAGAGGCATATTGCAATCTTCAACTTATCCTCGAGCTACCTTTGCGGAAGAAATAAAAAATAAAAGTTCAGCTAGACAAAAATAGAATTCTTTCAGTCCGTAACTTTAACAACGACATCTTCAAACCACTCGTCCTTAACCCTTTGTCTACCGGCGATTTGGTCGCCTTTTTTGCAATATTCGGAGGGTAAAAGGTCAAGTCCATCTGGTCATTCCATATAAGGAGTTACCACGGAGATATCGCTGGTCCACAACACCGAAGGCTCTATCTTTGTTATCACGTTCGTCACGCTAGCTGTCGTTTATTTCTAAACGAACACTGGAGGTACAGTTCGTTGCTTATTTGACTTATAAGTGTGTTTTCGAGCCATTTGCCACCCTACAAGCCCCTTACCTGGTATTATAAAGCTGGTTTGATGGGTAGAGACAATCCTTTGAAAGAAAACAGAGGTGAGAAGCAATTTCACACAAAGTTTGCTGCTCAAAGTATTCGAGCGAGTGATGGCAATTCACGGAGTGAAGTTGTGTCTTTAGCCGTTTTGTGAGTGGATTCCAGGACCTGGCATGGCAATCGGTGCAATATTTTGTCAGCAGGACCAGGTGACTCGACACTTCAAAGAAATATGTGAAATGGAACTGATTGGCGGCGTTTCATGCTGCCGTTATTCAAGAAACTCCCAGCATAACTTTTGGTCACAAACGTGAACGTGACAGACCCGTAAGAGCAACTGAAATCAAATACCGTTATCGGGTTCGCGCTAAAGCGGTGAGCAAGAAAATGTGGAACAGATTGTAAGAAGTGGAGTCGAAGTTTGGTGCCAATGTAAACTATTAGCTTCAAGAGGAATTTTTGTCTTAAAAACTTCAAGACAAAAGTGCGTGAATTTTGGTGTTGTTCGAGGGCGTTTTTTGGTTTGGCAAGAGAATAGACAGTCATATTAAATGAAAATTGAGAGTTTCAATCAGTTTCCGGGGTGATTGAATCTAAAAAATTGATCATTTGGCAATAAAAATGATTCATTTCAACCATGGTCCCGGATTTGAGAAAGTTGCAAAGTTTTCAAAGTATAGGGCCAAGTGGCCGTATATAATTGGTAAGCCGGTGGACAAAGAGTTAAGAGCCGTCGAATAACAACTGACACTGGGTGCAGAATGTATTATTGTACGCCTTAACTGATCAGTCATTTCATTTCATTATTTGTGTATTTATTTCAAATTTTGAAATTACTGATTACGAAATTAAACCTATTAGAACGTTAAAGCAATCTACCGAAGGGCATCAAAGGTATCACGTATAAGCATGTAGTTCGTAATTTATTTTAACATCACTACACACATGCATCGTTTCAATTTAGAGTCGTCTTTTTCAATTGAGAATTTTTTGTTGCGCATTTTTGTTTAATAATGCAGCAGTATATTTAACAGTTATCCTACAACATCGCGTGTAATTTATCTTCTGATACTTAGCCGACGAGGCTATAGGCCGAGTTGCGTAAAATCAGGCGATATTCCGCAACATTGAGCAGGATAACTGTTTTATCATTTAATACCTTGATAACAAAATACAATTTACCGCATTTAATTAAAGTTTATTGCAAAAAAAGCTGGAATAGCTGCCATTTTTCTCCGCGAAACCGACAAAATTACTTATATCGCTGGATATCTGTTGAGCTTGAGCGCGCCATGACCATATTTGGACATTATCGCTTAACAATTGATTCATGCGTCAGCGTGCGTTCATGGAGATGTGAAGCACGCGGGAAGTTTGGAGAGCACGAAAGATGCGTAAGAGCTCTAGCTTCTTGAGTGCTCTCCAAACTTCCCAAGTGCTTCATATCTCGATGAACGCACACCAATTGTTTTATAACATTTTCAACGCGGTATTTTAAATATTGCGTTAAGAGAAATTCCCTCTGCTACGTCATCAGCGTGCACAACAGGAATTTGAAGCAGGCTCGCGCAATTGAATTTGACTACGCGAATGTACCAGCTATGTTATAAAATGTGTTGAATGATAAAGCCCTATATAATAAAGTCCGTATATCTCCGTTGAGTTTCCCACTTTCCAAGCAGTTCCACCTGCAGCCATACCTGGGATTCCAGGGTAAAATTAGGTTGTCAGCGCATAAGTAAAGGTTTTTGATGTCAGACGATATTACGTGTCAATATCTTGGTACACGGACTCGTCATTCTGTTCCCAGCTGAAATTTTCCTGGGGAAAAATACAGAGATATATGCGACAATTGTCGTTGTCATTCATGGGTTCATTTGAGCCTGTGGCAACCAATCTGCTAACAAGATGAAGATCGTGTTAGTAATGATTTTTTTTTTAATTTATTTGCAAATGGAAACAACAAAAACACATAATCTACACTAAAACAACAAAGTAAAAGAAATGATTACAAAAGTAATAAGATACCATTAACCCTAATTATTATGCATTGGTGTCGCCATCTCAATTTTGGTTGGCTAAAGGCACGCAGTTAATTACTGCTGGCACTGTTTTTGTTACGTCATACCTACAGAAAATAGGTTTTACAAATGAAGATCAGAAGTGACGTCATTTTGCAGAACATAGTTTTAGAACAGCAAGAAACACGTTTATTTGCTGTAGCTTTTCTGAAATTGTATTGCAGAGGGTTTTACCAAAACGTTGGTCCACGTTCAGTCAAAAAGTTTTAAAACATATTTTAGAGTGGGAGAGTTTGCTCAAAGCTTTTGGACTACGCTGCGACTTTTATTTTGTATACATGTAAGCTTTCAAATAAAGTTGTTTACAAGTTGACGTAGCATGTTTAGTTTCTTGTACTCGCTTAGAAAAGCTTAAGTTTATGCATAATAAAACAATTATTGAATTCGGTTTTCGCATGATAGCGAGAATTATCATCCGCCTCAAAAACCACAAACCTCGGTCATGATAATTCTCGGTATCAACTCAACCTCATCCAGTAATTGTTAAGTAACAGTTGTATGTTAATTGAAATAATACCCAAAACTATTGATTTTTTTCAGAAGACAGGCAGTGACATGGGTAATTGCCAGATTTATTAGGTTCCATAAATTTAAGTTGGTCAAGTAAAGAATTAGCTGTTGGTGTGTGTCCAAATATCTACTGCTTGGTCCAGTTGCTCTGACTGCTTTCTTCATAATTCTACTTATCCGTCCGTCCATTCTTTTCCCAACATAAACCCCTTTGTTAATTTTCTCATCATTTGAAATCTCTTTGAAAAGCTATTTAGAGGGACCTGCAACAAAGGCTTAAATTTTCAGTATTTGAATATGTACTTCTATACAATGACATAGAAAACATAACCAATCAGAATGCAGGAAAGCCGTTGTATATTCGTCGGTATTCCACGTATAACCTTCGCATCCTACACTGCGCTTATGTCGTTGTATGGGTCTACGTATTTCCTTGGGCGTGGTATTAAAATAATCATTCAAACCTTTCTCGTGGTATTCAAACGGAATATCCCACTTGTCACCGTTATATTTCTTGATATAAAGGCAGGTGAACACGCGATAGGACACTAGGTCCCCTTCGAGGTGTATCTCCCGTACCCTACCCCCACCCCAAGGGAAAGAAACACCAGACATTTCCTTACACATGATATATATTTAGTGTAAAATAACACTGTATATTGTGTTGTAAGTCTCTAATGTGTTTTTGTCAATTAAATGGAAATGTGAATAAGATATTGCATTGCATTGCATTTATTGTAATTAATTGCATTGTATTGTATTGTCCCCTACCCTTTGCGAACAGAATTTCTTAGCAAGTTGGATGTGGAATAAAAATACGATCGGCTTGTAAAGAACTGCGCTCGTAAGAGTAACTGAAACATACCATATGAGCATTCTGCATCTTTTCCATCATCACTTTAAGCAATTGAAAACTTGGTCTTTCTTGAGGTTCTTCCTTCCAGCAGTCCTGCATTGCCAAGTATCTGAATCACAAAAAAACACATTTTAGTCAGAGTGTTTGGAAGCCAGTTTCAGTTACAGTTAATGCTAAAAGGTAAGCCAGTGAGCAGTGTATCTAGCTATGTGTCTTGACTGGCTAATAAGATGGATCAATGCTTGAGATATTCAAGGTGGTATCCATTGACAAGTGCCACAGCAGATTCAATATTTTTCTACTCATATTGATCGATTTTAGCAGATTAGGAGACCGAAGCTAATTTGTGCCTAACTAGCGACGATCTGAGGGCGTGAGTTGTTTGAAGGCTAGTAGAGTTGCAGCAACGTTTCACTATGCCTAAATCAAGAGCTGAAGGAAAATTAATTTAGACCTTAATAAAGGCACCTACGGCGGGAATTTTTGTTCGACCACAACTTAAAGTTTTGGGATTTGCACTATTCTTAGGAAGAAAATAATTATTCACAAGAAGCCTTGCAAAAACCTGGGAACTGTTCAAATGTTGTTTTGTGCGAAGCGTTAAACAAAGCCACAAGATAATAATAATTCACTGGAACATGTGTTCGAACTACCAACAAACTATGAAAATAGGCCTTAGACCCGACTGTAAACGACTTAACTTTTGCTTTAAAACGCTAAAAAATAAAACTCTTATGTTAAAAACGTACAACTAGGAACTGAAAATCGTTCTCACAGATGGTCGTCCAGATATTTAGGTTTAGCCGTTCTTCCTCCTTCCTTCAGGAATGCAACAACGTCGTGGCCATCCATGTCGGGGTAAGGACAGCCACCTAAAAATCACAATTAAACAGATTCTTGTAATTAGCTCGGCAACACGGAAGGAGAGGGCGGTCTAACGGGAGGTGGGACCAGGTAAGCCCCACTTACTAAGAATTTGAAGTCACTGATACCTCGGAATTCTTCTCGTCTTTACTATGGGTGGTCACACAAATTGCCTACAGTAGGGGAGGGGGAGGGGGGTAACCAATTATAGTTTGACAAGGGATGTGCTGGTCAGGCTGTCCAATCTTGACTCTATTTTTTTTAGAACAATCTTCACTTCCTTGACTTTTGTTTCCGACTTGAATGGCAAAAGAGTATGTTAATGAAAGAAAAAACATAACGATTAGGTGCAGAGTGCAGTGTTGGACTGCAGAAAATTTGGGCAGAAACATTTCCTGGCTAGGTTATTACGTGATTATTCATTTACAAGTACAAGAATACATTTTCATGAATTTCTGGCTGTGAAGGCAAGGGCAAGATCAATCACATGTACGTTATAAAAGAGTCTGTTTCTTGCTTACCGACTGTGAAAATCTCATACAGCACAACACCATAACTCCACCTTGGGAATAAAACTCTCAGTTATCGACAGAAAAGTAGAAAAAAAAGGGTTAACCAGTTATATTCCTTCTTTAAATAGAAACTACGAGGGCGAGCTTGACACTAGAATCAGAATTAGGTAACAAGAATTACGTTTGGGATGGGATTTCAATCGTATCAAGACCTGTAAGAAAAGTTTAAAATTGATGATAATCTTGAAGGTAAAAGCCACTTGTGAAGACTTTGTTTACAGTGGAAGTGCACTTAGATACTCCAAGCTGCAACCAATTGGACAAAACTACTCACACGTCACTTTTGGGTGTATACTGCCCATACACCAAAGCCTCGTATGCTGTCCAATTAACAGGCCGACGACCCTACCAAAACGAGGACATTCAGAAACGTTTAAGTTTCAAGGTAACATATCACATCCATATGGCTACACACATTTCGTGAAATGGCTTAAATTGTGTCCAAATGAAGTATTAAATTTCGCAGACAATTTCATTGTTTTCTTTTCTTATTATGCGGTCTGTCCATCTGGATAGACCTATAGTGATAACCTTCTCACTAGACAAAGTGGGAGAAGATTCCAACCAACTAAGAAAGCAGTTTAGACATTACTAATGTTACAGGTTTTAGCTCAGAGACGTTTTCTGAGGAAAGCAAATTAACGTCCCCAGTTTCATCAGGGGGCATTCACAGCCGGCCCAAGCTCCCGCGGTGTGATGACCATCTTGCGTAATAACGGTCATGGCGAAATTATAAGAGTTTGCATGGGAGTATTTGCGATCGGTTAAGCTTACATTGCTGTTTTGAGCATTTATCAGCGAATAATCTCTTGCTGGGTTTTCGTTTCCTAAGAGAAGGACAAGGCATCACACTGAAATAAGGAACGCCTGATCCGAGAAGCGAAAAATCCTAGCTCAAAATGGTCGGACGGCCACAAATCCAACTCGGAATCCTAGCACACGTCTTCTAGTTTCACTTTAATTCACTAGCAACTCAATCCTCTCCTTGAGACCGACGCCAAGCGGCAGTTTGTGTGCAGTAATTACAGCTCACAAGATAGTACACATTCACCTAGACACACGACCGTTGAAAACCCGCTTGGTAATAAACGCAGTCTCCTTTTCAAACTGAGCCTCGCCGGGGACCACACCGTCACTTTTTGTTTTCGAGACACAGGTCCTCTCAGGTCAAATCGACAATTAGGCCATTGTCTCGATCGCGGCCGAAAGTGTTAACATAATTCTGCAATAATTTTGGTAAACGCATAGGATAACCTCTCCTATTTAGCGCATGCCTTGTTGTGTGAGCACTTGGGTAGTAAAACTGAGTATAAGGTGAATACTTGCATGGCTGAGCGATTTGTTCTCTTGAAATTCAGTCTCAAACGGAAGAAACGAAGTAAAGTTGACTTGTTACAGAATTAAACAGAGCTTTTTAATACGAACCTAAATCCTCGAAAGGTTTTCCTCTGCGTTTATGAAAATAATGGCAGATATGTTAATATTTTCGGGCGCGATCGCGAGACAATAGCCTAATTGTCGATTAGACCTGAGAGGAACTGTGATTCCACAAGAAATAATTCACTGAAAAGGCCTCAAAACAAGCTTTTTTGCTTTCTAAGACCGATCGTAAATATTCCCATACAAACTCTTATAATTTCGCTATGACCGTTATTACGCAAGATGATCATCACACCGCGGGAGCATGGGCGCCTGTGGTTTCATTGGCCCGAAAATCTTAAATTTTTCCATCCTCAGCTAAGAACATACAAATCATAGTTAACTTCCACCATCTTTATGAGAACACTGACATAGATTGGTCTAATATAATGATCGCAAAGTTCACACATGCTATGAAAAGGATGCCATGTCGACGTACTAACCCCGGTTTCTCGTTCATAATGGTTTTCTCTCGCCATTCCAAAGTTGGCCACCTTACAGGTTGTGTTTTCTCCCACTAAGACATTTCTGGCAGCCAGGTCTCGATGGATTATCTGCCGAAAAATGAGGATATGAAGATTAACCATTGATTTGAATTTAAGCATCCACGTTCTGTGTCAAGCTCCCTATTATTTGGTAATATACCATTTTGCTAATGGTCAGTTCCTGGTGAATTGTGGGTAGATCCAGTTCTTTGTGGGGGACAAACGGCAATTTTAGGACGTAATTTGAAGTTGTAATTTTTATCGTTTGTCCCAACAAAGGACTGGATTTACCCACAATTCACCAGGAACCGATCATTAGCAAAGTGGTGTATTATCTTATAATTTATTAAGTAATCTAGCTTGTCAATGATTGGTCAAAATGTGTCACATGCCGAAACATAACACGACTTAAAACCTTCAAATATCAGCACATATTGCCCAACAGATATGAACCTTCCATGCCTCAAAGGTCACGGCTCTCTGAAAAGAAAATTCAAGTTATTTTCGAATATTTCCAAAACCGTTGTATGTATTTTATCCAGTGCCTCCTGTTTGGATTTTGCCAAGTACACTAGACCAATGTAATAAAAATGATGAATAGAAACCTGTAGAAAATAGGAACTGGAGAGTTCGCAGTTGATATCTTCAGTGACTATGTATTGAGACAAACTATCATATACTTACCAATTTGTCGACTACGATTGACAATAACAAACAGGTTACAACCATGTATTTTAATGGTGATGAATAACCCAACAGAGCAGTCCATTAAACAAAATGTTACCCTCGGTTGCTACTTAAGCTTGTTAGTTAAGAAGTTAGCGATCAGAACATTACGTTGCTTGAGGCCAAGAAGCTCATCCCATCAGCGATCTCCCAGGAAAATTTTATCAGTTGTTGTGACGTCAGGGTAGTTTGCGGCACTACATCCGGGTTGTTGTAGGACGTGTCATTCAGCCCTCGGCTCTTCTTCAGGAAGCCCAGCAGATCCCCGTATGGAACATACTCGATTAGCACCATGAGGGGATCTAGAAATTGTTATTAATTGTCAAACCATGAACGGGTATAACCTTGAGGAATTCGTGGGAGCCTTCCCATTGTATATGGGAATACTTTCTATAATACATGACATAACATTAAAGAGACACGACCAGTGCATGTTTGAGTTATATAAGCACGCGGAACTTTTTAAGACCACGAGAGAGCTACTAAGAGAAGCCCGAGCACTTTTCGTGTTTTTTTTCCCTTTTTTTATTCTTTTATAGGGTGTGATCAGCAAGTTAGGAGGAGACAATCACGGGAAAAAGTGGATTGGAATTCTTGTGCCATCCCTATGCACTAAAGAGAAATATTTTCACGAGAGGGCAATATTTACGTTTACCATGTATGAAGTCTCTTGTCCTTCAATGTGACTTAGGATGACTTTAGCTCCATTCGCATTTGCAGAACTATACACACCTTCTCATACATGTGAAGTCAAATAACATGCTAAAATTTCTAAAATTACGCAATTCCGTGAAGGAATGTTATTTGGAAAGTTGTTGTTCACATCTTTGGTCGCGTCAAGGAATAATTAGACTTACGCAATCCAAAATGGCGGAATTGAAGTGACTTATGACGTCACTCTCACATTATTTGAAATTTTGATCAACTACCATAAGTTGCGGGGCTCTTAACACAACCTATTCATTCTTACCTGATTTGGTAACGCACCCTAGCAGTTTAATGACGTGTGGATGAGGCTTCAGTTTTTTCATTATCTCCAGTTCTGACTTAACGGCTTCTCTTTCCGATTCTGATGCGTTAGCTGGAATAAGGGTATTAGTAGCATTTTCACTTTGGTCGCATTAAAATTTAAAGAGGGCCTGTCGTATAACTTTGACCTCTTGTGCAAAAAAAATATAAAGAGATCTACCAGAGAGTAAACAGGTAAAGGAATGGACACATAATTCATAGAGGAAAGTCTGATGTGAGTGGAATTAAATTTAATCACCGTTAGGGCAGAAATGTATAGAAAGTCTAATACTGCCCACGAAAACGCATTTTGTACATGTTGACCACAGAATTGTGGTTACGGGTCTTCACCACGTGCATCAGCATGAAACAAATTTCAGCAAACGATTTGCATAACAAAAATCCTTGCTGCATCATTGAAGATTTAAAGCTAGGACTTTACAGACTCGTAGCCGGTCCTATGCAACGTGGCAGCACAACAGCTCCTAAAAATATTCATGAGCTGGCAAATAATGGGTGCTTTAAACAACTTCCGCTAAGTAAATTGAAACAATGATATGATACATTGGTTTCATAATGAAAGAGCTGCTTCTTTAACCATAAGATAACCGAAACCCTTTAAAATGAGCGAAAAACATGATCGTACTTTGAAAATAAATGCCCTCACGATGACATTCTGAGCAATTTTTTGATGGGAAGGGTGGTTGGGGTAGGGTAAAGCATCATTGGATCACTTGGTTGCGAGATCACTGCTGTTTCCGGTTTTTCTTCCCTCGTCACTCTTCTACCGGGTGAGACACGACCCGGAATGGTGGCTGTTTTCCTGCACGTACAGGTTATTAAACTACACACCTTTAAGTATCTTGATGGCCACAGTATGTGATCCATGCATTCCTCGGACATCCATCGCTGTTCCCTTGGCAACCTGTCCAAAAACTCCTTTACAGATAATTTTTATGATGGACACCTGGTGTGGAGCAATTTCCCAGTCCATTGTTGTTCTATCCAGCATTTGGTATTCACTGGTCACTCCGGCACAAGTAGCCTCAGAAACCGGTACTTTTTGCTCCTCTTTCAGCTCTCTTACTTCATTACAAACCGGTTCTACGCTGATTCTTTCAGGTACTGTTCTTGAATCAGTTGAACTCCCAAAGTCAAACTCTACCGCATCATTCTATAAATAAAACTTATGATGAAGCTCTGCCAGTTAAAGCACTAGAATAAATAAATAAGCAATAGAATAAATATGGAACAAACATTACCGGCCTTTGTGAAATGCACTATCTAATGCACCTTATTGTTTGAGCCTGAAGACTGCATCCTTGAGAAGGTTTGTGACTACTCAAAGACATGCTTTTAAGCTCTATTTTTTTTTTGGAACTGAAGCAAATAAGTTGGGGACCTTCTGCCATTAACCCCATCACATGGCCTTTAAATAAATGTATGACTGAGTGTGCACCGGACTCCTTAATTTGTAAATATATCCAAAGATCTAGCATCACTAATCCCACAACGAAGAACTCCCAGGTGTAACATATTCCCCCGCATAGAACTGCTACAGGACAAAGAACCTTTTATTTCAGAACCGTTAAACTTTGGAACTCATTAGACAATGCTCATAAGAAACCCACGCTAACAGACTCTAAACGCTGTCTAAAGAAAGATTTACATTTAAATTTTAGAGTTTTAACTGCACACTTTAAGCTAGCTTAATTTATTGCCAGTTTGACTCCTAGTTTGACATGTATGTGTAGGGCCTAAGGATGTATCAATAACTTAGCTCTTACCACGTATGTAACCAAATCACGCTCCTTCGGCTCCGCCAACCTATAAAACAGCAGCAACAACAACCACTAGACAATATCGCTAAATGTTAATGGGCATTGGAGAGATGTTCGCTATACACGTGCGCTCTTGTGTTATGTCGGTCATGCGTCCAACGAATTTATGATTTTAGGTTTATCAAACTCAAGCATGTCAAAGCATGGCTCGGTCCACGAAAAATCTAAAAACAACCATAACTCCCCAGACATTTATCGAAAGAACACCAAATGTGGCAGTCATATAAAACTTGATAACCTTAACGAGTTTTATCTTAAAGTCTTCAACGCTTAGATCACGTGACCATACATGACATTCGAAAATCGAACTATGGGGCGCCGAGTTGGTATATCATGTCTATCAAATGCAACGTTTTTTATGACTGTGTGATTATCCTGTACATGAATCTGTCCTGAATGTCTGACCTTCATTTTTAATTTAAGGATTATTAAAGAAGAGTGGTCACGTGACTTTTGAAACATTTTAATAACTTGTTTAATACTATAAGATGTTACCCCGTTCAGGACAGATATTATGTGAGTGTGAACACATTTAGTTTCTGGTTAAAATAAACTATTCCCACCCCACTGGAAAAGTCTTTCAGAGCACGATTATGACGTCATTAAACACGTGACTAGCAAATGTATGTCTTAAGGATCTTAAGGCTACTACAATGCTTGAGTTTTGAATTTCTGGCAACTCTGGGAGTTCAAACAACATTGCTGTTACAGACGCTTAGTTTTAACTTCGTGGTGGGTCTTAATCCAAGAATGAGCCATGCCATAACATGCTTGAGAACACTCAGGAGCTTTTCGAAAATGCATGTGCCGAGAGCCTCCTATCGTGCCGAAAATGGAAAGTATGTTCAGAAAAGCAAATGAGTTCCGCCATTTTTCACCCCGATACACATAATTACGCAAATCGAAGGATATGCGCTGTTTACGTTCAACAATTGGCCGCACCCTGACCGTATTTGTGTTGAATGATAAATCCATAAATCACACATTCGTTTATTTTTCGCCACGAGTTTAAATTTTGTAATGCATTCTAGAAGGGCCATTCAACTGCCATTCTCATAAAACAAGATCGGCCTAGGGGTGTTGTCCCTAGCGTTAAACAAGGGGCGTATTATCTACTATTCAGTATCGAGGGCTTATTGTGAACAAATCTCCTTGTAATACGAAGGGTCTTCTTACAACGTGTTGTTGATTATGCACAGTAGATTAAAGCCTATCAAATCAATTAAATGAGTATAAGGATAAGTAGCCATTTCACCTCTTTCTTGTAATTTTTCCTAAGAAACAAGAGAAACAAATGATATGTTTTAGACCTATTTAAGGTACTCAGCAAAATGTAAATGACTAGAACTAATACAGGTTTAGGGCTGTAAAAAAGGCATATCAATACGGCTCATATGAAGGACTAGCAGATGTCGTGTTAAAATTGTTAATCGGAATACCGTAAAAGTTCTATTAAGCCCCCCCCCCCCAACTCTCTATTAACCCCCCTCTCTAATACGCCCCCCGTTTGGAAGTCGGTTTTTGTAATAAGCCTACCCACCCCTTTTGGACATGAGATTTTGTAATTAGTCCCTCCTACTCCCTCTTACGAAATCCACTTCATTCAGCCCAGTTGGTTTGTTTTTAACAATTATACACTCAAACACATAATACTGCTTGCTGCTCTTAATTAAATTATAAAGTTTCACTGCAGTTGTTTGAGTTTTGTACAAAAACCATATGTTTAAGATTTGAAATAAGGTCCTCCTCTCTATTAAGCCCCCTCTCTAATAAGCCGCCTGTTAATGAGGCGTGAGGGTCTTAATAGATCTTTTTACGGAATATGATACTGAGTTAACATCTTTTACAAAATTGTAAATGCCCATGTAAACGCTTCCAACAACATCCAACATTTCTGTGCCAACATGTTTGGTGAGTTTGAAAAATGTCAACTGTTGTTCGCAGTTGTTGGCGGATGAAACCTCAACATCCACCAACTGCCAAAAACCTCGCTGCAACAACACCCACCAAGGTGTTCCAACGTACAGTATAGGACAATGTTGGGGGGAGGTTTCAAGGGTCTTAAGGCTCACCTCGTCTCTTGATCCACAGAATATAGAAACATATAGCTAACAGAATAGCCAACAAAATGCCCACAACAATTCCAGACACTTGTGCAGCAGACAGTCCGTCTACGAAAATAAAGTGAAGCGTTAAGAGCGAATGTCGCTAAGGCTTGAGCAAAATAGGAAATTGTCAAACAAAACCTTCCTTGATACTTTGTGTGTAGTTATTCCTTGGGATGAAACTACTCCCCATGGTATTTGTTTGATTTTTAACAAAAAACCTGAGCTGGGCAACGGAAGGGGAGGGGGGAGTTTAGGCCTCCAAAAGCATTTTGGGGGACATTTTGCACCTTGAAAATTGGAGTTTTGTTAGAAAAATATTTCAAAGAGCAACTTTAAAGATAAAAATCTGCTTATATCATAGCAAACTTTCATCCTTCCTCTCAAGAAATATGTTATCAATTTTTCTCCTTGCCCTCCCCCTGGTGACCCCTGTGCCATATCATTTTGAAGGGGGGAAATGGTTTTTTAAAAAGCTGAAAATAAGACATCTTTAAACAAACTTTTCTCTTCCTGGTATTTGGATTTTCATCAAAATTGAGACTGGATGTGAATATTTCACTATTTGTGAATCGTTTGCTACTAAAACCTCCGCGGGCAGTCCATAATTTTTCGAAGGCTAATCAATATACAATGTATACCTCAGGCAAAATTACGATTTTTCTTCCTTTTTATTCACGACTATCTTTTTTTTTGAAATAATATTATTCAGGCGAATTCACGTAAGACCGTTCGATTGTTTACTATAGATTGTATTTATTTAGGTTTGACAGTCAGATATCAAGCAGATTTGCCGTTATTATTTTTCAAAAATCGAACCTTCAAGCAAGCGGTTAATTTATGCAAATTACTGTCTTCGAGTAAGTAGGCACGAAAAATGTCTAACTAAACTGTCCAGCATAGTCAACCGCTCTGAAGGGATCCATAATGGGTAACGTAAATTATAGCATGCCACTAGCAAAGCCATCAGTTCGAGAAACATTTCAGAGTCAACGGGAAATCACACAAAAGTCCGTGGTTCCTCAGTCAACGTCTCATATGGAGAGAATACATCCATGTCGGCGCGTTCAAACCACAGTTCTCATCTTCGAAGACAGCTAGAATGGTTACTTTTACAGCGACACTGACCCTATCCAATTTGCTGCACCTGCAATTGGTTCGGCAAAAAGCTCCAAACATCATCATTTCTTTTTAGATTTAGCTGACGGACATCTTGCATCTTGCTCCTGATTTCAAGTAATGCTCTGGCATTCAGTTCTTACCGGCTGCTTCGTCAACGATGTGGAGAATGCTGTTTAAAACACTTTTAAACTTCGGGATTTTTAACTTTGAAACGCCTTGCTATAAAATTGCTGGCAAGTTAATTGTCATGTAGTTTGAAAGCTGCGAAGTTCCACGATTTCATGCCCACCAGGGATTCAGTACGGTGTTTATGTTTGTGCGCTTCTCCGCTGACCAGTTCTTATTGCTTGCAACTCGAGGCGTGTTGAACAATATCAGATTTCGTTCTGCTTTTTACCCCACGTTTAGGTTCTGTTACAATACCTCGAAAATCTTTAATGCTCATTTTTAAAAGATTTTCCTTTGTTATGGACTTAAACTGGAACAGAGTCTTAACACAAGCGGAGCAATGCAAGTGTTGAGGTATGCCAACTTTTGCTGCCTGTGACGCTTTCTTTCTACTAAACTAAGAGGCCACTTGCCCCCAAGGATCTTTAAAGGGAAATTGGAAGTGGAATCTTTAAAGAAATCCATCGGACTACAATTTTGTTAGTCAAGAAAATAAGTACCAGCTTTGGGTGGGCACTTAACATAGCATATCATATACCGTTTCTAATTTGTGTCAAACAAGTTATGTATCAGTCAATTCCAAAAGCGCCCATCCCCCCCCCGCCCCCGCCGGGCGAACACCCGGGCACCGGGCATTTGACTTTTTAGAAAGTTTTTTATCAAATGCCCCCCTGTGTTTCCAGTTTAGACGGTCAAATGCCCCACCGCCAGGGCCTCAAAAATGGCAAATCAAGTCTATAGCAAATAACTCGTTACATGAAGCATTTTAGCATGCCTCCCACTCAAAATAAATATTTTAATCTGAAATCGCTTACTTTTGCAAACAAATCTGAAATATTGTGCGCCAAAACTATTTTCCGATCTCTTTTGTGGGCACTCCAAACTTTGAATAAAGGTATATCAACTGTCTATTTAGTAAACAACGGAAAACCTATGCGGAATCTTGAAGTGAAGGGAGCGGCTCCCGTGATGAATGAATGAATGTTTTCTCGCGAAAGACTCGCGAAACTCTTTAGCTGGCGACCGGCTACCAGTGTTTAGCCGATAGTCAAATGCCCCACCGGCGGCTTACAATTCTTCTCTAGGGTGAGATCGGACGTCAGTCTGTAAAGGCGCCTCTGGCAGCCGCTATCAGTCCATATTTGATCTCACCAAACCACACAACCCACACATGAATGTCAAGACAGATGAAAGGTAGGCCACCACCACAGTGTAACAAAGGAATGAGGATATAGATCCGCATGATGTGCGTCCCCTTTTTGACGACCATCGGTGGGCGCTAAAATCTTGCAAATCATTATCTCCCTTAAGTGAAAGACAGAAAGAATTTTTGAATGAAAATTTTCAAGAGGATGAGCAGACTGGGTTTAAAGCAAATCCTGATGCAGTTTCAAAGACCACGAGATAGGCCAGAAATGAAGACAACATGCTTTTGTTTCAGGTATCTTACATTGTAGTTTCTAGCTTCCCGGCAAGTGGCCTCTGACTTTAGTAGAAAGAAAGCCTCGCAAACCGCAAAACTAGTCATACGTCAACGCCCACTATGAAATAAACGCCTCGTTTCTAATGAACGTTCCCCCTGAGGTGTTAATTTTGTATTAGGCCTGTTTCAAACGTCGTGCTACTGCCGTGCTCAGCTGGCTCGACTGTCGCACGACTCCAGCACGACCTCGTTTTAGACGTCGAATTCAATTCTGTCGGATAAAAAGCTGTTGCCCAATCTCTTACTCAGAGTCGTCGGGTGCCGTAATCAAAACACTGAGCAGCCATTGTACGAAGCAAATCCAAATTGTTAATTTATGAATTGAGTTCGACACGGCAGTAGCACGACTTGGTTTCAAACGTCGTGCTTGAGTCGAATTTAATTCGATTAATTGAGTTGGACACGGCAGTAGCACGACGTTCGAAACGGGCCTTAGACGCTCCCCTCTAATAAACGAACCGTTTCTAATTGGCACCCCCCAAAAATCACCTCAGAAACCAAGGAAACGCTCCATAGAGTAAAATCATGCAATTTATTAAGTTTCTTGCTTGCTTGGTCAGCAGTACAAGTGCACTTTGTTCAATCCCAAATTCAAAAGTACCTGTAGCGCTCTTTTATCTTCATAATTTCTGTATCAATGTGTCAGCAACTTTATTTCGGTCATCAAGGAACGGCACGTTTTCGTTTTCCACAAATTTTGACAGTCAGTTAAAGTGAACTAAACGCCTCTTTCTAATAAACGCCTCATCTCTTGTAGTATTTAAAGCCCCTCCCGGCCTCCCTCCCCAGGACCCTAAACTTAATGGACGCCCCAGGCGTTTAATTTATTAAGATCATTTGCGGAACCTGCATTGCTCCACTTGTTAAGACTCTGTTAAGTACCAGCTTAATTCCAAAACGGAGGAAAACTTTTTAAAAATGAGCATTAAAGATCTTCAAGGTATGGTAACTGAACTTAAACTTGGGGTAAATAGCAGGAAGAAATCAGGCCTCAGTTGTTCAAAGAGCGGATAACTCTTTCAAGCGGATAAGTCGCTATCCAGCGGATAAAATGTATCAGTTTCGATGTATTGTCTGCTGGATAGCGACGCATCCGCTGGATGGAGTTACCCACTCTTTAAACAACTGGGGCCTATTGTTGTTCAAGGCCTCAAGCTGTGAGCAATAAGAAACGGTCAGCGGAAACGCGCACAAACATAAACACCGTACTGAACCTTATACTGAACCTTGGTGAGCATGAAATCGTGGAACTTCGCAGCTTTCGAACTACATGACAATTAACTTGCCAGCAATTTTATAGCAAGGCATCTCAAAGTTAAACATCCCGAAATTTAAAAGTGTTTTAAACAGCATTCTCCACATCGTTGACGAAGCAGCCGGTAAGAACTGAATGCCAGAGCATTACTTGAAATCAGGAGCAAGATGCAAGATGTCCGTCAGCTAAATCTAAAAAGAAATGATGATGTTTGGAGCTTTTTGCCGAACCAATTGCAGGTGCAGCAAATTGGATAGGGTGTCGCTCTAGAAGTAACCAGCTAGCTGGCCTAACCTAGCCTAGCTGTCTTCGAAGATGAGAACTGTGGTTTGAGCGCGCCGACATGCATGCATGCACGGACTTTTGTGTGATTTCCCGTTGACTCTGAAATGTTTCTCGAACTGATGGCTTTGCTAGTGGTTTGTATAATTTAAGTTACCTATTATAGATCCCTTCAGAGCGGTTAACTATGCTGGATAGTTTAGTTATACATTTTTCGTGCCTACTTACTCGAAGACAGTGATTTGCATAAATTAACCGCTTGCTTGAAGGTTCGATTTTTGAAAAATAATAACGGCAAATCTGCTTGATATCTGACTGTCAAACCTAAATAAATACAATCTATAGTAAACAATCGAACGGTCTTGCGTGAATTCGCCTGAATAATATTATTTAAAAGAAAGATAGTCGTGAATAAAAAGGAAGAAAAATCGTAATTTTGCCTGAGGTATACATTGTAAATTGATTAGCCTTCGAAAAATTATGAACTGCCCGCGGAGTTTTTAACAGCAAACGATTCACAAAGAGTGAAATATTCACATCAAGTCTCAATTTTGATGAAAATCCAAATACCAGGAAGAGAAAAGTTTGTTTAAAGATGTCTTATTTTCAGTTTTTTAAAAAAACCATTTCCCTCCCCCCCCCCTCCCCTCTTCAAAATGATATGGCACAGGGGTCACCAGGGGGGGAGGGAAAGGTGAAAAATTGATAACATATTTCTTGAGAGGAAGGATGAAAGTTTGCTATGATATAAGCAGATTTTTATCTTTAAAGTTGCTCTTTGAAATATTTTGCTAACAAAACTCCAATTTCAAGGTGCAAAATGTCCCCAAAAATGCTTTTTGAGGCCTAAACTCCCCCCCCCCCCCCCCTGATGCTCAGCTCAGGAGCGGGAGAAATCAAACAAATACCATGGTGAGTAGTCTCATCCCAAGGACTAACTACACACATAGTATCAAGGAAGGTTTTGTTTGATCATTTCCAATTTTGCTCAAGCCTTAGCGACATTCGCTCTTAAGGGGGAAAGACTATCACGACAATGGCTAGCTTATTTAGCAGCAACAGTTTACCCATACTATTCTTGCGTAGCTCCGCGGTAAAATGAATAGAAAAAGCACAGCTTTAAGACCAAAACAGCCCAATCCCATAAACATCCGACTCGTCTAAGGGACCACCTCTTAAAGAAAACTGCAATGTTTTCTCACACAACTCATTGCAACAAGAATCTATTTCAAGACACAACACTCATAGTGTCGACGATTTAATGTTTTCTGGGTTGTTTTTTAAACAATACTAACAACACTTTTAAACAGTACTAATAAAGGCGCATTTCATATTAACCAGAAGTCGCCTCATTTCATTCGTGACATAACGTCTATGACTATGACGTCAATTTACTTCCTTATCAGTGTATTTCAACTGAAATCAATGAGATTTCCCCCACAAATGGGGCTAAATTGATACGTACTGTGCTACTTACATGGACTTGTACGTTGAGAACAATTGTATATTGTTTTTTAGGCATCGCCTTGATTTAATTTAGCATTGATCTGATTTAGTCTCTCCAAATAGTAAAGCATCTGTGCTCGGCTAGAGAGGTTTGATACTTTAATAAACTAATTACCATTATCGCTTTTTGCTTTTTCAAGAATTGGTATACATTCATTAATTCTCTTAGGTGGTCGTTTACATTGGGAACAACTGTAGTAGCTGTATATAGTTTTTTAGGCATCGCTTTTTATTCCGATTCGGTCAAACATTCGAGTACATTAAATAATTCTCTTATGACGTCATTTTACTTCATTGCATTTTAACTGAAATCAATGAAATTTTCCCGCAAAAATGGGGCTAATTTCATCCGTACTGTACTACTTAGGTGGTCGTTTAAGTTGGAGTTAACTGTATGTAGGTTCTTAAGCATTGCGTTTTGTCCAATTTTTTCAAACATCGTATACAATAAATAACTCTCTTGTGCCTTTCAATGTATTACCTTACCGTTTTTAGTGATATTTTCGGTTGTGTTAACGGATTCTCTCGGTGTGACTGTGATCAAAAACAAAATAAAATATTAATTAAGCCGTTTTATTATAAGCTTAATTGGACTCAGAGACGCAAACCTTGGCTTGCTATAGGAATGTTCATACAAAGTTCTTATTTTAAACAAATTAAACATATAAAATCCTATCCAATACGTTAGTTGTTTTTTCTCTTATGCCTGTCTTAATGCTCAGACAAGAAAGGAAGTTAGAGTTAACAGCTTAAACAAACCTGTCACGCTGACTGATGGTACTGCTGACACTAAAAACAAAATGAGGAAAGGTGAGACTCTCGAAATTAAATCTCATTCAGCAAACAAGAATTAGAGGAAACTGGCAGATGTTGTTTACCGATGCCAAGACTTGAGCAACAGCTGTCGCAACTCATTAGTATTTCTTGATTATCATTATCATTATCCTTGTCCTTATCATTATCCCTGTTATGTGCATTGCCATTGTCCTCGTCCTCGTCCTGGCCGTAGCCTTGCTCTTGTCACTGTCAGTCTCATTGTCATTATCATTATCACTACCATTGTCATTGCCATTGCTGTTATACATACCTTGAGACAAACAGCAAGCTAGTACTAAAATGGCCTACCTACATTACTTTCCACATAGCAAGGCCGCCCCTGAGCTGCTTAGAAGGGTGATCGCTGGCCAGCATTGTCTTAAGTTCCCTCCTAGCTTACGTCTAGCCACATTTAATTCCTAATTTGCAATGTCAAATTGTTGAATTGCGAACCTACCTGTGTCGCTATACACATAACAAGGAAGGCATAAGCCTTCTTCTCCTGGTCGCCTCATGTCCATTCTAAACTTGTATTTCTGATGAGCCTTGGTATTTTTTACCTTGAACTCTGATTTCAAAGTGCTCATATCGGTGGCTCCAATGACAGCTTCCCAAACACTGTTACCACCCTTCTGAATTTCAAGACTCAACTTTGTCACAATCTCGTCTGTCACCGTCCATGTGACGATTATTAATGTGGGATCATCAGAGCTTCTCCTGGCTTTCACTAAAGATTAAGGCAAATACACCAAACATCCGTTACCGTTACCCTAAAACGCCACTTATAACTTGTTAACGTTCTTATAAGGATCTCAGTAAACTGTTCTCACTTTTGATTTGCTCAGGAGAGCATAGAAACTTTTAAAACATACCCGTTCCTCTGTCCGGTGGTATTGCTGACACTGAAAACAAAAATAAAGTAAATATAATATAAACATAAACCTGATAGCTGACTTAATCTTTTGTGTCACGATTGAGATGTGGATCGCGTCGTTTCCACCGCTATACTGCTGGTCTTCATAAGAAGCAACGTGGCTGGTGGTGATCGGTGCGTTTCGATCCTCGCTTAGGCCGTTGTTGATTGGAGGATTTCGATCCTTGTCGTTCAGACTAGAAATTCTTCCCTCAGCGGTCCACTTTGGTACTGATCGGCTGTTGTGTTGTTTGATCGTGGGCATCCACGCTTCAGGAATTTAAATTCCACTGTCCCTGTTGATGTTGTTAGGGTGAAGTCTTATGGGAATAGCCTCTTCAACCTTACGGGTGTACCAATGTGGGTGTCGGTCAATAAATTTAACTCCTTCCCAGAGCGGATAATGTCCGGTCGCGTTGCTATGTTCTCAAACGGCGGAGGATTGGGTTCGAGCAAGCCGTATGTCTCTATTGTGTTCCTTAATCCGTTCATACATAGATCCTCCCGTCTCTCCAATATAAACCTTACCACATTCGCAAGGAATCTTGTAGACTACTCCGTCTTGTTTTACTGGATCGACAATGTAACCTGTTCTGCAAAATGATATTTAAGGAAATATGAAACATGCTTTACCTGGTGTCATCACCTGAGCCAAAGGTGAACGCTGACCTTCACCTCCTTCGTTTGTCGCTTGCACCATAAACTCGTAATCAGTGTTAGACCTCAGCTTTTGTACAGTGTGCATGTTATTGGGAGGATTTCCAACAGATTCCTCTTTAAAATCTTCGCCACCTGTTTTCCTGCGGTAAAGGATTGAGAATTCTTGACGAAAACCTCCATTGTATCCAGGAGTCCAGCTGACATTTACGCTAACTGTCTTGGCATAAGGCACCTGAAAAGACACCAGTTTAACGTCTTGTGGAGCATCTGGTGGACCTGAGAAGAAGATTAAATACAGTATTAAGGAGACAATACTGCCAACTGTTGCATTAGCATTAAAACCAAATGCGCCAGTAAAAACAGTCTATAAATTACAGCAGAACAAGTACTTTTGAGAGGACTCAACAAGGATGAATGTCCGTTAAAATGCCACAAATTTAAACGTATTTCAAATCTTTGCACAGCGAAGGCAATAAAAAGAAGGAATATGGGGCAGCACGTGTGATTAGAGTGCTGGAATTGTAATCCAGAGATCCTGGTTTCAAGAACTTTGCTCTTCTACCACTGCTACAAAAAGCAAATTATTAATGAGGCACAAGATGTTACTTACATTACCTACCTCTTTCTCGTATTCTATATTGTTGAGAGTCGCTGCCGAGAAGATTCACAGCTACACAGTAGAATTCCTCATCAATAGCAGAAACAGTGACTGTCATTTCAATGGAGTTTGCTTCACTTGAAATGCTCTTAACTTGGCCATCATACAGTGCACTGAGGTCATTTGCATTCAGATCTCTTTTCCAAGCCAATTTAGCTGAGGGCTTCCCGCTGACGATACAGATTAACTTCAAGTCCTCGCCTACTGCACCAGGAATATTAGTGGCCATGGGGAAAGATGTGGTTATACTTGGGCGTGCTGCAACAGAGAGGATTTGGTTATGTTACATGTATTTCAAACTAGTTATTTGGACCTATTTCATTAATTTACAAATTTAATCAATGAGATATTTTGTTGCACCTCCATGACTCTTGACGAAGTATCCTAAGTGTTATTAAAAAAAGAAACGGTTATTGTTAAGGAGTAATTCATAGGATAAATTTTAACTGAGGGGAACTTGGCGGGTCTGACTCTTCATTTTTATGACAAATTAAACGTTTATCAGAAACTGTTCGTTACAGTAACGGTAGCTATTTGAAGACGGAAGCCATCATCTAATAGCACATTCAGGATTCAAGTCTCGATACTCTGTACTAGCAGACTATCAAATTAAACTGTAGACTTACTTTGGACATTGAGTGTAACCTCTCTTGAATCTGAACCAACATCGTTTTTTGCTGTACAAATGTATTTTCCATCATCGCTTCCACTTGTGTTGGGAATAGTAAAGTGTTCTCCTTTCCCAACCTCCTTGCCATTGCTTATCTTCACCCAGATGATTTCAGGTACTGGGACACCTTCAGCTCCACACACCATGGTAACATTGTTAGTTTCATTGACTGTGTACGAACTTTGGGAGAAGCGAACGATTGTGGGAGGATCTTAAAAAAGACATCAAAGAAAAGAGTGTTGTTCTAGATTATATAATGGACGGTGTAGACCTCGCCTTTTGATTGGTCTAAGGGAGTTTATGATTAAAGTATAGACGCACAAATGACGTCATCATGAGCCGAAGAAAGTTAACAACCAATGTATAAAACAAACAAATTACATTTGTCAATGCGTGTGTACTCTGATAACGAACGCCTGTGTCTCGCAGCGTGATTCTTTGTTCTTACAACGTTTTTCCGGCATCCATGCTTATCACCAGCAATTTACAGACTTAAAAAACATTCAAAATAACTTCGGTTTGATGCAAATAGATAGCAATTGTCAAAGTGAAATCAGTTTCTTTCCAATTAAGTAGCAAAATGCTAATTCAAAAGAAAACGTTTACAAACTCTGTTTCAGATGGTTAAATAACTGAAACGAGGAGGATGTTCATAACAAATGGTGTTGGTCATCGCGGTTAGAAATGATAGCTGAGTTAGAAGTTTGTCTTACGGTAATTTTTTCACTTATATGTGGATCGCGAAGTTTCGCCCACTGTACTTCTGGTCTTCGTGAGGATTGGTGACGACTTGGTGTGGATCGGTATAACTGAATAGCTCGCTGGTTGGGGATGATGTCAAAAGGGAGAATTGAGGTAACAGGCAAGCAGACGTTGATTTTGTCATGGCCATTATCATTCACCACCACCATTATCATCATCGTCACCATCATCATCATCATCACCATCATCATCATCATCATCATCATCATCATCATCATCATCACCATCATCCGTCGTCGTCATCATCATCATCATCATAATCAACCTTATAAATCATCATAATCAACCTTATACTAGATTCATTCATATTAAGAGTACCACAAAATATTCAACAGAAAACCTACGTTTAATCAAAAGCTGTCCACTTGCGGGTGGGCCATCTCCCAATGCATTTGTTCCAAAACACGAATACCACCCTACGTCTTGCTGAGTAACTGCAGCCTTTGTGTAGGTTGTTGATATGCATCCTGCACAGCCTGCCTCTGGAATGTCGACACCATTGAACTGCCACTTTTGGGATGTGGTCGGTGGATTGCCAATTGTTTTGCAAGTGAATGTTGCTGTTGCTCCCTCTACCAGAGTCAGGTTCTTAGGATGATCAGCAACAAATTGAACAACTGGGCGATCTGACAACAGAAAGAAACAATACATGGTAATTGTGGCAAGTGCAACTTTATAAGATATGGAGAGAAATGAGAGCGATGTAGTCAGAAAACTGTAAAAAAAACTCAAGACAAACGGACGAAAAGAACGAACAAATGGCAGGATAATTAGTTTTAAAGCCAGAGAAAAGGAATCGAAAGGTTTGAGAAGTAAAGGAAACTAGGCAAGGAAAGGAAGGATAGATGCATATGATAAGAAAACAAGAAAAGGAAAGGGAGATGAAGGGGAATAATGAGTTAATAAAATAAAATAGATAGAGAAGTGAAGGGGGTGAAATTATTGAAGTCCCAGGGTATACCTTTTCTGTGCTTGTATTGACTTTTGGGTCAGTTTGTTATTTAATTTTGTTGTTCTTGTTGTTGTTGTTGTCTTCGTGAAAGTGGGGGTATACACATAGGAAAATAATACCCATGCCCCTAGAGAATTATCAATAGAATGAAAAGGAAAGTAAATATAACAGAAATGGAGTAGATAAAAAAAAAGGGAAAGAAAGAAAAGCATACACGGCAAATGTTTAATACCCTCCCCACCCCCAACTGTGTCACTGCAAACCAAAAGCCTCAACTTCAACAATAGAGACTTTTAGTATCAGGTTTTTCATGCTTAACGACAAACGACAAACCCGAGGATGTTACGTGACCACTGTCTTGCGGTGGCGTTTGCAGTTCGAAGTTCACGTTTGAACGGCGGGAAGGGTTTCCAGCGGTAAGTGATTTACGGCAAGTTTTTTTGCCATTAAAAATTGTACAGCCCCACGTTTAAAGGCAAGAAATAGGTTTTTATACCCACCTGCGATGTCCTAGTCAGACTTTTGAACTCGAATCAATGAGTAGTTCATGCTTTTTTAGGCGATGAAAGAGAAGCACTTCGACTTGACGGGAAAAACATGGCGGCACGAAACAAAAAATCAATCCTAAAATTCGAAATCCTGGCAACCTGAAACTGCAAACCTGATGCTAAAGGTCTCTTATGTAAAAATAGGTACCCAAGTGGGTACGTGTGTCTACTGCCTTAGGATATTAGAAACACTAAACCATCTCAGACGGTTTCTTCTGGTGAGGCTGGAATAAGAAATGAGGGTTTATAAAAAGTTTGGTTCAACGTTATTGAACAAAAATTTAATAGATAGATACATGGTAGCATAGCAATAGTTGTAAATTTTGTTTTCAGACAAATATGTGTGTTTCTTCTTCAGCGCATCTGAGCAGTTTTTAGCGGAGCTCCAGCGGCCCGAAGGGCCGCGAAGCGGAGCACCATGGTTAAGAAAATATGGTAACCCATCTGTTGGAGAAAATTTGGTTTTGGTCTCCGTACGTACGTCCATACATCCGTACGTCCGCTCTTCCATGTATGCGATGTGAAATTTCCCATAATTGTAACCGGCCTTTTTTGTAACCGGCGTTTTTTGGCGGGAAGTTGCATGGACAACTGGATAATGAAATGACATTGCAGTTTAGAGAAAATCAAACAGAAATTTTGAACACAAGGAAACACAAAGACAATTTACCTTTGTGTATATTCTTTGAATATGGTGACAAACGAGGAAAGAAGAGAACGAGAGAAACAGAGAAAACGAGAAAGCAGGCGACGAACAGGCGAAGCTCAGCGTGAAAGTGTTCGACTGAGAGCGCGGGAAAACAGGCGAAATATCAGTGAGGGTCAACGGCGGAAAGAGCGAGAGAGAGATCGAGAAAGGAGAAGGAATTATAGCGATGAACAACGGGAGAGAGAGCAAGTCAGAGCTTGAGAAAACCGGCTGAATTGTAGCGAAGAAGAACGGGAAAAAGAGCGAGACAGAGCTCGAGGAAACCGCCTGAATTGTAGCGAAGAACAACGGCAAAAGGAGCGAGACAGAGCTCGAGTAAACCGCCTGAATTGTAGCGAAGAACTACGAGAGAAACAGCGTGACAACAGGCGGAATAGTAGTGAGGAACAAAGGGAAAAAGAGCGAGAAAGGGCACGAGAAAATAGGCGGAATTATACTGAGGAACAACGAAAAAGAGAGCGAGAAAGAGCACGAGAAAACAGGCGAAGAAGTAACTCAAGCAGCTCAAGTAACACACAGCAACGAGAGATTCGAGGAGGTGAGTAACCTTTCCAGTTTTAATTAAAAAATTAGTCTTCTTTGTTTTTGCCTATAATGGCAGCAATTTTAATTGTTTTTCTTAGCCAATCACCATACGTCGGCAAGCTGTCAAAATAATAGCTAGTATCAAGTTTCGCCCTTCCTTCGTCGTTTTGTTTGCGTGTCTAATCTGATGGAGTTATAGGCTTTTCCGGAGCTTTATTAAGCTTTCATTTTGTGGAAAACATTGATACACCTAAATACATGGACACGGTTAAACATGCTGGATAAATTGATTGAAATCGGAAGGTTCTTAGTTCATTTTGCCGGCGAAACGCCATCCTTTTGGCATTTTCGTGCGCAAGGAACTATATTGCGAGACAAATAATAGACCAATGGTATTCCTGTGTCACTAAAAATCATGGAAAATCCTGTTCAGTATAGCTTTCTACTTTATGGAATGTTATGTCGTGAATGGAAGTTTTTGGAACCACTGTTGCTTTTAAGAGGTTAGGTGAATTTAGTTTGCAAATATTGTCATGCTGTCAGAGGATCTCCTGAATGTTATTGAAGCTACATGGGTCGGTACAAAACGTGGACCCCCCTCCTGGACCCCCTTCTGGACCCCTATCTGGACCTTATTTCTGGACCCCTTTCTTGACCCCTTCCGGACCACCCTCACCCCTCCCATCCCCGGCAATATAACCAAAATATAAATACCTAGTACAGCTTGTGAGATCTTCAACTTATCTTTACTTTTTCTTTGCTCTTTTCTTTGTAAATTGAGTGCTAAAAAAATGCTTAACATTTAATGATAATTCTTTAGCGTGCCATTTATTTGTGCACCAAAAATATTGTGAACATCCACACGTGTTCCCATCAGAGTTGAAGGTAAGCAAGAGTTATTTCGCATTAGTACTATCTCGACATTTCTAAGAAAGAAAAAATCATAAGAAAAATTATTTTACCTACCTTCACCTCTGACGCGAACGCGTGTGTGGATGCTCACGATATTTTTCGTCAGCGGTGGTAGCCGAAAGCATAGGATGATGCAATGAAAATGGCGAAAAAGCGGGAAAGACCGAAGGAGCTGTTGACTTTTTATAGGTTGTAAAGGTTACGAAATATAATCTAACCATCATCTGTCACACGACCGACCTTGTAAGAGGCATGGGAATGTTCCTGATTTGACGTCACAAACTGATTTACATGCATGTTTACAAAGACTTACGGCGATTCAAATCAGTTTGTGACGTCAAATCAGGAATAAACCCATACCTCTTACTAGGTCGGTCGTGTGACAGATGATGGCTAGATTATATTTCGTAACTTTTACAGTCTATGATCCGGAAGGCGTCCAGAAAGGGGTCTCGAACGGGGTCTAGAAGGGGGTCCAGAAAGGGGTCCAGAAGGGGGTCCAGAATGGGGGGTCTAGAAAGGGGTCCAGAAGGGGGGAGGTCCAGAAAGGGGTCCAGAAGGGGTTCAGAAGGGGGTCCAGAAGGGGGGAGGGTCCACGTTTTGTACCGACCCGCTTGAAAAGCACGTGCTTCACGCACAATGTTAATCATTCCCCGAAGGGCTTCATTTATCCCGTAAACGGGCTCATTTATCCTCCAAAGAGGCTCATTTATCCTCCCAAGACATATGGCTCATTGAATCCCTTTGTGGGATCAGTTGTATGAAAATATAAACGGAAAGGCTTCGCTTGTTCAAGAAACTGTTGCATCAGTCGCCTTCGATAATCTGATGTGGAATGCTGTAAAACACACAGGGATAAAACAGCATAACCTTGTGTTCTTCTAGCTTCATATACGTTTAGAAAGCTGTAGCATCTCTTCAAGGCAGATTTAAAGGGGCAGTGTCACGCTATTGTACCATCACTTTAAGCTTCAAACTGCCAATGCATCAAGTGGGAACCTTAAAATAATGGTCTAGTTTTGTTGCCAAAGACTGTAGTACTGCATTGACACCATAAACTTTTGTATTCCATGTAAGATGACAAGGATGGAAATGGATTGAAATTTGAAAAACTTGCCAGTTTTTTCAAAATTTCAAGCTATGCATTGAACAGTCTCCCAAAAAAATACTATGGTTAGCTCTTCCTGCTAAAATTTCATTGGAATTCATCTTGCTGATTCTGTAGGAGCATTTTTTGCATGACAACAGGTAAAAGGCAGTAATTTTGGCAGAATTGAACCAAAAACAGCAAAAATCCCGGTGACAGTCCTCCTTTAAGTAGATTCATTCCCTAAATTGTTGAAGCAATAATGAACTGAGGAAACTAACCACAACGTACCGCAGAAGTCCAGTGACGCACTTTGTCGAAGCCAGAGCTATCCGTCGTGCACACTTTCGCCGTTTGGAAGGGATTTGTATATTACAGTTTCGGATTGGATGGCAAGATCCCGAGAATGGCCGAATTTATCTTCAGGTTTGATTGGCTACGATTAACTGCCGAAGTTAACGCTAACACCTTTTGCCAGCAAAGTGTCTACCTGCACGTGCAGTAGACACAAAAATGGTACTTACATCTAACTTCAAGCTCTGTATTTTGTCTCGCTTGGCCAGCAGGATTGTACGCAATACAGGAATAACCTCCATTTTGCCTCCACGAGAGTGGACTGATGGTCAGGTAACTGAGGGTCTTGAAAAGCTGTGAGCTTTGGATTGGTTGAAACAATGTTGCGATACTATAAGGTGGCGTGTGCGTCAGATTCTGTCCATTTAACACCCACTGGATTTGTGCGAATGGTTTGGCGTCAGCTGTACAAGAGTAGCTCTGGGTTTGATTTTCATTTTTGGTGACTTTTGTTGTTGGTAATAACTGACCAGAAAATCTTGGAGGAGCTATCAAGAAATAGTAAATAGGAAGCTGTGAGTAACGTAAACTTTAGGCCTCTCTGAGAGTAAAGTGATACCCAAAATGACAAATTAGATAAAGGAAAAACAATTTGTTGAGCTTTTGTTAAAATATATCCCAGTTGAAACTCCCATAAGTGACCGCCCGCATGCTATGTAGGCTTGACATTCTAAGAGGACGTTGACTTGAGGCCAGACCAAACTGGGGTTTAGATGTGCATTTTCAGTCACTAGCATGCATAAGGTGCAAGTAGCAGATGCTTATGATTTATTGCTAACGGGTACACACAATAATATGCATTGACTCAGCAAAGTTGCACCAATTGACCGCCGTTATCCCTGACATGGCTTTTGAGGAAGTATCTGAAAAACTGCTCCAAATGAGAAAACATTCTTGGCCTTATTTAAGCATTCGTGAAATAAAAGCCCATTTCACAGTTGTGTCTTTAGTGACCTGACCTTTGAGTGGATGTGACGCTGACGGTGATCTTCTTTTGAGACAGTCCTCACTCCTTTAACCATGTAAATCAAGACAGGGAGGTTTATATCAAAACAAGGTCACCTCCAGCCCAACTTCCTCTCAAAGGCCAGGTCACTGAACACACAACTGTAAAATGGGCTGTTGCTGCATCATATCATGCCATCATTGACAGCAGGGGACCTCGCAGGAACCTCTCTTGGCGTGCTATAAAGTACTTAAGTGTTAACGTCACAAAAGCGAGCAGGGATGGCGCAGTGGTGAGAGCACTCGCCTTCCACCAATGTCGCCCGGGTTCGATTCCCGGAATCGACGTCATATGTGGGTTGAGTTTGTTGTTGGTTCTCTTCTCAGCTCCGAGAGGTTTTTCTCCGGGTTCTCCGGTTTTCCCCTCTTCACAAAAATCAACATTTCCAAATTCCAATTTCATCTGCTTGTACAGCGCATTTGATCATATACACATGGAAAATGCGCTATATAAGTTCTAAATTATTATTAAATTATTAAAAACAAGAAATTCTGCGAGAATTAGAAGCGGCCTTTTTGACCATCCGAGCCGGATTAATGCACAGGATAAGTTCAAGTTGATCGTAATTCAATTTTTGTCACCTTTCAGTTGGCAGGACAGTCAATTCTTCACTCCGAATGATGAAGAATTTAAAATTCAATTGCGCGTGTAAGGAAGGTTTTGGTGGTCAGTGCGCTCTTTTCGTACTATAATGACAACTTAGGGTCGGTGGTTCAAGCCTCAACAGAGTGAAGTTTTTTTTTCTTTGATCTCTTTTTTTTTCTATTCCTTTTCACTTGTTTTTCTTTTTTCTTTTGTCAACGCTTAAACTGTAAACCTATTTTGCAATTTAACACGGAAAAGTACTCAACCGATTCTCTGGATATTCACTACGCGAGAAACCAAGGCCAGCTGAAGCTTGACAAAACACTGGCACTTCGATTTGTTTGACAATTTCAAAGAAAGCGAACAATTTGGTATAATTCTGAGTCTTCGATCCGTTGACCAGTTTCTCGACGATAACCGATATCTCAATACTACCAAGGTATGTTCAAACAACGCCACGCAAAAGAGCTGTATTTCACTTCCGGTATTACACCATCACTAGTACTTCTGGTATTGCACCATCACTAACTCGGTCAATATTTGTTTATCTTCAAAACCGGGTCACGAACAATCTCGTTACATGTAAAGTAAATTCAGTGAAAGTTATGGACTTTATTTAAGATTTCATAGGGCTTATAAATTATTTTAAACGTTGTTACAATTTATCATTCCGGAAAAGAAACACAGATGCCCAAAGATTTTGTTTAAAACAAATGCATTGTGAAACGAAAATAACCATAAACAGGGCACAGTTTCAAAACTATAATATCTGTCCAATCAGAAGTGCCCGTTCCCACGAGTGAAACAGACAAGAAACATAACTTACACGCAATATCGGGAAAGCAAGCGTAATGCTACTCTTGGTGCCATTTAGTCAATTAAAGTTTATACTGTTTACATTATTACGCGAAGTTTAGATACAACGACGCGAGCATCAAGAAAATAATTATAATCACGCAAAATAAAACCTGACACCTTTCTTACCTTCATTCCATACCCAATCATCGTTGTTCTGAAATACTGCTCAAAACAAACGCTCTCAAATAAATATCTTTCGTTATGGGATGTACATTGGAGTAATTCAATTCTGAGAAAACATTTCTTTTCTCTGTAACCCTTGGGCATTGAAACGGATTTTAAAGAGACGATGCGTGACCAACCTAATGACTTTATTTACTACAAAATTCCCTAGTCACCGCAATGTTACTGTTATATCATTGTTTCTTCCTCTGGCCGAGAGGGCAGAGGAAGAAAAATCGTCGCTAAGCGACGGCCGCTTAAAAAAGGGTAATGCAAGAAGCGGCTCGTCGCCATAGCGACGGCCGCTTAAAAATGGTGAACCGATTCTCTGGATATTCACTACTCGAAATACCAACGCCAATTTCCGAATTTGAAATTTGAAAGAAAGCGAAGAATTTGGTATAAACCGGCGTCTAGATCCGTTGACCAGTTTCTCGAAGATAACCGAAAAAGAAAAGCTACACGCGTTGTTGGTTTGACTTCCGGTATTGCACCATCCTTAGTACTTAGTCCACTACTCGGTCAATACTTGTTTAGCATCAAAACCCGGGTCAGGAAACGCTCTAATAAATTCGGTTCCTATAAGAGGTACGTTGGAGGAATTCAATTCTGACTAAACATTTCTTTTAGAAAGGCTTTCGCGATTTCTTACTCTGACCCCTAAATAAATATTTTTGTTCAAGAGCCTTTCAATTTGCGTGAATTAGTCGACCGTGAACTAACACGAAACATCGCTTCGTATTCTATGGCCCCTTCTTTTTCTTAACAATAGCGAACAGTTCAATCTTGAAATTCACAATAGTTTGCTCTCTCTTGTGGTGTAAATGTTAATCCCTAACAAGAAAATACAACGTGAGTACGATACTTTACTTCAAGTTCGGGTAAAGTTGTATACCAACCTGTATACCGGAAACGCATTTAAAGCCGTGGTCGTATGCTAAAATTGCTACTCACTCGTAGAGAAATGGCAGTTTTATTTTACGGTCAACGCAAAAATGGTTTCGGAATTCGAATAGCACAAAGATATAAAAATTATTGTAAAGCGATAAGTATAAAGCGAGATACAAATTTTTATGCACCCAACAAATTTCACTGAAAAATTTAATGAGATGTTGGAGATTACGCTAATTTTAACACGTCCAAAAATAACTCGTTTTGAATATTTAATAAGCTGTTTGCGGTTTAGCTACGCATGAAAGTATAAAAGTTAGCTAATTCGTAACGAATTGTTACACCTGAAGAATATAACAGGTAAAAAAATGTTATGTATCTGTCTAACGTGTATTCGGCGTTAAACAAAATTATCTTTGAAGATCTTTAATATTCTTTGCGTGTTTTGTGCGGTTTGGTTTATCAAGCTATAACTTAACTTTTCTTGCGATTCAGTTAAACCTTTTCAATATGTTGCTGAAAACCGATCAAAAGAAACGCTTTCAATTAAATTCCTTTGCTATGAAATGTATATTGAAGTAATTCAATTCCGGCTAAACATTTCTTTTGCAAAGGCTGTAACGATTCGTGACTTTGGTGACCACTCACGTTAATTATTACAAAATTCTCTAGTGAAGGTAACTGATGAGCAAGTGGCGCAATCGGATAAGGTGCAGACCATGGGCGATGAGATCTGAGGGTCGCGCGTTCCAAGTACTGTCACCGGAGAATAAACAGTCTATTTATTTACTTGTCACTGTTTCTTCCTCTGGCCGAGAGGGGTACGGGGCAAGTGACGGACGAAACGACGAGAAAAAAAAAAGGGTAATGCAAGAAGCGGCTCGTCGCTAAGCGACGGCCGCTTAACTAAATTTGTGAAATTATGGGATTTGTTCGGATATTCAGAAAGAACGCGATAAAAAAGACGATAATAAAAGACCGACCTGCCTTACAGTTTAAGGGCGAGATATAAGCACCGTTATGCTCTGCTGATTCCATACAAATCCTTCTAAATTTTACTTAGTTCATATCGTTATGAACCAAGTCAAATTTAGAAGGATTTGTCTGGAGTCAGCAGAGCATAACGGTGCTAATATCTCAGAGCGGATCGGCCTTTAAATGCTGATTTTTGGGAACTTACCATTTTTCATCTTGCTCTTTCTGAAAACCTCAACAAATCCCATAATTTAAACAATTCTAGTATTTTTGACGTCACACTTGAGGACTATTAACCGTTTTAGTTACTCGGGCCGTAAGGCACCGAGTCTAGGAAAGCTCTTTGCTTCTTTTTATTATTGTTATTGGGAGTCTTTACACCAGGCTGTTAAGTAAGTCTTAAGAGCTGCTAAGTTTTAGTTTACCAAAATATATGTGTTGGAACGATTAAAGAAAGTTTCAAGTGACATGATTTAAAGTTTTGCCTTCGTGTTTTGTTTCTAGTCACATTGTGTAATGCAAATTTATGCTAAAGTTTAAAATTTAAGTTTAAAGATTGAGTTTTTACCGAGAGATGCGAACCCGAGATGTTTGATTTCTGGCCCGTTCGTTACCCAATTGGGCCAAGGCGCCACACATATACGCATGAGACGTATAGGCTACATGAAGCCTCTTGTTCGCCTGAGCGAGCGTGCGTGGTCCAGTCTTCATTATTACGTCCTCTGATCCAGCTAACCCAGGTTTGACTTGTAGCAGTGGCATCTTCTACAGTATATTTTGTCTTTTGCTACTTTTACTTATTTATTTCAACGTTTGAACTGTGAATCAATTTTACAGGGATACACGTTGATACGGATTCCATGGATATTCACCACAAACAAGAGAAAGTGAGATGATTCTCTGTTCCCGCAAACAATCAAGGACCCAAACATCAAGATAAACCCAATGCGCCCGATGTACAATGGATAGACCTCTCTTTCTTTTGTTTAGCGCTATATTAAGGATACGCTGCTGTTTTTTGATGGCACTATTTTAGGCTAATGTTAGCCTCTTGTTTCACTTTTATATCCTTAACACTCCCTCCCTCACAAAGACACGTGAGGCGTGTCTTCCTCACAAAGACACCTGCAATGGCGGAGAACGGTCCGACTTCACAAAGCTCCGTAATTTTGAGCGCTTCTCAACCTGGGTCTACTGCAATTTCACACTGTACGTCCTTAGGATTCGATAGAAATCGTAATCTTTATATTTGGGATGGTTCCGTCGATGAATTGCTGGAATTTTGCGCGGACAAGCTAGAATTGCGTGAACCTAAGTTGTCCAGTAGCGAGAGATGTACTTCTTTGAAGACCAAGGGAGTAACATTCACTCTATATCCATCAACAAAAACACTGCAAGCTCAAGGAACGGATCAAAAGGAGGTGAAGAGAAAAATGCAGTCTTTTCTCCCTGTTGACAAAAGCTTTGAAAGCGAAAGTAGTGATCCCCTGGCGACGTTGAACATGTCACTGGTAGCATCCAAGGCGACAACGATTTATCAACAACGGGAAACATGGAAGGTGTAGTTCGGGAAGTCTTAGAACTGGATGTAGCCGCCTCATCTGGATTACAGCATCATAGCTGCAAAGGGTGTAATGCTCTTAAATTAGAACTTCAAAATGTAAAATTGGAAGTTGAAGAATTAAAGCGGCAGATAGCTTATTCAAATAAACCCACTACTACAACTAGGCAGCCAAGCGCATCGAGCAAGCCTCATCATGCGGAAATTATTAGACTTCAAGAGAGCAACAATAGTCTCATAGATACTGTGCAATTACTTGCAAATTTGCTTTCTTAACAGTCATGCCATTCAGGTAAAGATCTCTCAAGTACCAAGGAGTCTCAAGAAAAATTTACTGTTGAAACTATGGTGATTCACAATGATTCATCAAGTCAGCAGAGGGATATCCCATTGCAGACCGTGAAACCAAAATCAAGCAAGAATAAAAAGAGGATAAAGAAACCTGAAAGAGGGCCCCAGGGGGATCATGCCAGCGAAACGTTACAACCTCGCGCGGATGAACGGCCTGAAACTTTGATTCTGGGTGACTCGATGTTGAAATTTGTAAATGGCAACCGCCTTTCAAGGCAACTGGAAAAGAAAGTTTACGTGAGGTCATTTCCAGGAGCTCGCGTTGCGCACATAAAGCATTATGTGGTGCCAGCGTTGGAAGAATTAAACCCTGAAGAAGTTATTCTCCATATTGGCACTAATAATCTACGTGATCAAGAACCGCAGGAGGTAGCTGAGGTCATTGTAAACCTAGCAAATGACGTTTTGGCCATGAAGCCTGACATGCCATCACAATTTCTGAAATAGTCACTAGAGGAGACAAGAAAGATCTGGACTCCAAAGGTAAATCTGTTAACAAGATAGTAAGACGTTTCTGCAGGCAGAATTCGTGGAAAACCATTACCCACAACAACATCCTAGAAAAACGATATTGTTCGCCATGAACATAATCGGTCAGGTGGTGGAGTTGGCATTATTGTAAGAAAGTCAATAAGTTTGTTGAGAGACTTGACCTTGTCCCGGAAAACCTCGAAGCTGTTTGAATCGAAGTAACAAAACCGAATAGTAGACCTTTCATTGTTTCATCGATTTATAAGCCGCCGAGCGCACCTGTAGAGATATTTGATAGCACAGAGCGTATGATTGGGAAACTAGATAATCAAGACAAGGCAATCTATATTTTAGGTGACCTCAATTGCAACTTATTAGACCATACTAATCTCGATAATGACGCCAAGCATTTGTTGCGAATCTTAGACATATATCAGCTTACGCAGTTAATAACTAAGCCCACACGAATAACACAACGGTCGAAATCACTTCTAGATGTATGTATTTTTTCCTGTCCTGAGAAGATAATACATTCAGACGTATTTCATGTCGGTTTTAGTGACCATAGCCTAATTTATACAGTTCGCAAGATAAATAGCTTACTTAAGTGCAACAGAATTAGGGAAATTGAAGTAAGAAATTTCAAAAACTTTAACAGTGAACGTTTTCTTGAAGACTTGCAAGCTCAGCCCGGGGCACAATTTATTTTTATGAGGCTGAAGTAAATGCAATGTGGAGCCGCTGGAAGACTGTGTTATTAGAGGTACTCAACAGCCACGCCCCTATCAGGTCAAAAAGAGTGAGAAAAGTGAAAAAAATCGCGGAAAATTTCAATGATTACTTCACTAGAATCGGCCTTAACCTTGTCGAGAATATAAACAACAACGAGTGTAATTACAGTCAATTTGTTAATAGGGTTGACAGTAGTTTTCACTTTCAGCCTGTAAGTTCATCTCAGGTTTATAAACCACTCAATTTTTTATCTGTCTGCAAGGCTACTGGGATCGGTAAAATATTAGCCAAAGTTTTGAAGTGGGCTGCACCAGTTATTTCTGAATCACTAATGCAGATTTTCAACAGGTTGATTGTCTAGCATGTTTTTCCAACTGAATGGAATGTGGCTCGAGTAAATACCCTTCATAAGAAAGGTCCACGAAACATGTTGGATAATTATCGGCCAATTTCAATTCTTCAAGTAGTAAGCAAAGTTTTCGAGAGGATATTATATAAGCAGCTGGTTGAATATTTAGACGCTGAGAATTTGTTATCTGAGCATCAATTTGGCTTTACATGCTCCCACTCCACTGTTTCAGCTTTACTTGACTGTTCAAATGAATGGTATTGCAACATGGATCGCGGCCTTTATAACCTAGTAATTTTTCTTGACCTACAAAAGGCCTTCGATACGGTAAATCACGTGCTATTGCGTGGTAAACTTGAGGCTTGTGGTATTAGAGAGGATGCACTTAATCTTCTTTCTTCGTACCTAGCGGATCGGAAGCAAACATGCCAGGTGAATGGTAAACAATCTGGTCTAAGAACAATATCTTGTGGAATCCCTCAGGGTTTAATGACTTGCCAAAATTGCCTCAAACACACCACACCCCGAATGTTTGCAGACGATACCAGCTTAACAGCCTATGAGAAAAGTATTGAAGAAATCGAACTAAGACTTAATGAAGACTTGGAAAAAATCAGATTGTGGCAACAAGCAAATAAGCTTGGTCTTAGTGTTGCGAAGACAGAGTATATGCTCATCGGTTCACGTCAATGACTGGCTAAGCTTCCCTTGGAACCAAATGTATGTATTGGGAGTGATCCGATCAAAAGAGTCAGATACAAAAATACTTGGAGTGTATATTGATGAATCTCTTACGTGGAGCAAGCATATTGAAGAAATAACTAAGAAGATTACAACAGGAATTAGTGCTCTAAAGCGGCTTACAGATTTTGCAAGTCGAGATGTACTTGTTTCAGTTTATAATGCTCTAATTATGCCTCACTTTGATTATTGTTGTGAGGTTTGGTATTCATTAGGAAGTGTACTAGCCGAAAGGCTTCAGAAACTCCGTAGCAGATGCGCTATGGCGTTACAAAAACGAGGCTGGACAGTCTGAATTAGCCCTACGCCATCTTGGCTGGAGTTTTCTAAGCGAACGCAGATTTCGTTTTAAGGCTAGGCAAATGTTTAAGGTTCTCCATGACTTGGCACCAGCGAGGCTTTCGAATATCTTTAGGAACTCGTACTCAGCCGACAGTTATCATCTAAGGAACGCCAATAATGAGTTGGCTCTTTCATTGCCAAAGACTGAATTTTTAAAGAAGAGTTTCAGCTACAATGGTGCTAGGGTCTAAGATTCCTTACCGAATGAAATACGTAATTGTGAAACTTTTGATACGTTTGATAAACTTATTTCAACCTATAGACCAAATATCACATAGTAATCTTTTTCTTAGGGTTATATTTAATTAAATGAATAGCTTTAATCATGGTTGTTACTATATTTAGTATATTTTAATTATTACACTTAGGGTTATATTAAATGCACGAATAGTTTTAATCACGGTTGTTAGTATATTTAGGATTTTTTTAATTTTTATACTTAGCTCACGCCCCTACTGGAAACCAGCTATTGTATTTTTTACATTGTTGAATAGGCTAGCGTGATAAAATAAAGTTCTTCTTCTTCTTCTTCTTCCCTTCCCCCCTCTGCCCCCCTCTGCCCCCCCCCTTTTTACACCCCCCATCTCACCCCCGTCGCAGAACATGAAAAGATAGGATGACGATGATTGCCAAACAAGAAATGTCATGTTTACTAGCAAATTAGATGATATTTTCTACTATTTATTTATTTATTTAATTATTTGCCACACATAATGAACTTGCATGATTAATAATAATAATAATAATAATAATAATAATAATTTAGAACTTATATAGCGCATTTTCCATGTGTATATGATCAAATGCGCTTTACAAGCAAATGAAATTGGAATTTGGAAATGTACAATGATTAATACACAGAAATTGCAGTGGTTAACATAGAAAAAACAGATGGGACAAAAAGGAAAAAAAATGGCGAGGGAACCTAATAAAAACCAGGGGACATGTAGGACTTAAGTTCCCTCCCAAGAAATAATAGATAACTAAACCTAAACAACATGGTAACAGAAGTACAGACAAGTCATATTTGTACACATTGGTGTCACTATCTCAGTTTTGGCTAGGCTAAAGCACGCAGCTAATTACTGCTGGCACTGTTTTTGCTACATCATACCTAGAGACAATAGTTTTTATGTGGGACACCTGTGGTATCCCACACTATTGCTATCGAATCTGTAATCGCTAGCTAGCTAACTAGCTAACCGATGCAATGTTCCGACTATTACCCGAAGCTGTTCGCCTGAGAACGACGACATTTGACTGGATACACCTATACCGACCATTACCCGAGGCTCTTCGACTGAGAACGAAATTTAATCGCTTCAAAAGTGGTCAGACAATTTGACGACTTTGACTGTCAACGCCAGATCTAAAGAGAGATAAGAGAGATTTTCACGATACTTTTCGCCGCTTCTGATGAAAGGCTTTCACAAAATATAAACAAATTTATTTTCATTGCAACTCAAATATAATTCTTGTAGAGTAATATATATAGCTACAACAGAGGCCTTGATTAAAAGCTCACAGAAAGGGATAGAACATGTTTTATCTCTAGCAGATTTGTCACGTGTTAGGCAACCAGAGTTTGCCAACGTAGAAGAAAACTTTGTTTTTACCTTTTTGCTACAATGTTAACATTAACTAACAGCGGTTATTCTAAGGCGAACAAGAAAGTAGTTTTTGAGCTTATTTCACATTGCCACGCAGTTGAAAGCCGAACAGCAATTTGCACATCCATGTTTATCTGAGCTTTGTCATAAAATAGACCATTTTAAAGTTCTTTGCTCAGTACCCTGGCCTTTGATTGAATGCGAGGCTAGGGGTGACCTTATTTTGATACAAACCTACCCGTTTTTTATGGAAATTATGCTGATTAACCCATTGGCACCCGTGCCGGCCACAACCGGCCGCGCAGAATCACGTCCCTTGTACCGCTTGTGTCGTCATCACTTTTAATGTTCATGGACAACTTTTACATGTATCATGTGTAAGGGGAAGAGATCTTTCAAACCATACCCAAATGAGCACCATTCCGTCAAACAGGCTTTCTGCGCATGCCAATCTTGGAAAGCTAATATTTAGCATCAGGAACAGAAGGGCGCGATGAACTCCACTAGCAAACTGAGTTTTGGGCAGTTTTGGTTCTTTTTGGCTGAATCTGGCCAGAAAACGGCTCGACAAGCTTCAAAAGGTGTTTTTCAGCAAAATGCTCTCGACTCAATGGGTTAAACACTAGTTAGCATAAGAAAAACATGATTTACATAAGAAAAGTAGGTAGGTTTGTATCAAAACAAGGTCACCCCCAGTCTCGCTTTCACCGACAACTGTAAAATGGTCTATTCTGAAGTATTTGGTAACAAAAACAAACAGCAAGGCAAAGTGAGCGAAATTGAAAACAAATATTTCTCGGGATTAAAATGGCAACTGGTTATGGTAATTGTTCGCAATTACTGTACACTGTCTCTAATTATAAATGAACCTGCCGAAGTTGAGACAAGTTGAGACAAGTGACAAGTGAAAGCATGTTTATGATGTTCTCTACATCCGAGCGAACATTTGGTTGAATTTCGCTGGTTTTTTTTTACTTTCACTTTTTTCACTTTATTTCGATTATTACAATTATACAATTTAGAAAAATACACAACCCGCATGTAACAAGGCTAATCGAGGCGGGTTGTGTAGCTTACAATCAAATTTAACAAAATAAATTAAAAGTAATTCAAGGTCAATAAATACATAAATAAACAAATAAATAAAAATAAAATAGATAAATAAATAAATAAATAAATAAATAGGCAAATATCTAATAAATAAATAAATGAATAAATAGGTATACACATACATTCACAGATAGCTATCATTTACACAAGACGAGCAAGAACCTTAAAGACAACATAAAACATAAGGAAGTAATAATAATAGCTCGTTTGGTTAATGATAATTAGAAATTTTTAAGATTAACGTCGGGACATCAACATAATCATCCTCATCATGAAGCACCGCAAGTAAGTATTGGTGAATTTTGTTTTTGAAAGGTTTTTTCCTATGCTTACGCAGGTCAGGCTTCAGGCAATTCCATAACTTAGCTCCGAAAATGGAAAACGAATTAAGTCCAATACTCAGTCTTGATTTATTAACATATAAGTTACCAGCATCAGAAAATCTAGTATTATATGTATGAACGTCGGATGAATAGGTAAAAAGATCACATATATTCTGAGGCGCAGATTTGGTTGATACGTCGTGCATAAGAGAGCATTCTGTTTCAAAATAAAGCATATTGAGGGGTAAGACATTAGCAGAGACAAATACAGGAATAGTATGAGATCTATTACCAGCAAAGAACATTAGCCGAAGAGCTCGTTTTTGCAAAATAAAGATCTTCCTCAAATAAACCTGTGCAGCTAGGCCCCAGGCAGCAATTCCGTAGTATGTATATGGGAAAATCAGAGAACGGTAAATTTGGATTAAAGTATTTAGAGGAACGGAGTACCTTAATCGTCAAATAATTCCAACAATTCTGCTAATTTTAGAGGCAATATAGTCGATATGATATTTCCAGGTTACGTTTTTATCGATAAGCACTCCTAGAAACTTTACATAATCTTTGCATTCAAGAAAAGTATCACTATTGGAGGCATTATCGTATATCCTTATATCAATGTGATAGCTAATCTTCTTTTGTGTTGGTCTAAAGATAACAAAATTAGACTTTTTTGCATTTATGGTCAACTTATTAGCATTTAACCAGTCACAGACTTTCTGCAATTCTTTGTTGATTACACTTTCTGGTGACTTCAGATCCCTGTCAGCATACAGCAGGTTTGTATCATCAGCAAATAAATAAAAAGTAAGTTTCCAAGAAGAATTATAAATATCATTAATATAAATCAAGAAAAGTAGAGGGCCTAGAACTTAGCCTTGTGGGACCCCTGTTAACATATTTCTTTTAGATGATATACGTTTATCAATTTGAGTAGTTTGGACACGGCCATTCAAGTAAGATGAAAACCAATCGTTTACCGGGCCTCTTATTCCGTAATGATATAGCTTACTCAAAAGAATTGAATGATCCACAGTATCAAAAGCCTTTTTAAAGTCGAGAAAAATACCACAAGAAAACAATTTGTTATCCATATTGCTTTGGATCGAATTAACAATATCCACAATTGCATGTTGAGTTGACATATTCCCACGAAAACCATACTGGCCATTGTACAGAAGTCCATTTGATTCAAAATAAGATTTTAATCGATTATACATAATTTCGAGCCGACTGAAAAGTGAAAGAAGAGAAATAGGGCGGTAGTTACTAGGGTCCGTCTCATCACCACCCTTGAAGATGGGGATGACTTTTGCATGCTTTAATTTGGATGGATATAGTCCTGTTCAACGAGTTTTCTATGAAAGTTTAGATTTGCTCGCGGTAAAGTGATTCTACTGATTTTTCTACTCATTGGTTCAAATAATGGCCTCAACAGACGTTGATTTTGACTTGCTATCACTACCCTGCAGCAATTATGTGGAATAATTACATGTACATTACATAAGTTTGAATGGACTTTTCAGCCTTTAGCTTATTTGTTCATACCAATCATCTATATGTAGCTATTCGATCAGTTTTTGTTATTGTTTTATATGGTACTGTGGTATTCACACATGTATTTTTATACATGCAGAAGAGACGCCATTTTGCAGACATAGATTTCTTCATGAAAAGTGTTGACGTACGATATTTACGCACGAGTTTCTTTTCACAAAACGAACGAGCGAGGCTCTGCAAGCGAGTGAGTTTTGTGAAAACAAACAAGACATTAGTGCGTAAATACAGTACAAAAGCACTTTCCATGATGAAGTTTGTTTATTATATACAAATTGAGACTTACTCACATTAGGTCTCCTTTGCCCTCCTTTTTAAGTTGTTTGTTTTAATTCTATCTTCAGGACATTATTACACCCCTCTGTAACAGACCTGGTGAAACCTGGTTGTTCACCAGGTCTTTAACAAAAACTCTACCAGGGCAGACGAAAATCCACCAGGTTGATCCTGAATTCTTCACCAGGGAGGCCAATGACTTTTTAAAATCTAACCATATATGTATACACAAGCAAACCTGTGTGGCCCAGTATTTAACATACTATGTTGATATATATATATATATTCAAAGGTGACAGACCGCAAACAATTGTTGCTTCTATATGGCAAGAAACGTATTGCATAAAAATTTGAAAGCAAGTCGGCAATTGAGGCAACTTATATATGAGTTGTTTATCTCTAGTCAAAGCCATGTAACTCTTTCTCTACCGGTCGATTTGGTCGCCTTTTTTGCAATTTTCAGAGGTTAGGAGGTCAAATCGACCTGGCTACTCAATATAAGGGGTTACCACGGCGATTTCGCAGGTCCACAACACCGAAGGCTCTATCTTTGTTGTCACGCTCTTCACGCTAGCTGTCGTTTATTTTTCTAAACGAACACTGCAGCTACAATTCGTTGCTTATTTGATTTATAAGTGTGTTTTTCGAGCTATTTTGCACCTCAGAAGCCCCCTACTTGGCATCATAAACCTGGGTTGATGGGTAGAGGCAATCCTTTGAAAGAATACACGACCGGGTGGCTCGACACGATTCTTAAAAATATGTGAAATGAAATTGGCAGACTTCCCTGCTGCTGTTAGGCAAGAATATCCCAGAATTCCTTTGAATGACAAACGTTAAAATTACAGACCGTGAGAGCAAATGAAATCAAATGGCGTCAACCGCGTCGCGCTAAAGAAGTGAGCAGTAAAAAGTAGAACAAATTGCAAAAAGTGGAGTCGGAGTTTGCTAGCGAAGTAAACCTTTACCTTCAATAGACCGATATCACATTTCTGATGAACAATAGATTTTGCCCGTCCAGAGTCGTCATCAGGATGAGTTTTAGCTCCCATTGGATTAAGATCCTTTATGTTTTCTATTGCTCACAACAAGCGTGATGTTAGTCTACAGGTATTTTTTTCTTGAAAACTTCAAGACAAAGTTGCGTGAAATTTGGTGTTGTCCGAGGGCGATTTTCGTTTTCAAAGAGAATAAACAGTCATATTAAGTGAAAATTGGAAGTTTCGGTCAGTTTCCAGGGTGATGAAATCTGACAAACTTATCATTTTGCAATAAAACTGCTTCATTTCAACCATAGTCCAGGATTTGGGAAAGTTACAGGTTATCAAAGCACTGGTCTTCTACGACCAATATTTTGGTGAGCGGTAGAAAAAGAGTTAAGCAATATTCTGAAAGTCTTTGTCTACCAAAGTCTAAAACTTTGCCTTTAAAGGCAGCAAACGAGGCAGCACAATACAAGGGCAGTGAAAATGACGTCTTGTTCTTGGGCTCTTCGCTTAGGGAAACGTTCAGTGCCTTTCCGTGATTTGCTGTGCTTTTTCGTTTTCCTTTTCTTTCTGACTATCTTGCGTTTTGTAACCCGATTCTTCTTGCGCTTTTTCGTTTCAATCGTGTCACATGTGTCGGAAGAATCCCACCAATCTTCAACGTGTTTCCGTTTCTTCTTCCTTTTAGCTCGCTTTAATACTCGTTGCTGGCCTCAGAGGAAAACGAGGAAGATCGAGAAGTTTCACTGCTTGTGCTGCTATCAGAAACATGCGCCATTTTCCTACACAAGCCGGTCAATGGTCAGAGCCAGCACAATTTTGGCCAGCGGGAACCAATAGAAAGAGACAAACTGCGCATGTTTCTTAAGAGCGCTTCCCAAGCCCGCAATCCTATTGTGCAACAGCATACCACATTGCTTGGTTTCATACCGTGAGGTACTGGGTCGAAAGCGGACTTTCGCGGACAAATTAAAAAAAAACAAACACGGCGTCTGCTGTTGCGAAGGAAAAGACGTCAATATCACGAGCTTATTGTTTCAAAAACAAAAGGAGGCACAACTCCAGTGCCACTTCGTGGCCGAAGCCATGTTTTATTTGTAATTGTCCGCGAGAGTCCGCACTCGACCGAGTACCTCACGATATGAAACTAGGCAATGTGATACCCGATCTTTTAAAAAGTTTTCATATAACAGAAACGAGAAGGGAATTCCAAACTCGTGACTTTTTCTTGCAGGGGAGCACGCCTCACCAGGAAAACTAAAATTCTACACCAGGAAGGAATAAAATTCACCAGGGAGTTTTTAAAAAACCACCAGGTGCCACGGAGGTCAAAATTCCTCCAGGGAGGGCAAAATAACCAACCAGGTCGGGTTTCACCAGGTCTATTACAGAGGGGTGTATTTTTCTTGCGCGTTCAAAAGCAACGTCTTCGATGACACTGACGGGATAAATGCATTTTTTCAAATGTCAATTAACACTTGAAAACACACCTCTAAGACTTGAAGGTTCAAAGTCTTTGCCGTCTTTTCTCTTCACCGACTAAGGATGAACTCACAGAGATATTCGTTCATTTCTTTGGCTTCGATGTCTTTTTGCTCCTGTTTTTCTATCAGAAATTCAATGACTACCTTTACATCTCTCGTCGTCTTAGCTCTTGTATTTTTGTTTTGTTGCTCGATAATATAGTCGTCAATTGACTTTTCTAAATGCACAAATCTCGTGGATCCTTGAGCCACTATGACAGCTTTGAACGCAAGGAACTTAGACGTGTTGAATGAAACTGGTTTGTTTTGATAAGTCACTCCGCTTTACGCTTTACGCACGTGTGAGAAAGCCACTTTGCTGCTGTGATTGGCTATTAGAATTTTTTTAAGCGGGTTTTCTTATGAAGAAAACTGCGAGTAAATCTCAGTATGTATATAATAAAATAGTTTTACACACGCGAGAAAAACGTTTGCTTTGCTGAAGCTTTTCTGGAACTCTATTGCAGAAGGTTTAACTAAAACGGGTCTGCCTTCAGTCAAAAGTTCATGTTTTAAAGTATTTTTCTAAAATTTTACTGGCAACGTTTGGACTGCACTGCAGCTTTATGTTGTCAGCTTACAAATAAGTAAGTATGCATAGTGAGTATTTGTAAGAAACTTTGAACATGAAAGGTTTATTTAATTAATAATTCATAAGTAAAATGACCAACCTACGGGTAGTAGTTGAGTCACATGTACACCTCTGTAAACCCCAATACAAATCAACTGCTGCATTAACTTTTGATACAGAGTACTGCTCAGCTAATTAGTATGCATTGAGTTTTGATACAGATCTCTACTGATTAACATGATAAACACGATATATTGTTTCATTTCACAAGTACGATAAAATATTCCCGTGAGATCTGTATGGGCGTTAAAATGGCTCGCCTTCGGCTGACCATTATAAACTCCCATACAGATCTCCCCCTCATATTTTATCTACTTCTTACAACTTGATTTATACCATGCCATAGAAAATACAGCCAATCAAAATGCAGGAAATCCGTTGTATATTCGTTAGTATTCTACCGAACCTTCCCATCGATCAGTGCAATTCAATTGTATCACACCCAACCTTCCCATCGTGCGTTGAGATTGTTTTAGCGCTTGAAAATTAGTACGAATTTCGTAACCGTTTGACTATAATAACTTTATTTTACATTAATATTTTATTATTTGTAATTTTTTCATGAATTACAATTAATAAAAGTTTTGAAAAAGGTTTAAAAACACTGTCAAGAGGGTGGACATTAGGAAGCCGTTTCAAAACTATTCAAGTCTACGCGTATCTCGCATTGATTATGCTGGCCTTGCTGGCCGCTTCATTTTCTATGGCATGGTTTAAAACAGTTATGCAACCCTTTCTCGTGGTATACCTTGGAAAATCCCGCGAGTCACTTGTATTTTCTTGGTATACACACTCGCCTAAAGGTTCGTGTGTATACCTATAAAATACAAGTGACTCGTGGGATATTCCACGGTATACCACTCGAAAGCGTTGCATAACTAGTATGTAGTATGTTTAGTTTCTTGTACGCGGTCTTGCAGTTCATGCATAATGAAATGGTAATGGTAATCGTAACGGTGAGGGATTAAATACTGCACATATCACCTAGTTTCATGGCGGTTTACAATTCTGGCAGCCGCTATCAGTCCATATTTGATCTCACCCACCCAATCACCCCACCCACGCACTGATGAATGTGAAAACAGATGAGATAGAGATAGGCTACCACATTAGGAACTACGGCCCCTATACTATTTTCGAACAGTCTGTGAGTTCCTTAACGTCCCACAGATAATTAGGAACAAGTGTATATTGTGAGACGGCACTTAAGGTTTATCGTCCTTATCCGAGAAGACTAGCATGTGTAACCGTTTGCAGGTGTAATTACAAAGACAGCACTTTCTCCTCAATTAAAAACAATTATTGAATTCTTTTTTTGGCATGATGTAGAGAATAGACCATTTTACAGTTCTTTGCTCAGTACCCTGGCCTTTGATTGAATGCGAGGCTAGGGGTGACCTTGTTTTGATACAAACCTACCTGCTTTTCTTATGGAAATTATTCTGATTAAACACTAATTAGCATAAGAAAAACATGATTTACATAAGAAAAGTAGGTAGGTTGGTATCAAAACAAGGTCACCCCCAGCCTCGCTTTCACCAACAATTGTAAAATGGTCTATTATCAAGGCCGAGGTTTGTGTTATCCGTGGCTCAGCTTTCGGTCTCGGCTGGAAACATAAACCTCGGCCGTGATAATTCTCCCCTATTGTATTTATGGAAGGTATTGTATGGAAATAATGAATTCAACGCAACTTACATTTCATTCTAACTTCCACTGAATAAGAATCGCTGTAAGTGCCCACCAAAGTACATGTAGGTGGCACTTTTGTAGTGACCTATCTATGATGGTTTAACTCTTTCCCAGCGGGCTCTGTAATTTACCGGTCCTAGAAGACCGGTGCTTTGAAAACCTGCAACTCTCTTAAATCTCGGACTATGTTAGAAATGAGCCATTATTATTGCCTAATAAACAGTTGTTTAGATTTTCAACCCCTTTAAATGACCAAAACTCCCGAGTTTCCTTGAATACGACCGTTTATTTTGTTGCCAAATTAAACCATAAAACGCTCTAGTACAACACCGAACAATACGAAACTTCCTCTTGAAGCTAAGAGTTCACGTTGGCAGCAAACTTCGACTCTACTTTTTGCAATTTGTTCCACTTTTTCCTGCTCACTTCTTTTAGCGCGACGTGATTAACGCTTTTTGATTTCAGTTGCTCTCACGTTCTGTAATTTTCACGTTTGTGACCCAAAGGAATTCTGGGATATTCTTGCCTAACAGCAGCATGGATGTCCGCCAATTTCCATTTCACATATTTTTTGTAAGTGTCGAACCACCCGGTCCTGCTGGCAAACTATTGCACCCACTGCATTATTTACAAGTCAAAACTCGCCAAAATTGCTATGCCAGGTCCCGGAATCCGCTCACAAAACGACTAAAGACACAATTTCACTCCGTGGATCTCGAATACTTTGAGAGGCCCATGCCACTTCGTGTGAAATTGCTTCTCACCTCTGTTTTCTTTCAAAGGATTGCCTCTACCCATCAACCCAGATTTATGATGCCAGGCAGGGGGCTTCTGAGGTGGCAAATGGCCCCAAAAACACATTTATAAATCAAATACGTAACGAATTGCAGCTGCAGTGATCGTTTAGAAATAAACGAAAGCTAGCGTGACGAGCGTTGACAACGAAGATAGAGCCTTCGGTCTTGTGGACCAGCAAAATCTCCATGGTAACCCCTAATATGGCAGAATGAAATTGACTTTGCCATCAACCCTCAAGAATCACAAGAAAGGAGGTACAAAATGACCGCTGGAAAAGAGTTAATGAACTATTGTTTGGCAATAATGAAAACAACGCAACTTACATTTCACTCTTACGACCACAGAATAAGAATCGCTGTAAGTGCCCACTCCTGGAGCAGTAACTCTAGCAGTACAAGTGTATGTTCCTGCCTGGTCCTTGTCTGCCGATATGATGGTGTAGTTAGAGTCTGAAGTTTGCGGCAGCGTAGTTAAACCTCTGGTCCATGTGTAGGTTGGCTTGGGGTTACCAGTAGCAGCACATATTAATGTGTATGTGTCACCTTCTTTTATCTCTAAAGGAGACTGAGTTGTCATCTGGTTGATTGATGGTGGAACTGTCGAAGAGACATTACAATCAGGAGCCCATGAATAGGAGCCTCCATCTGCACTGTTTCCTTGAGTCAACGTTTGCACGTATCTTTCTATTTTTAGAACTGCTTTTTCTGCAGGAGGCTCCAATTTACTGGGAAAATTTGTTTCCAGTAAATTCCGCACAAAAGCATCCGTAATAAAATTGTGGTCAAAGGTGGGGAGCGCGTTGTCCCGACCTTCTCTTGGGCATTCTACACAGTGCGTGCAAATTTAGAAACCCGCAGCATTCTAAAAATAGAAAAGATACGCGCAAACGTTGACTAAAAGGGCTTGTATGAGAGAGTGAAGCTTCTATTCATGGGCTCCTGTTACAATCAATTCTGTATGTATATATTTAATAAAGCTTAAAATATACCACCTCGCTCTCTTCATCACCACACATTTTTACTGCATACAATATAATAAATATATATACACAAGTAATAGCAGCGGGGAAGATTAGAAGGGAACCACACGGGCTAGCCCCCCCAGTTTAAAACTAGATGACATTGTGAAAAAAGAAACAAAAAGAAATTATCAGAAAAAGTAACATATAAATTGTTAAATGCAATGATAACATGCCCAAGTTACATGCCGGCGATCAGGATAAAAGCCCTTTATCTTATTCTTATAAAAATCTCTGCAATGTTTTTTGAAGCATGACAAGCTCAGGTCTTCAGTTTTAAGTTTGTCGGGTAAGTTATTCCATAAATAAGGAATTATATTAAAGAAAGTTCTTTTGAAGAGTTCGGTTTAACCTAATTTAATCTAAGTCTGTTACTTGAGAATGACCTAAGTCTCTAATCAGAGCAGAACTGAAACCCTTTACCCTCAAAGAAGTATACAGTATGAGTGTCCCTTTTGAAAAGAGCGGTTATAACTTTTTCATATAGTATTTTGGCAGCAGCAGCTGAAGATATTAATATTTTTTTTTTTGGTGATCATGATTTGTTGAATGAATCATCTACCTCGGAATGAATTTATTACTATGGACATCTCTAGTCATACATGAAGTGCCGCACAGAGTTATGAGCTTCAATGTTGTTGTTGTCAGAACTAAGTGCAAATTAATAGTAAATTGTTTAGATATACTGCACGTGATTAAATTTTTTTTTGCCAGATTAATGTCTCAGATTCATTGCATGTAGCAACTTTCCAGAATTTATTATAAGGCTTATGCCCACATGCAGCTGAGGTTGAATATGTTATCACACTAGCCTTATTGGAATATTCCGCATGTGTCACCACAGTTTGTAAGACTTTTGTTATTGTTTTTTTTTTTTTGTTGTTGTTTTTGTTTATTTGTTTGTTTTTTGTTGCTTCTTTTCGTTTTCCTCACTTTGTATTTTATTTCATTTTGTTTCAGTTTCGACAACATTTATGTAACGTCCACGTGTTTTATTTCTTTTCAATTGAATCACATTGACTACTAGAGTAGTCTTGCTCGCCCTGTATCATGTTGTCGTTAACTGTATCTATCTTAGTTTCTGTTATTGCGGTTTTATAAATGGGCCCACGATAATTGGCTACCTGCTGTTCTGGTTACCCTGCTTATGGCGAAGTTATTAAAATGAAATGATAGAAAACTTTCAAGCCCAAACAAAAATACTCACTTAAATATCTTAGGGATAGTCTTTAAAGTGAAGAGCAGTGGACACCATTTATCAGCATGAACACATATGTACAAGGTGTAAATATGTCTCTGAAGCCTATTGACGATTAGAACAATCAAGAAGTAGTGAAGTTTCTGATCGTGATATTTCAAAAAGAACTGAGGTTCGTTCATGATTATGCTAACCATTATTTAGTGATTTTGTGTTATATTCCGTTTGATGATACTCACCAACCACAACAACTTTAGCGTTGCTCTGAAATTCAGGGGGGTCAGAATTTGTGAATGAAATCCTACATTGAAATGTCCTGCTATCACTTTCAACAATGCTTGATATCGTGAATGTTGCTCTTTCTCTGAAAGAGATTCTTGCAGCGGGGTAACCACTAGATGAAAATACTTGTAGTGCTTGGCCAGGTTTTTTCCTGGCCACACGTAGAGTAGCGAAATCTGACTTGACATATAAAAGATCCACATGCTCTAGTGTAGATCCATCAGTGTTGAAGTCCCAAGCCAGAGTAACAGAGCTGGCTCCATTGATCACATAGGTTGAATTGCCATTGTTTGGAAACTGAGTAAAGGATGGTAAGCAATCTACAAAGAAAGAAGAAAATGTACACATTGTTTGTTAAAAAATCTTCCCAAAAATAAGAAGACGGAAGGGACACGGGGCATGTAACAAGTGCATCAACTAAAGATTTCAATAACGGCGGCGAGGTTCCATTGGTTTTATCATGTTTCTCGTGGGGAACAGAAAATTTGAACATCACTAAGAAATATATCAAAAACGAGTGCGAGTATTTCAAGTAATATATCAGAAACGAATGCAAGTGTTTCATCAGGGGTTTCAAACACCGAGAAACAGATGAAAGCACGACGCCGAATGCGGAGTGCTTTTATTGTTTCGAGGTGTTTGGAACCCCTGATGAAACACAAAGCACGAGTTTTTGATACGGCTTCTCAAACTCGCATAAAATTACAATGGCATATAGCAAATATATTATCTGTATGATTAGCACCGATTGTTCTAACGAGCAACAGCGAAAACGTTCTTTCGCATTTTTCACAACTCTTTGCCTGCATACATTTTGTGGGAGTTGTTTGTTTCGCGTCAGTAGTCATCCTGACCACTGTAGTTGACACATGATGGCGTTTCGCGTCAGTAGTCATCCACTGTATAGTTGACACATGATGGCAGAGATCACGGACGAAGCGAGTCGTTTTCAATTTCGTCTGCCTAAAACCTTATCCGAGGTCCAGTTAATAGCTTACAAGGCTGTCCCACCTTCTACAAAGTACGAAAGTACCATGACAGCTGGTAAGAGAGGCGAAAGTGCCGATTTTGAATCATGACAAGCGGTCTAGTCAAAGATTAAGACTTACACGAGGTGAATTTGTTCCCGTGTATGGATACTGTCGCTTAACTAAAGAGAGTACAAGAGCCAGGGGGAAAGGTGTCCACCCAGTACTTTTTTACGTGCTAGCATGTGTCTGAAGATGGAAGATGAAAATGTTGCCAAGAAATTGAATTCACTTGAGATTTAGGGTAAAAGAGACGTAATTTTCACGTTACTTTAAAAGATGCCAGTTAATAATTGCCTGCATTGAAATTTTTGAGGTTGCTAATTAAAATTCAAGTGTCTTGATCAGTGTCTTGATCAGTTTTTTAACTTTTTAACTTTCATTGGGTATCAAGATACATGCACCTGACCAAAATGAGGCACTCCGATTGGCTAATACCCTTATGAATTGAATAATATATATATTTAGCCAAGCCTAAAAGCGGAGCTCCAAAAGCATTCTTTTTCTACTGGCATTTACATATAGTCTGCTTGTCATATCACCCATCTGACCTCACTCAAGCTACAGACCCAATGCTGTAAAGAATAGTATGGAAAAGTGATCTGAGCCAGTGGCACAGTGGATTTGGACCCTCCAGTCCAGATCTGCATGTGGATCACATTTGGACCCCCTAGTCCAGAACTGCTAGCAGATATGAACCCCCTTTTACGGATTTGGACCCCCACCTCCTCCCCCCCCCCCCTAAAAACAAGCGTTCTATTGAGTAAGGTAATAAAAATTCCTTTGCAAATTGAGTTTGGAGATGTTAAAAAGCAAAATAAAAATATTGAGGTAGGTTTTTTTTAAATAATCTTTAATACTTTGTGTAAAAAAGAACCTGCAACGCTAGTTTGCATCTATAAATTTTTAAAACAAAACATTTCTTAACATCTTAGAGCAATACCTAAAGACAGGTCTGTTTCCCCGTTAAACTGTAGGCTACTTAGTTATGGTATAGAGCCACTAGAAATTGGTGGAGAAGCCTGGTGAATGCTATTTTGAATCAGTATCCGACATCAGATATATAGTGATTCAGATCATCATTTCATAATGAATGGAATTTCAGTTATCCAAAGCCTCCAATGAGAAAGTTGGAAATCAGAAATTGTGTATCCTCTGGATATATGTATGCCTCAAAAACATTATGAAAGAAAGACACATGGAAATCAATAAAAATATTTAGATGATATGCATTAAGACCAAGATATTTCTTTTGATCAGTTACTTCTTGACCTTACTATCCAAAAAAAACTTCTTGCTGACATTAAGCTCATCAATCAATGCACCTACAGTGTTTTCAAAAAGAAATCCAGCTGCTCTTCTGGCCAGCCAAGTGCAAGACTAAGCAACTTCATAATAAAATATTGGGCATTTGGTTGATATCGCTATCAAGGTAATTAACAGTGTAGTATGAGGATTTAAGGTAATGATTCACCAAAGAAAAAGTGCTGGAAATCCGTGTTAGCCATCTTAACTTGATTTTCTATTTTGCAAGAGATGTAAGGACTAGTCACACATTTCTCCATGTACATTTGAAATTGCACAACATACTTCATCAAACATCAAAAATCCCATTAAACATTAATGCCAAATGTCATTCAAACATCCCAGAAGATTGGTGTGACCAGCTATGAATACAATTAATTGAAAGACTGCATGCAGGAGAAGTAAGAACATTGATTAGAAAGAGCTTACTTTAAGTTTAATTTTAAGTTTAATAATTCCTTTTCATGCGAATACATCTAAGTTGATACAAAAAAAAGTGGGCTATTACTATATTACACATTCTAAAAACTAAGAGGTGAAATTTAAACGTGGCCCAAAGCTAACCTAATCAAATTAAATCGCATACTTGTCTCTTACAAGTCACCCCTGCTTTGACATTGACACTAAAAATAAAGAAGTAAAATTGAAATACAATCCAAAGCTAACCTAATTAAATTACATACTTGTCACTCACAAGCTACATCTGATTTGAAATTGACACAAATAATTAATGTAATAGATAGGACTTAAAACTAATTAAAGAAGGTGCATGCATGATGTTCGATGGAACACCATTCCAGTCTGTTATGTGGCGATTATAAAAAGAAAAGCTGAAGGCCATATATATATATTTAGCCAGGCCAAGCCTAGAATCGGAACCGTGCACACTCTCACCGAGCAACTTCGCATGGCTTTATTTGGGCCAGTTTAATTTTTGTCCAAAACAATTGAGCAGCAGCAGGGAAAACGAAGAGTTTTTGATAGCAAACGTTTGTAAAAAAAAGAAAGACATTCGTGAGTCCTAAATACTTTCAGATAAAAGCGTAACGGAATTCAAAGCGGATAAAAAAAATACACTACGAGCGAACAAAGTACGATGCGAGTGTTTTGCTCAAAGAAGGCGAAGGTGGAGAAATTAAACAAGACTAGCTTGTAATAAAAAATAGCTTGTAGTGATTAATCTAAAAAAAAAATCGGTATTTATTTTGACATAAATGCCCGTAGAAAAGACAATAAAGGGTTAAAACTGATCGTTAAGAGCAGTCAACAGGAATTGACCGCGGTTCAAAAACAACAGAACAACAAAGATAAGTATTACAAGAAAACAAAGCACAATACGAATAATATTTCTTCGAAGATTCTTGGAGAATGTGAAGAAATTAGACAAGTAGCAAAAATTGCTTAGCAATTTTGACATAAATGTCCGTAGAAAAGACAAAAAAGAGGTCCACACCTGATCGTTTAGAGCAGTCAACAGGAATCACTGAGGCAGCAATTACTCGGAACGCGACAGAGCTGAATAATAGCGCCATTTCCCACAAAATCTTTCCTTGGCTGACACAAAACGCTAAAGAGCTTTGATAGTTTTACTGGTACTTCCATGTCTTCCGAAGAACCTTCTTCAATTAATGATTCTCAGTGGCAAAGCGTCATCAAGTTAACGAAGAAAGCGCTTGCCAAACCACACCAGCATTTCTCTCGCAGACCCGTTCACTATAAAAATTATCAAAGCCAGCCCAGCCAGTCAACCCATTTCGGTGTTTTTAACATCCAAACGCTGATTCTTACCGGTTCAAACAAATTAAGACGGCATGTTTATAGACGGCGAAACTTAATATTGTTATTTACAGGCCGCATTCGACGAAGATCTCTAAAACGTTTTTCAAATGACGAGTGAAGCGCGCTGGTCTTTGACATCTTTGACAGCATTTTGACAATTTATGTCAGATTTTGAGACGTGCAAATGCACATGCATTTGATCGGCTTTTTTTTTACTCGAGCTTGAGTTTCCGCCTTTAATGCTTAATTTTACGAGGACTCATTGTGATTACGTGTTATTAAGATAAGGGCAAAAGTTTCTTAACGCTGTTGAGGTCCAAGGTCGAAAACAGTCAGCCAAGCCGAGTAAAAACACTCGTTCGCTTGCAAAGAAAACAACGTAACAAAACAAACAAACAATTCAACTACTTCTTTGCGTCCAAAACGAGTAAGATGATTGTTATTTATATCCATTCGAGAGAAAAAGACAAGTTTCATTCCTGAACAAAAGTAACAACGATTAAACCAAATGTTAAGCTTCTATTTATTTAATTTACCTCACTGTCCTGCGCTGTGTTGTAGAGGTTTCTACCACTTTAAAATACGTAAGCTTCAGTAAAGTAAAAACAAGCATCCGCAAAACTAGCAAACGGTTTGTCCAAAGAAAGAGCTTCTTCCACAGAGTTTGAGCTACTAATTCCTCCCATTAATACCGGTGAACTGTTAAGTGACTTTTCTTGGTGAGATGCAAGATGCCGCAGTGAAGTGAAAGCCCTTGACGCGTTGAATTATACTGTTTTCAACCGCACAATCGATCCAAGTTTTCCTGAGAAAAATCTTTCGTCCTTCCTTTCATCACTTGAAAATTCACCTTCCGGAGTATCTTTTGACAAGTTCTTGATTTTAATGCGAAAGACAAAATTCGATCGAAGAGGATGAAGTTGTTTTGCTCAAAATAAAGAAACCAACTGAATGTGAAATTACGAGCCGCAGAAAGCGCGCGAAAAAATTTAAAAGCCTCGATTTGGTTTGGGTGTCCCACACCTGGCTTGAGCCTGCGATCCAATCGAAAGCAAGTACCCGGTCGGCGGTCAACTTCAAAAAAACAGCCGACCTCGATAAGCTCTTAACTTGAGCCCGCGATATGGTCACGTGACACTGGTCAGCGGATACCTTGTTTTGACAGGTGTCATTTGGCTATGAGATGGATGTCCAGTATCAATGACGTACGCTGTAAAGTAGCTGGCCAGCTGAGCCAGGTGGAGTATAGCCGCCATGTTGGATTATTATGATTATTATTAGGATATTATTAATTATTGGGCGACTCCGTCGTCGTACGTACGCGCCCACGAGCAATACCGCTAGCCATTTTTACCATGAGAAAAGCAGTTGACGGGTTTCTATAGGTATGGTGCTCCGCTTGGCGGCCCTTCGGGCCGCCGGAGCTCCGCTATTAATGAGTTTGAGAAATATGGTTCCTGCCATAATTTCAAAAGCCGACTTATGCAATTATTACTTGGAATTTCTCTTGATACCATTGCGCCACGTTTTAGATTATTGAATATCATTAAACTACATGACTTGGTTAGTCTTCATGTTTAAATATCATAATAGGTTACTATTTTCGATCCTCCTTTGAGCTTTGACGGAATTCACAAATATAACACAAGAAGTACAGCAAATCAATCATACTAAATGCTAAGAGCAAGAACAAATTATGGTAAGGACCAAAGTGTGGAATTCGCTTGGAAAGAATTTAAAGAAATTGTTAAAGATGATCTGCTGAGTAAATATTGAATTTTGATCTTTTTTGTTTCACTTTCTGGTTCTTCATATTTGTCTCATGCAGTACATACATATATACATACATACATACATACATACATACATACATACATACATACATACATACATACATACATACATACATACATACATACAAACATATAACCTTTATTTATACACGACTTTAATTCTTTTATTGCACCTGACGTCACGGCGGCCATTTCCATGTTGGCGGAGAGAACGATAGCAAAAAAGTGCTTTTGGGAATTTGACTCTATTATTATGCAAACCTTGAGCTACATTTTTTTGTATCGTTTTGACACCAATATGGCCGTGTTATCACGTGAGTGCAATGAAAAAAATTATTAATTCTAGGGAAATGAAATCGTTCAATTATAAAAATATAAACAAGAAGACAATTTGAAATATAGAAAATTCTCAGATCTGTTATTGATTGTTTGTGGCGCTAAGACGTTAAAATTAAAATCGACTTTTTTCAGAAAAGATTTCATGTTTCTGCAATCTAAGATAGAACCATTTGAACGACTTATGACCTTCCAGAGGACATCCCCTCTATACTGGGATTTTTAGCAAACTAAGGCATTATATGTCTCTAGCCCAATTAAAACAACTTTATTATAGTCTTGTCAATCCCTACATATGCTATTCTTGCAAAGGGGAGTGGGTTTAAACTGACTCAAATTAAAAGAGTACAAACAAAAAAAAAAACAATAAGAACAATATTTTTTGCCACTACTCATGGAAAGAACACTGAAAGTGCCTTTCCCCTTATGAACCTATTGGATATCCTATCAGTTAATTCTATCTTTAAATTGCAAGCACTTAAATTTGCACATCGTTGGCATAGCAAAGCACTACCAAACATCTTTGAAAACTATTTTCAGTATGCTACTGATATTCATAGTTATAATACCAGATATGCCACTAATAAATATTTTTATAGGCTGTGCACAATAACCAACATTGGAAAACAATCTGTATCTTCAATTGTAGTTGACCTTTGGCAATATCCTCCAACTAGCTTCAAAAATCTTAACACTTTTACCTTTCCTGGCAGATTAAAATAATTTCTTCTTAAAACTCATGTAAAATTTCTTCTTAAAACTCAGTAAAATCATGCCAACTACTTCCTATATATGTGCTTATTTTTCGTCTTAGTTTTTAAATGTGTGTATTTGTTGTTGTTTCTGTGTTGTTGTTGTCGTAGCTGCTGCAATTTGTTTAATTAACTTTCCTTAGCTAGGGGCTAACTAGAAAATTTAAGTTTATTTAGCCCCTGACACCTTTAAATTGCAATAGTTTAGCTTTTCTTTTCCCCTTTTACAGATCTAAATTCCTTTAAAAAAAATGTAATGCTAATTGTAAGAAAAAGGTGTAAATAATAAAGATTGTTGTTGTTGTTGTTGTCTATAGGCAATAATACCTTTGTTTTGTATAATTTATTTGCTGCTTTACGCTTGATTGATGTATTCGTTTATGTTCGGTAGATGTCCAGTTTGTGTGTGTGTTTTCCTACCCTAGTATTGTAATTTATTTCATGTAATTTGGCTTACTAGTTCTTTAACTCTCTAGTTATTTTAGGAAGCCAATAACCTTTTCTTGATTTAATTTCATTGTATGTAAAATTCTTCCTTGTGTTTGTAAGGGTAAAAACGAAAGTTGTTTTGTTCCTGTTTTTGTTGTATCCTGACTAATCGTAACTATAACATAATTCTCGAATCTGATTGGCTACCTCCAGCTATCAGCATGCGTCATGTTTAAGTATGCCATCATACGTGCTGTAATTGGACAGTTGGACTATAATTGCCATTGGATGGTTTCTTGGTTATTTACGAATCGAGGAGTTCATGGGTCTTTTATTCATAAAAAGTGCAGTTCATCGACAATTTCTCTCTCAAAATTTTGTAATATTGATACAATTGAACCTCCAGTAAGCGACCAGTCAAAATGTCAAGCATAGGCGGTAGTTTATGGCAGGTGGTCGCTTACGAGAGTTCAGACTACAGGGGTCTACACTCTGAGTCATTAGCATGGGGCAATAGCGAAGATTAACTCCCTACTATGAATTCTAGAGACAACATGATATCGACCAAAAAGAGAACGCCTTGACAATTGGCTTCTAGGACTGCATTTACAGCTGATCACCTATAGCTCCATTCGGTTTCACATATGTTTAGGATGTTGACCTCGGTCAACATTATAAAATAATGAAATGAAGAAATGATCCTCGCAGTTGTGAACGCAAATTATGCAATTGCGTAAAGAAGCCTGAAAAAAATTCAGGACTTCAACGACTTTCAACGGGGTTTGAACTCGTGACCTCGCGATACTGGTGCGATGATCTAACCAACTGATCATATCTTCATTTCATTTCATTTCATTTCATTTCCGCAGTTCATATATTATTAATTTCATATATAACTTACACCTACTTCTTTCACGAGAACTTATGAACCCATGATTGAACTGCTCCCAACGTCAGTGGCTTCATAGCTCAGTTGGTTAGAGCATCGCTCCGGTATCGCGAGGTCACAGGTTCAAATCCCGTTGAAGTCCTGAATTTGTTTTCCAGGCTTCTTTACGCAATTACACAAATTGCGTTCACAAATGCGAGGATCATTCTTCATTTCACTTCATTTCCGCAGTTCATATATGATTTATTTCATATATCATTCACATTATAAAATAAGCTGTGCGCTATAAAGTATAAAGCGTTTAGGTCGTCTCCCTTTACGACCACAAATTTAACTCATACAGTCGACTTTTCTTATGACAAATTTAATCGTATCGCTAATTTCAGTATAAAGCGTTCGTAAATGTCTGTATCGGAAAAGCATTTACGTCTCCGCTGTTGCGACGGTAAACAATTTCAGCGTCCCTGGGGAAGATATAGGATTGAGTGACCAGTAGTCCCTTTAGCTTTAGAAGTGGTCGCGGTCGCTTACGAAAATCCCCAATTACAGTGATTGTCAGGAAATATTTGGGCATTTTGAGGTGGTCGCAAAGGGTGGTTCGTCTGTATTGTAAAATATTATATATCATAATGGCAGGAGATCTTAACAAGCTCTATCTAGCTTTTCTAGGAAGATCTCCATAGTTGAGTAATCTAATTTACAAATAGAATATGATCGATGGGCCTAATGCATTACGGTGGACTAAGAACTAATTATTATTGTTAAAGAACGAGTTACTTGATAATGTCATAGCACAGATTTAACGTAAACGAAATGTCACAATCAGGATAAAAACTTTTGCGTTGAGCGTTCTAAAAGTTTTTATCCTGATCTTGGAATTTCGTTTACGTTAAAACTAATTATTGCAATGAATATGCGTGATTTGATTTAGTGCATAATCTTTTGGTCAAAATAATTATATGATTGTAATATTTTTAATTCCTTCAGAGGATCATTCTACAGTTGGGCTTTTCTAAATTTTGAGGAAAATCAGCCCACGTGCCGTTGCCATGGAAAGTAGAACGCATCGTAATCTTGGGTTTCCTGTGATACTAAGTAGTGAGATTTTTCGTCGTTCGTGTACCATTTCTGCGCCATCTTGAATTACGTCAGAATTGATATCGTGAGTTCAGCCTCGCTCTGTTTATTTACGCGTGCTCTAGTTCAAGTTCGACGTGACTCAACAGGCGAACTTAACTAATTTGGGTCGACCTAAATTGTTAGGTACGGTTCATGTAAAGTATGGCGTTTGACACGAGCTTTGCAGACCGAAAATATTTTTTAAAACTGATTCTCGAGTAAAATGAACTACGGTATTAAAGCCCTCCAGCGCGTGGCGAGTAATTATCAATAATAATCAAATGCTTCCCGTAAAATCAAGTTCTGTTTGTGTTGTACAACATATGGCAAAGTCAAACAACGTTGGCGTCGTTTAGTACATAATTTCCTCCTGCTATTGAAGGGAAAAATAAGGTGCCCTTGTAGAACACACCGGTAAGTGCTTTTCTGACATAAGATGCTGAACATATCTTATATCGAACACGCTGGCCGAGTCTGAAAGTTTTAATATTTGCTGCAAATGAGAACCAAATTCTTATTTACACTTCAATATTGTTATCTCGTCGCAAGATCGGAAATATTACCGAATCACAGCTAAATACCAGCCGACAAGTAAGCACACAACCGAGTCACCTCATATTAACCCAGTCACCTCATATTACAAACCTGTAATCGATTTCAGTATTATCACCTCAGACTACCGCAGCAATGGATACTCGAACGCATTCCTCATCTACGATTACAACTAGTAGGTATTCCTACGGAGTACAATTTGGTATTAATGGTACTTCTCTCGACCAATCAGAATCGAGTCATTTTGTAGAGTGTGTTATAAGTAAAATACTATGGCGGGTTGTGATCAAAGTATAAGCACATAAATACTGCAGCTAGGTATGTATACAGCTTAGATATATAGTAGCAGATTACAGACCTAATTGGCCTCCACTCAGTCCTATTACCATTATTAACACAAAATAACATTAACTATCAGTTCCTTCATGGCATTTGCTGCGCTTACTTCACATCGACATTGAACATGAATATATATGATAAAGCATATCGTAACAAAATGACCAATGATAGAAGAACAGTCGCAAACGATTAATAGTTCCCAATGTCTCTAAAAACAAAACAAATGTGTCTTTGAAGAGCGTCTGCGCCATGGCTACTTCACTCGGAAACAACTAACAAAGGTAAGCAATTTTTAGCAATGCGTGCAGACGTAGGCATAATGGCATCTTGTTATGGAATCAAGCAAATGATAGAGCGCTCTTCAATTGAGTGTCGTAAAACCAAAACCAAAGCACTTACTCTGACCAATCACAACAGACGCAAACAGGGCAATGAGCCAATCAGAATACGAAGCAATTACACGTAACCGGTGCAAAGCGCGGGAAAATATGCGCGTGCAAGTCACGATTGGTTTTGGTTTTGCTTCTCATTGGTTGAGAAAGTGGCGCGATTCTTCCTGGCCAATCACAGAGCGAAGCAATGCAAAACCAAAGCAAAACCATAATTACTTTCGACACTCAATTGAAAACCGCTCTATCAAAACGGAATTGAAATACAGGAACTGAATCCTGAGTATTTCTTGCACTGCCAAGAAAATAGTTACAGCAAACTGTTCGAGATATTGGAAGGTTGGATGGTTGAATTTAAATGAACATGGAGTAAGTAATGAAACTGTCTTTGTTCTTCTAGCATATGCACACCACTTTCCGTACAGCCACATCTACACAAATTCCACATAACGCTGTGTTTTCACTGGCTGTCAGTGAGATTTCCGTAGAAAGAACTCAACCAATCAACATTTGCCTAAAAGAGCAGTACGTGTTATATTAGTAATTTCGCGATACGTCCATGAACTAGTTTTAGCAATTGTAATAGATTACAAGTCTTTAGTTCTTTCATCAGTAGTTATTCGCCGCCTGTCAATCTGGAACAAACGTCGATTACTTAAGCACAAGTGTACTCACGTGTTCTTGACAAATCTCCAGCGAAATAAAACAGGGGCACCCAACGACAAGTTTCGGTAGATATCTGTTCGGTGGAGGGTAATTCGCCTTGGGTTTTCCGCGTCGATTAAAGAGTGCACTCGGATTTTCGTAACTAAAACGTGGCCTAAAAGATTCGCAATTGGGAAATCATAGCCCCTAAGGTTTTCGGAAAGGTTGTAATTGCGGTTTTTGGCTGTCAAAAACGTCAACTAACATTTTCGGGCAATTAAAATTTCAGCTAGGGAATCCGAACAAATGAACTTCTTCTAGCTTATGAAAACATCACTTAAAACAGACTTCAAACACCATAAGGTACTTAAAAATGACTTTCTACAGCTTTTGGTTGATTCGGCTCGTTGGGTGCCCCTGAATAAAACAACGAATTCCATAAACAGCGAATCTCACAGTCTGAGAGGACCTAGAAGAATTTGTATAAGTTGGCGAAGTGCTGCGTCAAAGGTGAATGCGGAAATCAAAGGAACAGCCATCATGCGTGCATTAACGCACAATATTTTTCTCATTTCCTGATTGTTATTGTGTTCTATCTCGAAATGTAAAATAAAGAGAATAGGCTACCGTGATCACGAAATAGATATGATCCTCTCAAGTTAGCTTACAACCTCAAGCTGTTTACGTGTCACCAAACTGCTCGTACCCGGGCCGAGATTGCATCCAAGTCATGCCAATATTACTGTTCCTACGAGTCTGTGATATTACGGTCAGTTTCACAGGAATTAACAATCCTGTCCTCTAAGAAACGTAGACAGAAGCTTGGCTCAAACAACAGGAAGGTGCCTAAAGAGAGTGAAGATTATCACCATAAACGCAGCCCAGATCAGCGGAACACCTTCAAGAAGGCTACTAACTTAAAGTTTCTTATTTCCTGCAACATGCACTCACTAACCTGATTCCCGGCTTCTTGAATTGGGAGGAGGCAGAAATGTTCTCTTGAAATCAAGTATTTGGCCAGAATAAGATCGCCTTCCGTAAAACTGTTTTGTGGTGCAAATATCCATCCAAAACATCCCACGAAAAACATCAAACTATAGTAATATTCCTTAAACCGAATGGTCTTTGAATACAGGTGAAAACGGATTTCAACCGCTTTTACTTAATATACAGGGGCTCATACGAAGCCTCGACTTAACAACATTTCAGTGTTTAGGGGGCGAAACTTTCTGCACTATTAAGTGGAAATGGATCAATAATATCCTTTGCGCGGAATAAGCCTAAATAGACGAGAAGCAAGTTCAAATTTCTATTTATGTCTATCTATACATGTATCTATTTTATCTGCGGTATATGCAAAATGCAGCCGGTAGTCGTCATTGGAGACTGCGTGTGATTTCGATTTGAAATAACTACAGTTGCAGCCTACTTCAGCAAAAATATCTGTTTGAAAACGTTTACATACCTATGAGTTGAGGCAGAGCAATACATAGTAAAAGGAGACAAAAAATGTGGAACAGGTCCAAGCGATTCGCAAGTCGCAGCATTTGACGCAATGACACGACGCAATGACACGATCTGAGTACTAAGTACATCAGTCGTGACGGGTTCCTGTATATAACATTGGCAAAGGTCACATACAATGACGCAAGCTGACGCAAGACAACCACCCAACCAAGAGAATCACGTTTGTTTTCTCTCATCCGTCTCATAACACTTCCTCTTCTTTTAAATTATAATAAAGAATAACAATGAAGTCAAAGAAAGAAAGACCCAAACAGTGATTTTATTCCCTACACATAGATGGTTTTCACGTTACGTCATCGCCGCCATGTTGGAGGACGTAAACAATAGATCTCTCATTAGCTCCTTTTGTTCGTCCTCCAGCATTTGTTCGTTTCACCATTGTTATCTGTGTCTCTAGAGATTGGCTGCAAACCACCTATAGATGGATACACAAGGGGTGAGTCTACTTTAATGGTTTTGATGAATGGAAGGTAAAAATTAGCTCACATTTATGTTCTAATATTTTCCCCGAACATAGTCTTATCAACTCCCCTGAAATGACAACGGTCACGCGTAAACGTAAGGCCGCTTTGGGTTGCCTGTACTCATGCATTCATTTGTTCATTTAGTCGTTTGGTCATCATCCATTCGTTCGTTCGTTCCGGTTCGTTCTTTCCCTGGTATATTTATTATTAACTTAAGAACTTATTTATTTATTTATTTATTTATTTATTTATTAGTCATTTATTTATAATTTTGTCCTGTTATATAATTCCCAGAGAGTGTCCAAAAAATTATATGCAAGGGCATAACGCCTTGAAAACCGCAACATAACTCAAAATTCCTAACATTCTATTCAAATTTCTCATTTTCCGCCAACATTGTAAGTAACTCTTCCCACATTCGAAGTAAGATCATGTAGACTCTGCGCAGTGCTCTCATTGGCTTAGGATCCAACCAGCCCCTGTTGATATCAGCATTGTTTTCTATCCTTCCTGAAAAATTCGTGACCCGCAGTCTTGAATATGCACTAAGAAATTCAGCGACGTCTTTGCCGGCTTTAAAATTGTGATACTATCGGACCACTAGCTGGCTAGCTGAAATAAAAGCTACAGATCTGCATCTGCCTGACATAAAGTCGTTTTAATGTTGTCATGAGAATACCTCTCCACAATTCATGTGCATTTCAGTGGCATTTGTCACGAGCCAGTTTTTTGTAGTCATTGGTTGACTGCATATATTATTAAAATATCTCGTTACGTACCTATTAGAAACATGCAACGATATCAAAAGAGCCAACAAATTGTATACGTAACTAACGTCAAAGCAAAAGGAATGAGATCCCTGTCATGACATGATTTCGTCACTCCCCAAGCAGACCCATTTCCATTTTTACACAAAATAATTGTTCACTGTGTGGTCAAAATCCAATTTGTTGCAGTCACACGCTCACGTTCTCAAGAAATCATAAAAGTTGGTCATTTCACGTTGTTGTTTTGCAGAGGACGGCAAAGAAATGTACCAAAATGTAAAACGTACGTGCAGAGTCATTGTTTTTGCTCATTAAGCCTATTGTTTTGTGGCGTTCTCGTTACCGTCGCCGTCGTCGTTGCTAAAGCTCCCTCTATAATATCTTTCTCACTGAACTGATCCTCATGGAAACGTGGTTGGTTTCTATTATCACAGTACAAGACAAAAACAACCATCACCACTGCAGGGAAACATGTTTTTGTGAAGGAAATGAAATGTAACCTCATCCAGTGGCGCATCGCAAATAAAACCCAGCTTTATTAAAGTTTTTTTCTTTTTCTGGAATATCTAGCAACTACATTTTTAATGGTGTAATGTTGCCAATGGTAACAGAAATTTTCATAGTTAGTTCGAATGAGGAAAAATTACGAGCTACAAGAACACCTCCAAATTCTTACTTCATCAGTAATAACTTACATGCTTATATTGTATAGGGGTTGACGCGACAGTGGAGGGAGAAACTAAAAGGTATAGGTCGAAAAAAATCCAGAGCAAAATTGCCAAAATTTTATTGGACAGACATACTGCAATCTTTAGCTTATCCTCAAGCTACCTTTGCGGAAGAAATAAAACGAAAAGTTCAGTACTACACTAAAGAATTCTTTCAGTCAGTAACTTTAATAATAATAATAATAATAATAATAATAATAATAATAATAAAATCTTTATTACCGTGCCTATGTATTTAGCTCATAGAGCTAATTGGGGACACCTACTATTACAAAATTAATAGAAAAAAAACTATGTACAGTATCATAATAGGTAACGATATAGCTAGATAAACTATGCATTAAAATTTTAAAAAATATTTAGATAACATAGAAAATGCTTGTACAATGCAGATAATTGTAAATAATCACGTGCTGCAAAGATTGCAGCAGTTGCCACTGTCTTCCACTAGGCTGGCCAGGTCAACTCTACGGATATTAGTTTTAAAGATGCTAAGGCTTGGTAGTTCACGCATACTATTTTCTAATTTGGACCAGATATATGATCCTTGATACCTAAGTGTATGTTAACCATGGCGTATAGTATTAAATCGTGTTATTTCAAAGTCACTATTCCTAAGGTTATAACGAGTACCCTTTCGAGTAAATATCTCAGATATATAGCTAGGTACTAGATCGTTCTTTACTTTATACATTAGTATTGCTATGTCCTGTAAGCGTCTATTGTGAAGCGTAGGTAACTTAGCGCGCTTAAGAAGTTCCTCATATGTCTCTGTTGTTGTTTTGAAGACTGCACGCAGGGCTCGCTCTTGGATGCGTTCGATTTTCCGCCCATCTGAAGATTTACAAAAGTTCCAGACTAAATGACAGTATGTTAAGTGTGGCATTATAGCTGTTTTATACAGTATGAGCTTAGCATGGCATGGTATTAGGTTACGCAAGCGCATGAGGACTCCTACTTTCTGGCTGGCTTTAGTGCATATTTCGCTAATGTGTTGTGTAAAGTTAAGGTTCTCATCTACATTTACTCCTAGTAGCTTGATTTGTTCAGTTTCCATGATCTCGTCATTGGCGATGGTGAGAACGCTGCCCTTCTCTTTAACTACGATATCTTCAAACGACTGGTCCTTAAGAGCCGTCGAATAACAACTGACACTGGGTGCAGAATGTATTATTGTACGCTTCTGAATGATCAGTCATTTCATTTCATTACTTGTGTATTTATTTCAAATTTTGAAATAATTTTTTACTGATTACGAAATTAAACCTGTCATGTTAAAGCAATCTACCGAAGTCATCAAAGGTATCACGTATAAGCATTTAATTCGTAATTTAAAAAAAAAAATGGACAACCACTTTGAGTTTAAAACAAGACACGTTTCGATGGTTCAACGATCATCATCAGTTTAACAAATAGATTCCATGTTGCCGTGCGTCTGTTCAGTATGTGGTAAAAACAAAGAAGTGGCACACGAGCCGCAGGCGAGTGTGTCACTGATGTTTTTACCACATTTTGACGTCTTCTGTGATCTATTACTGAACAGACGCACGGCAACATGGAATCTATTTGTTTTATATAATAAAGAAACAAAATGCAAGCGAAAAACATGTTTATTTTCACATTTCTGGAAAAATAGTTGCAGTGATGACGTAATCTGTGCATTTGTCCTCTAATAGATCATAGCTAAGAACCAATCACAACACGCGAACTATTCACCTTATTATATAATGTGAGATAGTTTACAGTTGTGATTTGAATTTATACTACCAGTGACGCGTTTTTACCATTGACGCGAATTTTTTTTTTAATTAACGGGCAATACTTAAATGCGCGAGACCTGGGACAATACATTTTATGAAATAGGATGTACATAGAGAGACTAAGTATAAACAACAAAAGAATTAAAACTATTGCACAAAATTGTCATAGTAAGTAAAAATAAATAACAAAAGGACTAACGCAATGGGAAACCACGTCAGAAAGAAAGAGTCAGCTCGGCATGTTTAAGCTGCTTGTTTAACGTGGGATTTTCCCAGCAGATATGAGCGGCTTGTTTTAAAATTAGCTGAAATCTATTTGGTGCAGAATCCAAAATAAAAAAGCACCTCGTTGAACAAAGTCTGCGGCATGTCTCAGATTGTTGTAAATACTGAAAAATGCGCGAGTTCCTGTCCCTACTCAGATGTTCACGAATGCGTGTTGAGAGATGTCGACTGGTTTCGCCGATGTAACAGGCATTACATCCTGCACAAGAAAATTTGAAAACAACACGCGAACGGAGATAGAAAGGCACAGGATCCTTCACACTAAACAATCTACCGACTTTGAAAGAAGAAAAAACCAACTTGATTTCAATATTGGCACAGTAACGTTGAACAAGTTTCTGTAATCTTTTCTGCCCTTCCATAGAAAAGGGACTTACATAAGGTAATTTCTCTCTCCTCCGCAGAGGTTCGGTTATCGGTAAGGTGATCGGCGTCGATCGGCTGTGATTGGTAAGGCGTTAGGATGTGTCCGCTGTGCAAGGTGAGTGCAGGCGCAAGAAACGAGAGATCGATCGAGCGGGCGAACCTCCGCCAAATTTCTGTCGTTTTCTTGTACATTGAACGTTTTCTCAGCCGTGGTCGATTTGTTCAGCTTGAAACTTGGCGAAAGTCAGCATCTATCTTGTGGCTACATTTCATGATGGTTACTGTTGGGAGAAGATTTCAGAAGTTCGGGAAAAAAGGCAAAAGAGTCTGTCTCAGTAGGATCTTCGAACTCCCCCCTTGAAACCCGTAGGGAGTGATGTGGGAGTAACCATAAGAGTAGCGTTTGTGGCTTTTACATTTCATGAATTTGATAACGGTCGTTCGGAAATACAAAAACTAGAAGTCTATAGGTTTCCAAAGAGACCAGAATGATTTCATAACGGTAAATCTAACTCGAGTTATGAATTTTTACGCTCGCAGAATTGTCTGTTTACATTGTGTCCGATGACCAGCGAAGATTTCAAAATAAAGCACGTTAGCTGCTTTCGCGGTGTTTTATTTCATCTTTACATAAATTCACTCTAGTTTTCAAATAGGTTATGTCTTAAGCTTCAAATTCGTGTAAAAATATTAAGACATCGCATTTACCGCCATTAAAAAATTTTAGAAACCTGTAATAATTCATGTACGGGACGGTTAGCGGGAAGATTGTCACCTAATTTTAATGACTAACGCGAAAGAGATTCTGATCTTGTTTAGGCGTTTTCGTGAAGGGTCCTTCAGAAATACAATAAGTTGAGGTGTGTAGCTTTCCAGAGAGACCAAAATCATTTCAGCTGCTAGAAGTTTCCTTAGTAAATCCTTCCCCTGCTTTCGCTGCACTGGACATGGCACTCGGCTCGTGTATGCAGTGGATCCTAAGATGATGATCCATCCCATCGTAACAAAATAGAAGGCCTTTTTGAAACACATTATTCGCGAGGACAATAAATTTCCCACAAATTTCCAAGCATTCAAGTACGTCTTCGTAAGCAATTCATCGACATCATGCAAGCGAAGAATCAGGATTCGCGTCCACCCGCCATTTTTACCGACACGGGAAAAGTACGCTCACCACCCCACTTGGATAGACATTTAAAAAATGTCTCCCCCGGATGACGGCGATATTGGGCGTGGTATATGGCAGAGGCTCCCTCTCTCGCCCCCTCACTTCTTTTTACGCCCGCTTGTAGTACCTCGCTAAGCGGATTCACCTCCTTGAGCCTCTGCGGAGGAGAGAGAGGTAACTGAAAATAGTAAGATGAAACAGATGGCTGAACCTGCGCGTTATCTGAAAGGCGGTTTCAAGTTCCATTAACGCATTCATTGACAACCTTCTCTATAATATTAACAGGGAAGAGGTTTTTTCGTAAAATGAAAGCGAGATTCTTTATGTCATTATGAAAGCCCAGCCAAGAGTTGTTAATTTTGTAAACCCTGCCAACCAGCGTTCTAACAAGACCAATTTTGTAAGAGAATGCAGTAAAATTGAAATAGTTGGTAAGGAGACCTGTGAAAGTTTTCTTGCGGAAAACGGACGTCCAAAGATGTAGAGGATCGTTATGAACTAGGACAGCCAAGAATGCTAATTTATGATCTATTTCTTACTCCATAGTAAAACGTATGTTAGGATGTTGAGAATTGAGATAATTATAGAACGAAACAGCATCCTGCTCATTCTCAAATACGCAAAACGTGTCGTCGACATATCGTCTGTAGAATAAAATCTTTCAGGCATTACAGTTTTCTATCCACGCATTCTCATTGTGACCCATGAAAAGGGCCAAAACAGGGGCAAGGAGCGAGCCCATGGATGTACCATCCACCTGATCATAAAAAGAACCCTTGAACAATAAATGTGTTTGAGCAGTGGCAAAACGGAAAAGAGTTTTAAGCTCTGTTTCACTTAACTTAATATCGGTATTTCTCTCCTTAATGTACCGAACTGCTAGATCAATGCATTCATCCAGGTGTATGTTGGTAAATAAGCTTTCAATGTCAAATAAGACCAAATATTTGCCTGATATTGGTAGACCCTGAATTTCATTGACAAATGTAAAACTATCCTTAGTGCAGTAGTTAGAGGGGATGAGGGGTTGCAAGAGGGTACATAAATATTTAGCTAATTCATAATTATAGATCCCAATCGACGAAACTATAGGTCTGAATGGTGGCATTGAGTTAGGACCGAGCTGCTTGTGCATCTTGGGGAGTCCATAAAAGCTGGCAGGCTGGGAACCGGAAGGGTAGATTTTAGCGTACACGTTGGCATCCAAATGTCCCTTAGTTTTCATTTACCTAAGAAATCGTTGGAGCTGACTTTCACGTAACAAGGTGGGATCTTCGTTAATTGGCTTGAATTTGGTGGGATCACTGATTATTTTGAAAACACCACTGTCATAGTCAGATCTATCAAGTATTACAACGCTGTTTCCCTTGTCAGGCTTCAAAATCACAATGTTAGAATTTCTCCTTAGTTCCTTCAGAACTCTGTACTATTTAAGGTCAGTAGCTGAAAGTCGATACGTAAGGACATATGAATTGGCAATGTATGATAGGTCCGCAACAACTTTACCTCTTTGTTTCGTGTCCTTGAGATGCTTGATCATAGTTCTATGTATAAGCTCAAAGCAAGTGAAAACGTCCGATTTGTTGATCCGAGGTGGGCTAATTGAATTAGTCAAGCCAAATTTTAGTACGTCCAGTTGTTCTGACGTAAGGATACATGAAGACAAGTTGGTGACCGTTTCATTTGATGTAAATGGAAGAACGGTATTCCTCGTGAGTTTTTCAAGCTTCTTTGTGTGTGTTTTTATGATCTTGCCGACCGCCTTCTTCACATTGCAGTCAACCGATTTCTGAAGAAAGTAGAAAATTAATCAACATTGTTTAGGATGTTACCAATGTCAGAAAGTAACTTTTCCTTCACGAGTAAAAGTTTCTTGTACTCCTTGGTCCGTTTTGCAATGGCACTTCTTAATAGACGTTGGCTAATTCCCAATACATCATGACCGCTTGTGTTGGGCAGCTGAAAACACAAAAACTTCGGGAAAACATTGAAGGTCTTACAATTCAAATCCAGCTCAGCTTTGCGAGTCTTCACTGCGACTTTCTCAAACTTACGGAGATCAGCAATGGTAATTTATTTTAACATCGCTACACACGCATCATTTCAATTATATTTCAAAGTACATCTTTTTCAATTGAGAATTTTTTGTTGCGCATTTTTTGTTTGATAATGCAGCAGTATATTTAACAATTACCTGCAAAATCGCGCGTAATTTATCGCCTGATATCAAGCCGACGAGGGCGTAGGCCGAGCTGGGTAAAATAAAAATAAATAAATAAAGAGTTAAAATCCTACAGGCGATATTCCGCAAGATTGAGCAGGATAATTGTTTGATTATTTAATACCTTGATAAAAAAAACACAATTTACTGCGTTTAATTAAAGTTTATTGCAAAAAAAGCTGGAATAGCCGCCATTTTTCTCCGCGAAACCGACATTACTTATATCGCTGGATATCTGTTGAGCTTGAGCGCGCCATGACCATATTTAGACATTATAACTTAACAGTTGGTTCATGCGTCAGCGTACATTATCGAGATATGAAGCATGCCGGAAGTTTGGAGAGCACGAAAGATGCGTAAGAGCTCCAACTTCTTGAGTGCTCTTCAAACCTCCCAAGTGCTTCATATTTCGATGAACGCACAGCTGACGCAACGCTGTAGTTTAAATATTTTGTAAAGAGAAATTCCCTCTGCTAAGTCATCAGCGTGCACAGAAGGATTATAAAGAAAACTCGCGCAATTGAATTTGAATACACGAACGTACCAGCTATGTTATCAGTAAAATGTGTCGAATGATAAAGCCCTTTATAATAAAATCCGTATATCTCGGTAGAGTTTCCCAGTTTCCGAGCAGTTCCACCTGCAACTATATCTGGGATTCCAGGGTAAAATTACGTTGTCAGCGCATAAGTAAAGGTTCCTGATATCAGACGATATTACGTGTCAATATCTTGGTACACAGACTCGTCATTCTGTTCCCAGCTGAAACTTTCCTGGGGAAAAATACAGAGATATATACGGTAATTGTTGTTGTCATTTATGGGTTCATTTGAGCCTGTGGCAACTGGCAACCAATCTGCTAACAAGATGAAGATCATGATAGTAATGATATTTTTTTTGTTGTCGTTAATTTATTTGCAAATGGAAACAACAAAAATACATAATCTACACTAAAACAACAAGTAAAAGAAATGATTACAAGAGTAATAAAATACTATTAACCCTAATTATTATGCATTGGTGTTGCTATCTCAATTTTGGTTGGCTGAAAGCACGCAGTTAATTACTGCTGCCGTTATTTTTGTAACGTCATACCTACAGAAAAGAGGTTTTACACATGCAGAAGTGACGTTATTTTGCAGACCATAGTTTTACAACAGTAAGAAACACCTTTATTTGCTGTAGCTTTTCTGGAATTGTATTGCAGAGGGTTTTACCAAAACGTTGGCCTGCATTCAGTCAAAGTTTTAAAACATGTTTTAGAGTAAGAGAGTTTGCTCAAAGCTTTTCGACTACGCTGCGACTTTTATTTTGTATACATGTAAGCTTACAAATAAAGTTGTTTACAAGTTGGCGTAGCATGTTTAGTTTCTTCTACTCACTCTTGTTTCTAGAAACGCTTAAGATTATGCATAATAAAACAATTATTGAATTCGGTTTTCGCATGACAGGGAGAATTATCATCCGCCTCAAAAAACACAAAGCTCGGTCATGATAATTCTCGGTATCAACTTAACCTCATCCAGTAATTGTTAAGTAACAGTTGTATGTTAATTGAAATCATACGCAAAACTATTGATGTTTTTCAGCAGACGGGCAGTGACATGGGTAATTGCCAGATATATTAGGGTCCCCACATTAAAGTTGGTCAAGTAAAGAATTAGCTGTTGGTGTGTGTCCAAATATCTACTGCTTGGTCCAGTTGCTCTGACTGCTTTCTTCATAATTCTACCTATCCGTCCGTCCATTCATTTCCCTCCATAACCCGTTTGTTAATTTTCTCATCATTTGAAATCTCTTTGAAAATCTATTTAGAGGGACCTCAACAAAGGCTTAAATTTTCAGTATTTGAATATGTGCTTCTATACGATGCCATGGAAAACATAACCAATCAGAATGCAGGAATGCCGTTGTATATTCGTCGGTATTCCACGTATAACCTTCGCATACTACACTGCGCTTATGTCGTTGTATGGGTCTACGTATTTCCTTGGGCATGGTGTTAAAATAGTCATTCAAACCTTTCTCGTGGTATTAGAACGGAATATCCCACTTGTCACCGTTATATTTCTTTATATAAAGGCAGGTGAACACGCGATTCGACACTAGGTCCCCTTCGAGGTGTATCTCCCGTAACCTAACCCCCACACCAAGGGAAAGAAACACCAGACATTTCCTTACACATGATATATATTTAGTGTAAAATAACACTGTATATTGTGTTGTAAGTCTCTAATGTGTTTTTGTCAATTAAATGGAAATGTGAATAAGATATTGCATTGCATTGCATTTATTGTAATTAATTGCATTGTATTGTATTGTCCCCTACCCTTTGCGAACAGAATTTCTTAGCAAGTTGGATGTGGAATAAAAATACGATCGGCTTGTAAAGAACTGCACTCGTAAGAGTAACTGAAACGTACCATATGAGCATTCTGCATCTTTTCCATCATCGCTTTAAGCAATTGAAAACTTGGTCTTTCTTGAGGTTCTTCCTTCCAGCAGTCCTGCATTGCCAAGTATCTGAATCACAAAAAAACACATTTTAGTCAGAGTGTTTGGAAGCCAGTTTCAGTTACAGTTAATGCTAAAAGGTAAGCCAGTGAGCAGTGTATCTAGCTATGTGTCTTGACTAGCTAATAAGATGGATCAATGCTTGAGATATTCAAGGTGGTATCCATTGACAAGTGCCACAGCAGATTCAATATTTTTCTACTCATATTGATCGATTTTAGCAGATTAGGAGACCGAAGCTAATTTGTGCCTAACTAGCGACGATCTGAGGGTGCGAGTTGTGTGAAGGCTAGTAGAGTTGCAGCAACGTTTCACTATGCCTAAATCAAGAGCTGAAGGAAAATTAATTTAGACCTTAATAAAGGCACCTACGGCGGGAATTTTTGTTCGACCGCAACTTAAAGTTTTGGGATTCTTTAAAGGAGGCAGGAGTGGCCGAGCGGTTAGGGCGCTGGATTTCAATGCGGTTGTCCCGGGTTCAAATCCCACTCTGGCCGCTAGCTGGTGTTGTTCTGGGTAGTCCCTGGTACGACTCCTCGGTCATCCTTGTAAATAGCCAACTGGTTTGCCTCCGGCCAGTTGGGATTCTTATCATGTTGAGTTTATTTGAATTATTTGTTTCTCACATAGTTTGTATTTGTATCATTATCCCTGAAAAGCCCCGATGGGGAGAGGATAATTAAGTATTAAAAAAAAAAAAAAAAAAAAAAAAATAATTCTTCACAAGAAGCCTTGCAAAAACCTGGGAACTGTTCAAATGTTGTTTTGTGCGAAGCGTTAAACAAAGCCACAAGATAATAATAATTCACTGGAACATGTGTTCGAACTACCAACAAACTATGAAAATAGGCCTTAGACCCGACTGTAAACGACTTAACTTCAGCTTTAAAACGATAAAAAATAAAACTCTTATGTTAAAAACGTACAACTAGGAACTGAAAATCGTTCTCACAGATGGTCGCCCAGATATTTAGGTTTAGCCGTTCTTCCTCCTTCCTTCAGGAATGCAACAACGTCGTGGCCATCCATGTCGGGGTAAGGACAGCCACCTAAAAATCACAATTTGTAAAGTAAACAGATTCTTGTAATTAGCTCGCAACACGGAAGGTGAGGGCGGTCTAACGGGAGGTGGGACCAGGTAAGCCCGACCTACTAAGAATTTGAAGTCACTGATACCTCGGAATTCTTCTCGTGTTTAGTATGGGTGGTCACACAAATTGCCTACAGTGGGGGAGGAGGAGGGGGGTAACCAATTATAGTTTGACAAGGGATGTGCTGGTCAGGCTGCCCAACCTTGACTCTATTTTTTTAGAAAAATTCTCACTTCCTTGACTTTTGTTTCAGACTTGAATGGTAAAAGGACAATGTTGATGAAAGAAAAACATAACGATTTGGCGCAGAGTGCAGTGTTGGACTGCAGAAAATCTGGGCAGAAATATTTCCTGGCTAGGTTATTACGTGATTATTCATTTACAAGTACAAGAATACATTTTCATTAATTTCTGGCTGTGAAGGCAAGGGAAAGATCAATCACATGTACGTTATAAAAGAGTCTGTTTCTTTCTTACCGACTGTGAAAATCTCATACAGCACAACACCATAACTCCACCTTGGGAATAAAACTCTCAGTTAACGACAGAAAAGTAGAAAAAAAAAGGGTTAACCAGTTATATTCCTTACTTAAATAGGAACTATGAGGGCGAGCTTGACACTAGAATCAGAATAAGGTAACAAGAATGGTGCTTGGGATCGGATTTCAATCGTATCAAGCCCTGGGAAGAAAGTATAAAATTGACGATAATAATCTTGAAAGTAAAAACAACTTGTGAATACTTTGTTTATGACTTTGTTTAGATTCCAAGCTGCAACCAGAATTACTCACACGTCACTTTTGGGTGTGTAGTGCCCATACACCAAAGCCTCGTATGCTGTCCATTTAACAGGCAGACGACCCTACCAAAACGAGGACATTCAAAAACGTTTACAAAGTTTCAAGGTAACATATTACATCCATAAGGCTTCACACATTTCGTGAAATGATTTCAATTGTGTCCAAATGAAGTTTTGAATTTCGCAGACAATTTCATTGTTTCCTTTTGTTATTATGCGGTCTACATCAGGATAGACCTATGGTGATAACCTTCTCACTGGGCAAAGTGGGAGAAAGATTTCAACCAACTAAGAAAGCCATTTAGACGCAACTAATGCTACAGGTTTTAGATCAGAGACGTTTTCTGAGGGAAGCAAATAAACGCCCCCGGTTTCATGGGCCCGAAATTCTCAAATTTTTCCATCCTCAGCTAGTCACTTACCATCTATCTATCTTCCTGTACGGCAACCCCTCTGAGGAGGATTATTTGCCGGGCGGTCAGTAAATAAAATACATATCTGAAAATGACTAATAATAAATAACTAGATAAATAAATAAGTAAGTAAGTAAATAATTAGATAAATAAGTAAATAAATGAATAGATAAATAGATAAATAAATAATTGTAAAAGGAAACTGTACTGTGGCTAAACTAATGGGTCAGATTTGAGATGCGAGAACGGAAAATGGCACTAGAGTTACAATTAACAAATAAGTCCGGCGGGATATTGTTCCACTGCAAAATAGTTCTTGGGAAGAAGGAGAGTTGGTGAGATTTGGTTTTGCAGGTTATGGGGCGGATGGTGTGGTCATGGGTGTGGCGAGATCTTCTGATAGGGTACTTTAGTTGATCTCGGTCGCAGGCGACAAGTCCATTTTTTATTTTGTATAGTAGAACCAAACGTGCATCACATCGCCTCTGCAGTAGGGAACGCCAGCCAAGCTCCTGGAGCATGTCTGAGACACTTACTGTTGGGTGATACCGGCACAATGTCCACCTAGCTGCTCGGCGCTGAACCATCTCCAGTCTGTAAGATCCGTTGTTTTCAATGCCCTGCCTTGGATCCCAGATGCTCGAACAGTACTCAAGCTGGGGTCTCACAAGGCTGAAATATGCTTGTTGTTCCAATGCGCATGACTTAACTCTAAGGTTCCTTTTTAGAAACCCTACAGTGCGATTAGCTTTAGCAGTGGCTTTTCCAATCTGGGCATTCCATTTAGGGTCATGAGATAGTGCGACTCCAAGATACTTTGCACTTTTTACAGATCTTAAGATCTTGCCATGAAGAGTGTAATCAAAATAGGTGACTGTTTTCTTCCTTGATATGCGCAGTACTTACCACTTCTCTGGGTTGAATTTCATTAACCATTCTCTTTCCCATTCCTCTAGCCTGTTTAGGTCTGCTTGTAACTGAGTGCACTGTTCATCAGAGTTGATCGTAAGATACATAACTGTATCGTCAGCAAAGAGGTGCACTATAGAGTTGACATACTCAGGTAGATCGTTTATATATACAAGGAATAGAGTTGGGCCAATAACTGACCCTTGGGGAACCCCTGAGAGGACATCAAGATTAGAGGATTGAGTCCCTTCCAACACAACACACTGCTGGCGACCCCCAAGGAAGCAGGAAATCCAATGTAGGGTATTACCACGTACTCCATAAAAGTCCAACTTAGATATTAGTTTCTTGTGGCAGACCTTGTCGAAAGCCTTGGAAAAGTCCATTATTAGATCTGTTTGCGCTCTTGCATTTACATTGGCTTGTAATGTTGATGTTAGCTCAAGCAGTTGGGATTCACAAGATCGGCCATGCCTAAAGCCATTTTGGAGATGGTAAAGTATATTATGCTCTGTAAAATATGTTGTGAGCTCACTGGTAACAATGTGCTCCAACAACTTGCTGCATATGCAAGTGAGCGATATGGGGCGGTAGTTTCCTGGGCAGTCCCTATCTCCTTTCTTATAAACTGGTGTTATCATAGCCAATTTCCAGTCGTCTGGTACAGCACACTGGCAGAGAGACTCTGAAAAGATTTTCGGTAGAATAGGAGATATGGGTATTGCCAGCTCTTTCAACACTCTTGGTCTTAAGCCATCGGGACCTCCTGCCTTACTTGGATTTATGTTGTCAAGGAGTTTTTTGATACCCTCAGCACTAATAGTGATATCAGGCATATCAGGATATGGGCTGCAGGTGTCACGAGGAAGATGTAAGTCCATAGGTACAATAGTGAATACTGAATGGAATGTGTCATTTAACACTTCAGCCTTTTGGGCTGCATCAGTAACTTGGAGGCCATGCTTTTTCAAAGCAAAGATATTCCTGTAGCATCTGATTTGGAATGTTTGATAAAGGACCAGAAGCGCTTACTTGCTGCAGGAGCATCATTTCTGTCAGTTGGTGTTATTATATCCTCAAGATAATTCCAGTATGCAGCTCTTAGTTTCCTTTGAATCACATGTTTAAGTTCTTTATACCTTAGATCTTTCTTAGCATGTACTTCATCCCTTTTCCTCATTAGCCGTTTTATTTCTAAGTTAATGTAGGGTAGACCGTTCCTTTTCCTGGCTTGTTTACATGGTATGTATTTACTGATGCTTCGAAGGAGTTCACACTTAAATGAGTTCCATAGCTGGTTTACAGGAATGACAGACCCGTCAGGGTTTATAGATGTAAATGATTCACTTAAGGACTGCATATGTAGCTTTAGACCGACCCAGTCAGCCTTGCTTGTTCACTATAGGACTGATGTTACCCTCAACATAGACGATATCATGATCACTGAGACCTGGGATAACTTTGACCTTGTTTATCAATGACTGATTATTTGTGATGAACAGATCTAGGGTGCTGTTTACTCTTGTGGGTTCTGTTACTAGTTGCGACAGACCACAATCATCCAGCAGATCTACAAGTCTTGTTGTTAAGCTTGGGTATGAGCAGTTTGGGAGTAAGCAGTTGTTTTTCCAGTTATAACCTGGGAGATTTAGGTCCCCAGCAATCCAGACATGTGAGTTTGAGTTATTCATTTTCACGACTGACTGTTCAAAACAGGCAAGACTCCTCTCGTCTCCTTCATGAGGCTTATAATAAGCACACACATACAAGCTTTTACAAATCATAGTTAACTTCCATCTTTATGAGAACGCTGACATACATTGATCTAATATAATGATCAAATGATCACAAAGTGCACACAAGCTACGAAAAGGATGCCACGTTAATGTACTAACCCCGGTTTTTCGTTCATAATCGTTTTCTCTTGCCATTCCAAAGTTTGCCACCTTACAGGTTGTGTTTTCTCCCACTAACACATTCCTGGCAGCCAGGTCTCGATGGATTATCTGCCGAAAAATTGAGAATATGAAGATTAACCATGCATTGATTTCAATTTAAGCATCCACGTTCTGTGTCAAGCTCCCTATTATTTGGTAATACACCATTTTTCTAATGATCAGTTCCTCGTGAATTGCAGATAGATCCAGTCCTTTGTGGGGGCAAACGGCCATTTTAGAACGTAATTTGAAATTGTAATTTTGACCGTTTGCCCCTACAAAGGACTGGATCTACCCACAAATCACCAGGAAAATGGTGTATTATCGTATAATTTTTTTAATTAATCTAGCTTGTCAATGATTGGTCAGAACGCGTCACATGCCGCAACATAGCACGACTTAAAACCTTCAAACGTCAGCACATATTCCCCAACAGAAATGAGCCTTCGATTCAAAGGTCACGGTTCTCTGAAAAGAAAATTCAAGTTATTTTGATATTTAGAAACCGTTGTATCTTTTCCACTTAAAACTCATATACTTGTATCGAGCTTAGTTCTGAGGTGTTAGTCAAACTACTGCCAAAATTACGCTGGATTACCTACCTCTATGAACTATTTAAAAGGAAATCAAAGTTCTTGCTAATTTTAAATGTTCTGGTCTTTCTCCAAAGACGGAAAACGCTCTTCACAGTAATGCTGTCAATTGACTCATGATGGTTATTGTCGCTTGAGATCTAAATCACGTTGTTCAGACTGCCTCCTGTTTGGTTTCATGAGGTGAACTTTGCCGAGTACACCAGACCAATGCAATAAAAATGATGAATAGAAACCTGTAGAAAATAGGAACTGGAAAGTTCGCAGTTGATATCTTCAGTGACTTTGTTTTGAGACGAACGATTATATACTTACCAATTTGTCGACGACGATTGACAATAACTAACAGGTTACAATCTTGTATGTTAATGGTGATGAATAACCCAACAGAGCAGTCCATTAAACAAAATTTTGCCCTCGGTTGCTACTTAAGTCGTTAGTTAGGATGTTAGCGATCACAACATTACATTGTTTGAAGCCAAGAAGCTCATCCCATCAGCGATCTCCCAGGCAAATTTTATCAGTTGTTGTGACGTCAGGGTAGTTTGCGGCTCTACATCCGGGTTTTTGTAGGAGGTGTCATTCAGCCCTCGGCTCTTCTTCAGGTAACCCAGCAGATCCCCATATGGAACATACTCGATGAGCACCATGAGGGGATCTAGAAATTTTTAATTTTCAAACTATGAGTGGTTATAAACTTGAGGAGTTCTTGGAAGCCTTCCCATTGTATATGAGAATAATTTCTGTAATACATGATATTACATTAAATAGACACGACCAGTGCATGTTTGAGTTATATAAGCACGCGGAACTTTTTAAGACCACGAGATGGCTGCTTAGAGAAGCCCGAGCACTTTTAGTGTATTCTAAAAAATTTCCAAGTGCTTATATCACTTAACAATTTACCAAGAAAGTCTTTTTCTAAATTTTAAATTTTAAAGGTACAATCAGCAAGTTAGGAAGCGACAATCACGGCAAAAAGTGGATTGGAATTCTTGTACCATGCCGAAGCGCTAAAGAGAAATATTTTCACGAGAGGGCATATTTACGTTACCGTGCACCATTTGTATGAAAGTCCCTACTCTTTCACTGTGGTTTAGCACGACTTTAACTCCATTCGCATTTGCAGAACTGTACACATATTCTCATACATGTGAAGTCAGATAACATGCTAAGATTTCTACCTTTACGAAGTCCCGTGAAAGAATGTTACTTGGAAGTGATTGTTCACATCTTTAGTCGCGTCAAGGAATAATCCAAAATAGCGGAATTGAAGGGACGTATGACGTCACTCTCACACTATTCGAAATTTTGATCGACTACCACAAGTTGCGAGGTCTCAACATAACCCATTCCACCTTACCTGATTTGGTAACGCATCCTAGCAGTTTTATGACGTGTGGATGAGGCTTCAGTTTTTTCATTATCTCCAGTTCTGACTTAACGGCTTCTATTTCTGATTCTGATGCGTTAGCTGGAATAAGAGGTATCAGTGGCATTGATCGCATTATAATTTAAAGAGGGGCTGTCCTATAATTTGACCTCTTGTGCAAAAAAAATATAAAGAGATCTATCAGCGATTAAACAGGTATCCTTCCTGCATCATTAAAGATTAAAGCTAGGGCTTTCCATAAACTTTAAATTTTAACGCCTCCACGATGACATTCTGAGCAATTTCTGGAGAGTAGGGATGGTTGGGGAAGGGGTAAAACATCGTTGGATTATTAGGTTGCGAGAGCAGGTGCTGTTTCCGGTTTTGCTTCCCTCGTCACTCTTCTCCCGGGTGAGACACGTCCCGGAATGGTGGCTGTTTGCCTCAACAACAACACCTTTATTTGCCTTGTACTTAATTTCATACATACATAAAAATAGAGAAAAGATAACATTTTTTTGTACTTAATAAAGCCTGGAGCTGAAATAATCCTAAGATTTTCTAGCCAGTTCTCCAGATTTTAAAGTACAGGTTGTTAAACTACACACCTTTAAGCATCTTGACGGCCACAGTATATAATCCATGCATTCCTCGAACATTCATCGCTGTTGCCTTGGCAACCTGTCCAAAAGCTCCTTTACCGATGATTTTTATGATGGACACCTGTTTTGGAGCAATTTCCCAGTCCATTGTTGTTCTATCCAGCATTTGGTATTCAGTGGTCACTCCGGTACTAGTAGCCCCAGAAACCAGTACCTTCTGCTCCTCTTCCGGTTCTGTTATTTCATTATAAACCGGTTCTGCGCTGTTTCTTTCAGGTACTGTTCTTGAATCAGTTGAACTCCCAAAGTCAAACTGCACCACATCATTCTATATGAATTAATAAAAGTTATGATGAAGCTCTGCCAGTTCAATCACTTCAAATAAAATAAATATGGAACAAACATTTCAGACCTTTGTGAAATGCACTGTCTAATGCAACCTTAGTTTTGAGTCTTGAGAAGGTTTGTGACTACTCATACATGCTTTTAAGCTTTATTTTTTGTTTGCATAAAATGTGGAAAAAGCAAATAAAGTTGGGGACTTTCTGCCATTAGTTAGCCCCATTACAGGGCCTAAGGATGCGTTCATAACGCAGCTCTTACCACATATGTAACCAAATCACTCTCGTTCGGCTCCGCAAACCTATAAAACAGCAACAACAACGAGATCATCGATAAATGATGTTAATATGCATTGGAGAAGTGTTCGCTATACACGTACGCTCATATTGTGTTATGTCACTTATGCGTGCTACGAAGTGATGATGTAAATACTACCAGTTTTAGGTTTGTAGAAGGTCACGGTCAAACGCAAGCATGTCAAAGCATGGTTCGGTCCACCAAAAATCTAAAAGCAATCAAACTTATCAGACATTTATCGAAAGAACACCAAATGTGGTAGTCATATAGAACTGGGTAACCTCAACATGTTTTTGGCTTAAAGACTTCAACGCTTAGATCACGTGATCTGCCATGGCGTTCGAAAATTGAACTATGGGGCGCCGAGGTGGTATATAATGTCTACCAAATGCAACATTTTTTATGACTGTGTGACTATCCTGTACATGAATCTGCCCTGAATAGTTGACCTTAATTTTAAATTTAAGGATTATTAAACAAAAGTGGTCACGTGACTTGTGAAACATCTTTTTAATAAAAAAAGATATTACCCCGTTCAGGACAGATATTGTGTGAGTGAACACATTTAGTTTCTAGTTACAATGAGCTATTCTCGCTCCATTTTAAAAGTCTTTCAGAGCACGATTATGACGTCATTAAACAAGTGGCCAGTAATTTAAGGCTACTACAATACTTGTGTTTTGAATTTATGGCAACTCTGAGAGTTCAAACAACATTTCTGTTACAGACGCTTAGTTTTCGAGGTTTCTTAGGGGGGGGGGGGAGGAGGGAGGGAGTCTTAACCCAAGAATGAGCCATACTTAAACATGCTTGAGAAGGCTCAGGTGCAGGTGCTGAAAACCTCCTGTGGTACTGAAAATGGAAAGTATGTTCAGAAAAGCGAATAAAAGTTCCGCCATTTTTCACCCCGGTACACAAAATTATGCGATGTTTACGTTCAACGAATATTGGCCGCACCTTGACCGTAATAAATCCAAAAAGATCACACATTCATTTATTCTTCGCCACGAGTTTAAGCCTTGCATTGCATTCTAAAAGGGCCAATCAACTGCCATTCTCGTAAACAAGATCGGCCTAAGGGTGTTGTCCCTAGAGTTACACAAGGGGCGTATTATCTACTATTCAGTTTCGCTGGCTCTTGTGAACAATTCTCCTACGTTAATCTTGCTTAACTCCTATTTATAATACGAAGGGTCTTCTTACAGCGTGTTATTGATTATGCACAGTACTGATTAAACCCTATCAAATCAATTAAATGTAAATAGAAGTATAAGTAGCCATTTCACCTCTTTCTTGTAATTTTTCCTAAGAAACAAGAGAAAGAAATGATATGTTTTAGAACTCTTTAAGGTACTCGGCGAACTGTAAATGACTAGAACTAATAAAGATAATAGGGCTGTAAAAAAGGCATATCAATACGGCTCAGATGAAGGAGCCAGATGTTGTGTTAAAACTGGTACTCGAAATACTGTAAACGTTCTATTCATAATACTGTTTTATGCTCTTTATTAAATAATAAAGTTTCACTGCAGTTGTATGAGTTTTAAGGTTTAAAATAAGGCCCCCCTCTCTAATAAGCTCCTTGTTAATAAGGCCTGAAGTATTAGTATTAGTAGTACCTTTATTTCAGTGTCGGAGTATTTAGCCCTCACGGACTAATTGGGGACACTATAACTAAAATACTAAAATGAATGTTACAACATTAAAAAGATTAAAAAAAAACATATGATATATACAATGCAGTTTATTCACTTCCTCGGTTTGTAATATTGATTGAAAATAGTTCACCATTAAATAAATATTTACAATGTACAAAATTTACAAAGTTTACAACACTGTAACAAAATTATATACCATGCAATCTATTTACTGCCTCAGTTTGTAATGGTAATTGAAAATAGTTGACATTATTAAAATAAATATTTACAATATACTGCCTTAGAGGTTACCTATGCATATTCTGTAAATAACCGCCCTCACTAGTAACTGCACTGTGGTAGTGGCCAACTCGAAAGCTCTGCTCCTTTGGCCACTACGCACTATTCCAAATTAATGCCTAATGTACATGTAAGCTAGCTTTGTTTCTCTTTTACCTTTTTTTGTAATTCTTGTGCACTACTATATTGTGTTTGAAAAAGTGTGAATAAACTGAACTGAACTGAACTGCACCTTATTCACTGCAAAGCTCACAACAACTACTGTGATAAGTTAAATAATCTGATAAATAAAGTTTTCTGACTCAGTTATTTGTAAAAATGGCTAAATTAGGTGCATCTCTGATGTCTTTGCTTAGTTTATACCATAATAAAGGTCCTAAATATCTTATTGTATGTTTTTCGTAGTGTGTAGTCTTGAAACGTTGTATGACAAAGTCACTATTCCGTATAGTGAGTACGCAGTGTCTTTACGCACGAAAATGGTGGAGACATTAGGGACCGTTCATTTTTTATGAGGTAGGGGGGGCTGGTGGGATTTGGGGGGGGCATGCGAAAAAAATGGCTTTCGTGGAGGGCCATCCCATCCCAAAAAAATAAGGGAAAGGAGGGGGGGGGGGAGTCACGTGAAATATTTTAGCAAAACTTTGAAATGGCATCTTTATATATATTTAAGGTAGCTGGTACCAGTTTTCAGCTCGTTTTTCATCACGTAAACTTTGAGAGAAAAGAACACAAAAGCAAACCGAGGCCATAAGGAAACTTTTGCAAGATTAAATTATACATTTAGTCATTGACCAAAAATAACTATTATTACGTCATCAGCTGTTACCATGGCAACGGTACTTGAGGGTTATTCAGAGCTGCATTTAAGCTTCTGGCACTTTTAATTTGAAAACTAACTCGGTGACCCCCAATTTTTTTTCACGTGATTACTTTTGCCATTCGAAAAGGAAATTGCAAAATGTTTTTAAAAATTTTCTATCAAGCGAATTTTTTATAAACGCGAGAAAAGGCAATTTATGAGTAGTGTAAAATTTCTCTGATAGAATTTTCTTGAATTTTGTGTGACGTTTCTTCTTTACAAGACAAAAATGTTGAAACAATAAAATGAGGGGGTCACCGGACTCGCTTTCTTTCAAAAACCTTCGTGAGTAGAGTAATTTCCAAGCGCGTTTTCCCGCATTTCAAAATCTGGATTCTTAAACATCGATATTTGCTCGTGCGCTTTGCTGACTGCCGCTAACCATTACGCGTACACGCTTTGTTTGCAGTCCACGCGCTGACAACGCGCTGACAACGCGCTGAGTAGATTTCAGTACGGTAGATTTTAATAGTCCACAGTTATTGTTTTTACTCCGCTCTGCCACAAGTAGTGGAGAAATTCTTTTAAGTGACTTAAAAGAATTTCTCCACTACTTGTGGCATGACTAAGCACGGTTATGTTAAATAACACCAGGCGAAAACGTGGAATTGACTAAATTGCTCGCAGAACACCTGAGAACACATGTCAACTGCATGCAATTTATTCTGACACAAGTGCAGATATGATTCGCGACACACAACATGAAGTGGTAAGGCATAGAAATAATAGAATGTTGAGATGTATTACCTGTAAATAAAATTGAAGTGCTATCCCACTTTTGCAGTTTTACAATTACTTTCTGGTTCCTTATCCTGCCGGTTCTCGACACCATCGATCGCAATAGAGGTGGGAATAATCTCTTTGGAACTTTAATATACATTATCAATCTCCGGAAACAAATTTCCCTATGTAAATTGAATTAACTTAAGTCGATCGAGTACATACGGCCTCAGATAAATGCGAATTTCTTTTTGAACAGGACAAACGTAGCCTTGCTCGAAGAAAACCTCGCGCCGCCATCTTATTTTTTGTTTTTCCCGTTTTTCAAATCTCGCGCGTGTAAAGTGTGACGCGCGCGCTAGTAGCCAGACTCGCCACGCGAGCAAAACCGGTACCAGCCACCTTTAAAACAATGCTATAAAACAAACATAGTAGACAGAATACAAATTTATTACAAACTTTCCTTCTGCTTTAAATAACGTTTGATGACAAAAACTATTTGTAGCTACTAAAAGGGAACTTTAAACTAAGATTGTTAGTTTTTGTAGGTTTCGTTGTGTTAAATGGGGTTGACAGGCCTACACGACTCTGGAATACGTGATTTAGTTTTATCGCCTTTGTTATAATAGTGTTAAGGTACTCTGGAAGTAAACCATTATAGCTTTTATCTTGTGTGGTTGGCAGGCTTACATGGCTCCGGAATACATGGTCTGTTTTTATAGCCTTTGTTATAATTTTGCTCTCACGAGTATGTCTTTGAGTGAGCGCCCCTTTCTGTATGATGTAATTATAGGCGGCTCCTTGAAAATCCCGTTTAACAATGGTTGTTGCTGTATTTGATACCACTTCTTTGTTAGATTTCTTTTATGTTTTTAACGCTGAGTGGTATTGCGTTACGAAGGGCAAGATTCGTTTCTTTGTGTTGTTTTGTTGGAGGAGAGCCCGTTGTCTTCCTTCAAATTTAGCATCGGAGAGTGTGTTGTTAATAAAAGTCCTCGCATATATAGCCTCTCTCCATTGGATGTGTTTTAAATTTGTTAATGTCTCATTCAAACTTTTCTTTTGAAGAATTTGTTCTTAGGAGTCTTAGAGATTTGCCTTTAACAAAGCCTTTCTTTACTCCCGTTGGGTGACAGGTTGTGAAGAACGTGTACTGGAATGTCTCTGTTGGTTTGAAGTGGGTTCTCATGTCGAGAACCGACTCTTTGTTGTATATTTCTCCCTTATAAATTGTTGTACTCTAAGAAAGTCGGTTTTGTACATGATATTTCTGTGAGGATGACTGGCAGCCAAGGATCCAAGCGAAGAAAGAGCAAGGAAGTGGCAGGCTGGTGTTACCCGACCCAAAGAGCGTTGCTCTATTTGCAGATAAGTTTACTTTCAAATCAACGTTTGTGGGGGATTATCTTCAGCATCTTGAAGTGCTGGAATATAAAAGGAAAAAGCGAGCAGAAGAAACGGCAAAGGAAAGTAGGGAGGCAAAAGCTAACTCATGTGAGGATTATCCTTGGACTGAGCAGTGTGTAGAAAAAATAAATAAAAAATCACAATCATGTGAAGTAGGGAATAACAGAGAATATTAAAAAAAAGGTAAACTCTTGGGAGAGTGTTAATTTTTTTAGGGGGGTCATCCGAAAAAATTACCACTTAAAGGGGGGGCCATGTGAAAAAAAGATGGCAAGCTGAGGGGGGCTCGTGCCATTTTTAAATGGTGCTTCCCAAAATCCCTCCAGCCCCCCCTCCCTTGTTAAAAATGAACGGTCCCTTATCCGATACCAGACCTGAAATTAAATAAGCCCCCCCCCCCCGGGACTTAATAGAGCTTTTACGGTACATGATATATGATATTGAGATAACATCTTTTATAAAATTGTAAAGGCCCATGTAAACGTTTCAAGAACACCCAACATTTCTGGGCCGACATGATTGTTGAGTTAAAAAAATGTCTTAGCTGTTGTTCGCAGTTGTTGGCAGATGAAACCCTCAACATCCACCAACTGCCAAAACCTCCCTGCAACAATGTAACACCCAACAAGGTGTTCCAACGCACATAACAGTATAGGACAATGTTGAGGGGAGTTTTCAAGGGTCTTAAGGCTTACCTCGTCTCTTGATCCACAGAATATAGAAACATATAGCTAACAGAATAGCCAGCAAAATGCCCACAACAATTCCAGACACTTGTGCAGCAGACAGTCCCTCTACGGAAATAAAGTGAAGCATTAATAAGGGGCAAGACTATCACGACTATGGCTAACTTATTTAGCAGCAACAGTTCACCCATACTATTCTTGCGTAGCTCCGCGGTAAAATGAATAGAAAAAGCACAGCTTCAAGAACATCCGACTCGTCTAAGCGACCACCTCTTAAAGAAAACTGCAACGTTTTCTCACACAATTCATTACAACAAGAACCTATTTTAAGACATAACCCTCTTAGCGTTGGGTTGTTTTTTAAACCGCCGGTTAGTCCATTATATATGCGATCTCACAAAATTCGATTATATGAAACACTACAGCACTTATATGGCGACAAACTGTGTTCCTTTGGTAAAGTGCTTTCTTTCTGCACTGAGTCACATGTGGGTAAATAATAATAATAATAATAATAATAATAATAATAATAATAATAACTGCATATATAAAGCGCACATATCTTGAAATTCGAGTCGCTTTACATATAATCGCAACAAAACACACGCAATGATGAAGGCCTTCAAATTATTCGCATTATACAATATAACGAAAATTTGGTTTATCAACGGAGTTGATAATGTAAATTGACAACCGTACAGGGATTCGATTAGCTGACGTTTCGAGCGTTAGCCCCCCCACAGACGATGCACCACAGTTTCTTTAGAAACTAATCCCTTTACACAATATTACGAACTTCAGAGTTGGCTTTCCCGTAAGCAGGTTCGGCAGTTATGCGCGAAATTCTTTGGCTGGAAGTTTTAAATGTTTTGGTTCATTCTTAAACCATATCATACAGCAATTTGGACTTCTATATGCATTTTCAAACGAATGAACACTCGCAAACGACCATGAGCTACTGTGAAAAGTGACCACATTATGTCAATAAAGGCGCATTTCATATTAACCAGAATACGCCTCATTTCACTTATGACATCAGGGGTATAGCCAGGATTTTTCCGCAGGTACGCACAATTTTCCAAATCACTGCCCGCCCACTCAAAGTCTCTAATCTTTTTGTACCTGCCTTCACTCTGAGCTTATGTGGTTGCAAGCGTGAGCGTTCTTACTTGATTTGAAATATTACTTAAGTTGTGAAATTCTTTGTTGCTTCTTTGAGTTTATTGAAATGCCTCGGTCGCTTATCATCAACTCAGCTAACAAGTTAGTAGTATCTCAGATTAGTTCACAAATGAGTTATTTTCTACCGGTGTATACCGCATTGTATTCGACCAGCATTGTTTTCTTTGTAAAAGCACCTACATAGACGTAATTGTGCCCTAGTTAAGTCACATTTAGGTTGGCGCTTCTTACAAATCTACAAAAACAATCAAGGTGTACACGTTTACATCTCCATGAACAATAGACCGAAATCCTGACGCTAATACTGTCGCTAATACTGTAAAATATAACTGCGCATAGCTTTCACAGAAAAAAAAAAACTGGCTTTCCGTTACAGTCACAGAGCTAATCTTCTCATCGTCTTTCTTTCCAAAAAACTCAGAAATGACCTCATTAAAGTCGATCAGTCCTAGTGTTTATGAAAATGTATCAAGAATAATGAGATCAACCTCGCATCTGACATAACGCTCCAAAAAGACGTCTTGAGCCTCTTCATGCTACTAAGGATTTCCTTCAGTTTCGTCTTTTTGCCGGTAGTGTCATTTTGTCAGTGCCGATGGCAAAGTAATGATCTGTAATTGATTTTCTGCCCACAGAAAGCCTAGCAGAGCGAAGACAGGCCGACCCAAGGCTAAGAAACGTGTTGACCACAACACGTTCATTCTTTATCACCCCGGCGGCTTGCTGTCTGATCGCGTTTCCCGCCTTGTTTGGACCATCCGGTCCAACAGTGAGTCGATCACGTCGTTTCTCTCTATAAACCGACATTTGGTGTGGAAAAACACCGTCTGTTGTTTTATCAACAACATTTCAAAGAAACAAGCAGAGTTAAATGAATATAAGCAAGAGAAAATAAAAGAAATTACTAACCTCCTTTATTTCCTTCTCTTTTTCATTGATTGCTTTCCTTTTTTTACCATTTTTTTATTTTATTTCACTGTTTATTTGCAAACTTTTTCAGGTACGCACGTGCGTACGTGCGTACAGTTAGCTACGTCCCTGGACATAATGTCTATGACTATTACGTCATTTTACTTCTCTATCAGTGTATTTCAACAGAAATTAATGAGATTTTCCCCCCACAAATGGGGCTAAATTCATCCGTACTGTGCTAGTTAGATGGTCTTGTACGTTGGGAACAACTGCATATAGGTTTTTAGGTATTACTTTTTGTTCCAATCTTGTCAAACATTCGTATACAATAAATAACTCTCTTATGCCTTTAAATGTATTACTTTACCTCTTTTAGTGATCTTTTCATTTACGTTAATGGATCCTCTGGGTGTGACTGTGATCAAAAATAAAGAAAATATTAAGTTGGGTCCGCGCTGCTTGTGTATCTTGGGGAGTCCCAGCCTGTCAGGATTAATGGACTGCCAAAGAAGATATTAATTACGCAATTTTATTACAAGTTTAACTAGACTCAGAGGAGCAAACCTTGGCCTGTTATAGGAATGTTCATACAAGGTTCTTATTTTAAACAATTTAAACAAATAAAATCTCATCCAATACGTTAGCTGTTTTTTTCTCTTACGCCTGTCAGAGAAGAAAAGAAGTTAGACTTAACAGCTTAGAACAAACCTGTCAGTCTGACTGATGGTACTGCTGACACTAAAAACACAATGAGGAAAGGTGAGGCTCTCGAAACTAAACCTCATTCAGCAAACAAGAATTAGAGGAAACTGGCATATGTTGTTTACCCGATGTCAAGACTTGTGCAACAGCTGTTGTAACTCATTACTATTTATTTATTATCATCATCATTATTAAATATGTGACTGATCATCACAGCTATGAACACTACTTAAGCATTAGTGAAAATTGGGCATCTTAATCCCTTACAAGCCTGAATTTTTTTCAGGCTTTATTTTCACTACTGCTTAGGTAGTGTTCATAGCTGCGATGATCAGTCACATATTTAATTGTTAATCCGCAGTTCAAATATATGATTTTCATATATTCATTCTCATTATCATTATTGTTATCATTATCGTTATCGCTATCGCTATCGCTATCGCTACCACTATCGTTATCATTATCGTTATCATCATCGCTATCGCTATCGTTATCGCTATCGGTGTCGCTATCGTTATCGCTATCGCTATCGCTATCGCTATCGCTATCGCTATGGCTATGGCTATGGCTATGGCTATGGCTATGGCTATGGCTATGGCTATGGCTATGGCTATGGCTATGGCTATGGCTATGGCTATCGCTATGGCTATGGCTATCGATATCGCTATCGCTATCGTTATCGTTATCATTATATCTGTAATGTCCATTGCCACTGTCCTCGTCCTCGTCTTCGCCCTCGTCCTGGCCGTGGCTTTGCTCTTGTCACTGTCACTCTCATTGTCATTGTCATTATCATTACCATTGTCATTGTTGTCATAGATGCCTTGAGACAACCTACATTACTTTCCACATAACAAGGCCGCCCCTGAGCTGCTTAGAAGGAAGGCCGCTGGCCAGCATTGTCTTAAGTTATCTCCTAGCTTACGTCTAGCCACATTTAATTGCTTATTTGTAAAGTCAAATTGTTGAATTGCGAACCTACCTGTGTTGCTATACACATAACAAGGAAGGCATGAGCCTTCTTCTCCTGGTCGCCTCATGTCCATTCTAAACTTGTATTTCTCATCAGCCTTGATATTTTTTACCTTGAACTCTGATTTAAACGTGCTCATATCGGTGGCTCCAATTACAGCTTCCCAAGCACTGTCACCACCCTCCTGAATTTCAAGACTCAATTTTGTCACAATCTCGTCTGTCACCGTCCATGTGACGATTATCACTGTAGGAACATTAGAGCTTCTAGTGGCTTTTACTAAAGATTAAGGCAAATACACCAAACATCAGTTACCCTCACGCCTCTTATAACTTGTTAACGTTATACTAAGGATCTAACAGTAACAAAAACTGCTCTCGCCTTTTCTTTGCTCAGGAGAGCATAGAGAATTTTAGAACATACCCGTTCCTCTGTCCGGTGGAATTGCTGACACTGAAAACAAAACACAAACAAATATGATATAAACAGGGAATTCTGGGAATCTATCCCTTAGAATTAAAAAAGCTATCTTACAACCATTTTTATAAACAATACAAACTGTATCTTCTAAATACTCAATCTGTCTCTTAAGTGCAGTCTGCCCATAGCATGTTAGTTTTTTTATTGTTAAGTAATATTAATTAATGTATTTTTTCTATTATGTAATATATGTATCATTTATATAGCCTATGGCTATGGCTATGGCTATGGCTATGGCTATGGCTATGGCTATGGCTATGGCTATGGCTATCGTTATGGCTATGGCTATCGATATCGCTATCGCTATCGTTATCGTTATCATTATATCTGTAATGTCCATTGCCACTGTCCTCGTCCTCGTCTTCGCCCTCGTCCTGGCCGTGGCTTTGCTCTTGTCACTGTCACTCTCATTGTCATTGTCATTATCATTACCATTGTCATTGTCATTGTTGTCATAGATGCCTTGAGACAACCTACATTACTTTCCACATAACAAGGCCGCCCCTGAGCTGCTTAGAAGGAAGGCCGCTGGCCAGCATTGTCTTAAGTTATCTCCTAGCTTACGTCTAGCCACATTTAATTGCTTATTTGTAAAGTCAAATTGTTGAATTGCGAACCTACCTGTGTTGCTATACACATAACAAGGAAGGCATGAGCCTTCTTCTCCTGGTCGCCTCATGTCCATTCTAAACTTGTATTTCTCATCAGCCTTGATATTTTTTACCTTGAACTCTGATTTAAACGTGCTCATATCGGTGGCTCCAATGACAGCTTCCCAAGCACTGTCACCACCCTCCTGAATTTCAAGACTCAATTTTGTCACAATCTCGTCTGTCACCGTCCATGTGACGATTATCACTGTAGGAACATTAGAGCTTCTAGTGGCTTTTACTAAAGATTAAGGCAAATACACCAAACATCAGTTACCCTCACGCCTCTTATAACTTGTTAACGTTATACTAAGGATCTAACAGTAACAAAAACTGCTCTCGCCTTTTCTTTGCTCAGGAGAGCATAGAGAATTTTAGAACATACCCGTTCCTCTGTCCGGTGGAATTGCTGACACTGAAAACAAAACACAAACAAATATGATATAAACAGGGAATTCTGGGAATCTATCCCCTTAGAATTAAAAAAGCTATCTTACAACCATTTTTATAAACAATACAAACTGTATCTTCTAAATACTCAATCTGTCTCTTAAGTGCAGTCTGCCCATAGCATGTTAGTTTTTTTATTGTTAAGTAATATTAATTAATGTATTTTTTCTATTATGTAATATATGTATCATTTATATAGCCTATTGCACTTTACCTTCTTTTTTCTTTAAATGTCTACACATGTTCATGCCAATTAATTGTCCGTGGCAGTGACCATCTCGAAAGCTTAAGCTACTTTGGTCACTGCGCACATTTGCTTTTCATCACTTGTGTAATTTAGTTTCCTGACTTATCTCACTACCCATGTAATGTACTTTAATGTAGAAATGTTTTTAAATAGTGCAAAAACATAAATTGAACTAAACATAAACCTGTTCTGCAAAATGATATTTAAGGAAATACGAAACATGCTTTTATACCTGGTGTCATCACCTGAGCCAAAGATGAACCCGGACCTACACCTCTCTCATTATATGCTTGTACACGAAACTCGTATTCAGTGTTAGGCCTCAGCTTTTGTATAGTGTGCATGTTATTGGGAGGATTTCCAACAGATTCCTCTTTAAAATCTTCGCCACCTGTTTTCCTGCGGTAAAGGATTGAGAATTCTTGACGAAAACCTCCGTTGTACCCAGGAGTCCAGCTGACATTTAAGCTAACTGTCTTGGCATCAGGCACCTGAAAAGACACCAGTTTAACGTCTTGTGGGGAGTCTGGTGGACCTGAGAAGAAAATCAAATACAGCATCAAGGGGACAGTGTTTCACCAATACTACCAATTGTTGCATTAGCATTAAAACTAAATGCATCAGTAAAAACAGTCTATAAAAATTACAGCAGAACGAGTACTTTTGAGAGGACTCAACAAGGATGAATGTGCCCTAAAATGCCACAAAATTAAATACATTTTAAATCTTGGCACAGCGAAGTCCAAAAAGAGAAGGAATATGGAGCAGCAAGGTCGGATGGTTAGAGTGCTGGACTTGTAATCCAGAGGTTCTGGTTTCAAGACCTTTGCCCTCTGACCACTGCCTGGATCTGTTTCACTCTAGTTGTGAGTTCAAATCCTTTACCATGCTAATAAGATAGCCAATTGATTTTGATCGGTTTGGATTTTTAAGACTTACGTGTTACCGCTGTTATGTTTCTGAGGGGTTAATGAAGCCTACCATTATCATCATCTCTACAAAAAGCAAATTATTACTCAGACTTCTGGTGGAAGCCCAAGTCAAAATGTTGTCCGATTTTTTGGGGTGCGTATCATCCACAAAGCTCACTTCCAATGGTTCTGCATGAGCACGGATGTCAATAAATTTGAAAGTAGATTAGGCTTATAATTCAAAGCAGGCGGTCATAGAAGTGAGCGCTGAAGGTGCAAAATCTCTGTGGTAACCCCTTATATGAAATTATAAGATCGATTTGACTGCCTACTATCCAGAAATGGCAGCAAAAGATGTACAGCAAAGGGTTAAATAAGAAAGTTATTTTGCTGCAAGTTGCCCAGATTGACAAAATGAAATTGATTCGTTCAAAAGAAAAAAAGTTCAAATAATGATCACATTCAAGAACAGCAGGAGCCCATGAGTATTATGTAACTCTCATTCTAAGCCTCTGTCATGGCATTTTTACAGACCGAACTATTTTTAGACTATCTTTTCAACAAGGACGTCAGTAGGAACAAGAGCATTTCAAAACAACAAGTTTACAATCAAAATACTCAGTGCTTGCCGCCAACAAATCTGCAATAGTTTTAATTAATTGTGAACGGACTGCATTATTCATTTCAAACTTTCAAATTTTAAAAAATTATTTTGAATAATTATTGTAATCATCCAACCAAAGGCTGATTGTGACCTCATTTAAAATATCGATTGTTGATTGGTTTATTTCTCATGAGGCTTGAACCCTTCTTGCAGTGTTCACGTCCAAAACACACTGTTAAAACCTGTGACAAGAAAAGATACCACCCTCTGCTGAAAGAAGGCCTTTCAGCAGCTATTTGCAGCTTGCCAGATATGAATAACTTAATTTTCTCTGGGAGTGCATACATCGCACATGCATCAGGATGCTTTTCGGGTACTAACACAGACTCATCAGAATAATTGTTTTATTGAGGAAAGCTTATTGCGAGGTTGTGCTCTTAGAAAAATTTTTGGGAGTCCGAAACACTAAACCTTTGACATTCAGGGTGCCCAGCATGGTAATTTTGGGCAAAAACTAAGATTTCCTTGTCACCCAAAAGCAAAAGTAAGTTGCCAGGGGCCACTGGGCACTGCTAGAGCACAGCCCTGTATTGTCTGTTTTTCTGTGTCTTAATTCACAGAATTTCATAATTACTTGACCTGCGTAAACAAACCAAAATCTTCATACTGCATATCAAATTAACCCAATAATGTGATCGCTAGCAACTTGAAAGGAACTGGAAACGAATTCAGATCTCATTATGCTAACTTTGTCACAACCGTGTAGGTCAGTGAAGGAATCAGTGAAGTAGCCAATTATAATTTCTGATTGCCTCTTGCATGGAAGGCTGAGTGAAGGCCAATATATGGCCTTGAGTTAATGGTGTACAAGATATTACTAGCATCACCTACCTCTCTCGCGTATTCTATACTGTTGAGTGTCGTTGCCTAGAAGATTCACTGCTACACAGTAGAATTCTTCATCAAAAGCAACAACAGCAACTGTCATTTCAGTGGACCTTGCTAACTTTGTAATGCTTTTAACTTGACCATCATTCGGTACCCTGAGGTCGTTTGCATCCAGATCTCTTTTCCAAGCCAACTGAGCTGAGGGCTTGGCACTGATGATACAAGTTAACTTCACATCCTCGCCTACTGCTCCAGGAATATTAGTGGCCATGGGGAAAGATGTGGTAATAGTTGGGCGTGCTGCAACAGAAAATAATTGGGTTACATTATTTTAAGTGTATGTGATTTGCAGTTTGCTTGATCCAAACTTTACGGTGTTTAATGGAAATTGAAAAAAAATCCCCAAAAAATCTTCTCCTCTATTTTGCCAGGTTATAATGTGAAATTTTACTTATGGTGGGGTACAATACTGCACAAATGACTGGAGGCGAGAATACAGAGCTGTGATGTTAAAACAAGAATCTCCTGTGTGTACTATAATTTTAATAATGAAAATTGTAAAATTGCTTTTTTTCTTTCTATTTCTTTATAAATGACTGACCCTTCTAGATTAGCTACATGTAGTGCTATTTGTGGATCAGTCTAGTAGTTTGTAAATCTTCTTTTCGTTTACATTATTTGGAATAAAAGTGAGTAAAGTGAAAGTTTGTTTTTTTCTGTATTCAACAGGCAAAAAAAGTGGGGAAGAAAATCTTTTTAGGAAAATTTTTTTCTGATTTTAGTTCAGCAACACCATAAACTTTGGATCAAGCAAATAAAAAAATTTCTGTCATAATATACTTTAACAAGAGACTGTTTCAGCAGCCTTACTTCAAATGAAACATCTGAATCGTAGTATGTTTTGAGTTGATCTCGTTACTAAATTCAATAATGACTACGCCTAAGAAGTGCTTAACATTTAATGACATTTGTCTAAAACTACAAAGTAGTACATTTTGTTTCTGAATCCCCCTTTAAAGGGGCACTGTCACGCAATTTGGAAAAACTCAAAGATGTGTTTGAAACAGTAAAATGTTGCAAAGATTTTGCAGCTTTCCTGCAAAGCACAAGTTTAATACATGCACTGAGACTGTTTGCGGTTATCTATGGCCACCAAACACGAGGAGGAAATGGATTACAACTTGAAAAAAGTTAGGTGAACACTTTTCAAGTTTTGTCATTGTTTCTTGGAAAATCACTGTAAAATAATTTGCTGGTTTTCTTTCTTCCAAGAAATGATTTGAAAAGAACCTTTTTGTGTTAGGTGGCCTATTCAAGTAATAGAAAAGGTACTTCCTCACAATTTGAACAAACTTATAACAGAAATTGTAGTGACAGGTACTCCTTTAAGCCACTTGGATGCTGGATTGACAGTGCGCATGCTACTGATCTCAAGCACACATGCAGCCTAATTTCTTATGCCTGATTTTCAAATCCAGACTTGCTGGAACTCTTGATCAACCTTTTGCCTTCTCAAAAGCATGTGGATGGCTTCAGCAACATTCAGATGCCATCCAAACATGTTTGAAATCTTAGAAAACATCCGAAGTGAGCAAAATAAATGGTTGGAACTTTTTTCTCAAATCTGCTGTAAATCATAATGTTGACTAACACAATGTAATTTCTTTTTCTAGCCAGACGTTTTTTTCAGTTACATTTTGTCCCTAGCCTGACAAAATAATGACCTGTTTATAGACAAAAATTATATTGTGCAGGCACATAATAAACCAAAGTACAGTACCTTTATTTATTGGAAGTAAAATTTATTATTGTGCTGCATCATGTTTATAAAAATAATGTGCTCACGTCTCTATTTTCACCACTGACCAGGATTTCTTCTGATTAACAGTTATCTCTAATGGATTTGCAAGAAAAGTCTCTGATGAGGACTTGTACACCAGTAAGCCAGGCCTTAAAGGGAACCTCCACTCTTACAAAAAATTCATGCTAAATTGTTGGAAATAATTACTAGCTTCCAAATTTTGTTTTGAATTGTACATGGATATAACATTTAAGTGTACAAAAATATTTATGTCATCATCGCGTACTTTTGCTTTTGAATTTCCTAGGAGGGGCCATTTTGGATTTGATGACGTGTAATGGTTGCAGCTATTGTCAGGAAGCAAATGAAGCACAATAGGGCAATCATTACACATCATCAAATCCAAAATGGCCATGCCTCGAAAATTTAAAAGCAAAAACAGGCGATGATGATATCGATTTATTTTTGTACACTTAGATGTTTTATCCACGTTTTAAAGCAAAATTTGAAATCTAGTTATTATTTCCAACAATTTAGTGCCCATTTGTTGTAAGAGTGGAGGTTCCCTTTAATGTATATCACCTGTTAACAAAGCCAAACTCTCTGTATGAAAAATGTCCATTTCTTTCTTTTCATGAAATTTTTTGATAGGGTGGGGGTGGGGGAGTTAGATAATTCGACTGTTGTACTTGAAAGAAAAGTTACAGGATTTCCACACGATACACCATCTCACAATGCACATGTCATTGGTTTCCCCATGGGGTTGACCCCTGGGCCAACCAGGGACATAAGTAGGGGAGTACAAAGAGATGGATGGGATTCTTTGCCCGAGGGTAAGGGAAAAAACGACTTTGTTTTACAATCAAAGATTAGGGGGTGGGGGAAATCACGAGTTTGTAAAGGATATCAGGGGGAATTTCTGCTGAGAGACATCTCACCCAGGGACTTTGTCATGTGAGATTCCCTGACTCCTGGGGAAACTCCTGAAGTTTGCTTGACTGATTGTACAATCCTTCTGGTTAGCCTGGGGGTCGACCCCATGGGAAGCTGATGACATGTACATAACACCACAACTGGACAAGATTGACAAGGGAATCTGTAGACCTACTTTGGACATTGAGTGTAACCTCTCTTGAATCTATGCCAAGCTCGTTTTTTGCTGTACAAGTGTATTTTCCATCATCGCTTCCACTTGTGTTGGGAATAGTAAAGTGTTCTCCTTTCCCAACTTCCTTTCCATTGCTTATCTTCACCCAGGTAATTTCAGGCACTGGGACACCTTCAGCTCCACACACCATGGTGACATTGTTGGTTTCATTGACTATATACGAACTTTGAGGAAAGCGGGTGATTTGGGGAGGATCTTTACAAACAAATAAAGTAAAAAAATCGGTTATCCTCCAATAATATTTGGTGCAAACAATCCAATACACATGTGCTTGCATGAGATGCAATGAGTTACATGTAACATCACATTAAAAAAAATACAATTCTTTTAATGATATACCCAAATTGTACCGAATGAATGTAATAAGCATGTTCATTTTTCAATCAAAACCCTCAATATATTTCTCACGTTTGCCCTTAATAACACATACTGGTACTGTATAAAAGTACATTAATTTTTTCAATCAAAACCCTCAATATATTTCTAATGTTTGCCCTTAAATAACACATACTGTATAAAACATTATTTCCTCAAATAAGTACCAGGCGCTTATTTACAATTGCAGGCAAAAGGAAGGGTGCATATTCAAAGGAGGGTGCTTAATCAAGGAGCATGCTTATTAAGTTTTTCTGTCAAAGAACTGTTAACTTTAATTTATTTTGGATAATGCACATTATTTAAAAAGAACTCTGCAAGTACAGTACCGTCTGAATGTATTGACTCATCGGGACAGGGTGATACCTCGTCTATGCCGCGGGTGGTGGCCGTGCGTCCACCGCAGTATAAAAAAATTGTTCCCGCAGGAAAACCGAGGTACAATTTTGCCACGGGAATACCGCAAGAGAAAAGACGAGGTAATGCCGCAGGGAAAGAACAATGACGATTAATTCCAGGTGTCAAAATAGCGGAGGGACTGTAGGGTATGAAGATTCACGGACATAAAAATAATGCTGTGCGCAATTTGCATATGGACTCGTAATTTTTGAACTGGCCTCTATATAATGTAAAATTGAAGTCTTTGAAACGCTAAGGGGCTTGCCCTGGTTAAACGCCTGCCTTGGTTAAACGCCATATTTCACATGTGAAGTACGGCATTTGTCCCAATTCTTGGCTTGCACGTCACGCAAGTATCACGCAAATAAAAAATAAAATCACTTATCTTTCAATAAATTAAGTCAAGAAACTGAGATAGTGTAGAAGAGTAATAAATAAACAACGTATCAAAGTTTCAGCGTTGTGCGATATTCCAAACTCGAGTTATTCGGTAAAGGGTACTACTCAAAATTATAGTTTTTAGTATGGAGACGCCATGCTGGCACCATGTTCCTGTGAGGAACCCCAACGTGGCGGTCGGAAATCCATTGGAAACATCTGGAGCTCACTTTTTCTCTTGCAAAAGATTTTTTCTCTCTGCTAAACTTCAAAACATTCGCATAGACACTTCTCTTAACATATTGGTTATTCAGAACTCGAAAACACAACATAAATCGATATTTTTTGTGTACGTGATATGTTTCTCAGATGCAACCACAATGTCACGCATAGTAAAAAAATCTAAATTCAAACTGCTTTATTTTCAAAACAAAGCATGCTACCGAGTTGAAAACATGCAAGCAGATATATCTTTAAAATGTCTTTAACCTGATGAGGTAAAACCTCAAAATTTTTAATTTTAGTTTTTTCTGACGATGCGCGCTGATTTTATTTGGATCGGCTGAGGCGTTCTTCACGGCTGGCCTTTTCTTCCCTTCTACACTAAATTCGCAGACAACTTGGGAAATTTTAAAATTTCGTCTAAAGAACAACAAAATTCTTAACTTGACATATTCTGATGTTCAAACCATCTTTGCTCTGGAGCTCACGTTGTGTTGTAGTCATGTGCCATGCTTGAATTTGCATAAAACACCGATACGCACCAACGACCAATTGAAGGGCTGAGGGCATAAACTGCCTATGTGTAGTTTTAGGTGTTTTTTTTTTGCATACGTTATTTCTCGAAAACGAAAAAGAAATCGGTGAAAAAAAATACAGGACAATGTTTTTGAATCAAAATGCAGTTCACATGCAAAAATTTGGACAAATCCAAGCGAACTAAAAAAACGGCCGAAAATTACACATAGGCAGTTTATGCCCTCAGCCCTTCAATTGACTTTGAAATCTCGGCCTGCCTTACTTAGAATTTCTTGGTAATTTGTTCGCTTCCCTTAATATCTTAGTTCTAAATAACTTTGGGTCAATCTAACAATGTTTTGGATCTGTGATAAGCTTAATTCAAAATTCCTGTCTGGTTGCTGGACATTGAGACATAACATGTAAATTGATTAATGTCGCAGTTCCGATATTGTATGTTAACTAAGCGGAAAACAACACAACACGACATGTGGGCGTTAAGGAGGGACACCGCTCTGCTATCAGCGTGACGTTCGACTTCCCCGAGTGACAAGAGCGCGACTAAAGCCCAACCTATCTCCCCAGCGGAATTTTCCGCGCTGGATCGGACCAGTAGGACCAAAATTCACGCGACCTAAAAGCCTAACTCTCCACGGCACTACAAGCTGAAACCTCCGGCCAGCATCGTGCAACTTAATGGAACGAGTGTAGGCACATCGTAAATAGCTCAAACCAATACATATAAACAGCACACGACAAGTGCAGATTTGGAAAATAATATTGGCCAAAGAGAGCTAAACTTAGTGCATTGAAATAGAATGCAGAGCTTGGGGAAGTCGCTACGAGACTTAACCGAAAGCAGGAAACGAGAGGTGAACCCCGTTTATTGATAACACAATAAAATGACCTCCAAAGGGAGGGAGGGAAGGGAATTACAAAATTCTGAGACACGGACTACAGTAACGTAAGGAAAGCTATTAAGCGAATGAGCAGAATGGCTCAAGATATACTTTATATAGCTAGACATACGTCTAAAACTAAACCAATGGAAAAACGCGTACCATAGCTTTACAGGAACGCACGTGTTTACAAGGAGACATGAATGGAGGTATTTACCGCTACGGCCATACGGAACGGTTGTTACAAGTTTTGAGACATAGGTGCATGATAGAAAGTAATCGACCTTTGAGCGATTAGAAGAGTACATTGTATTATTGAGACAACAAAGAGATAAATGTTGTACAATTCGTGGCTCGTTGCGTGACATGGGTTACATGTACGAATACTAACTTAGATCCGAAGCGTCACGCTCCATTAACTGCGATTTACGATGCTCGGTAAATCTTTATATATTCATGCTCTGAGCGGCATAACATGTAACAAAAACATGCCAAAATATTCTTTCCTTTCTTTCTTTCCATCAAGATGCCAGCAGATCTGTTCACAGGTCACATTCCACAGGTCAGCACACACTATAAATGAATAAAACTTTGAAGCCGAACTCCACGCGAGCGCGACTAGCATTAATGCGCTTTGAAGATTCGATTCAAAATAGTCGCTACAATCACTAATATCAAAATAATTTACAATCAAAATATTTCTCCAAAAATTTTTATTTGTGGTCGGATTCTAACAACAGAATCATTTCTGCCCATGTATTAAAAAAGCTGATAGATCTATGTGTACCGACCATGACTGTCCTTCCTGTTCAAGATTTTCTGCCTTAACTTTTAGGTGCTACTTTGTCACTTGAAACACAAAGGAAACAAAAGGCTAATCAAACTCGACCGCGGTATGGCTGTTAGTATGTGTGTGGCCTCATACACCATAAGCCTTTTTGGGACATCATGCCAAGCCGGCCACTTGCTGAATGGAACAAGTCAGTACTAGGGGTGGTCACAGCCAGAGTTTTGTTACGTCCGTAGTGTTTCTTTTACATCCCACAGAATCAGAGAATTATGAAGAGTTGTGAGACGGGGCCTATAGTTTATCGTCCTTATCCGAGAAGACTAGAAAGTCTAACCGTTTGTAGATGTCATTACAAAGGCAGCACTTTCTCCTCAATTATTTAAAGATGCTGAGTGTTGGTCCAGCCAAGGTTTTGAACCCACGACCTCCCGCACGGTGGTCTGGTGCTCTACCACTGAGCTAACCGGTTGGTGGTCACACAGTCACTCACAGTCACTTTGTTAACGAGAAGCAGCAGGTGCCATTTTTGACAACCGCTACTCACTATCTATCACAGAATAGATAATGGGTAGCGCAGCCAACCAGAGAATGGCAAACGTGATAGAATGCTAGTTGATTTATACTTAAGCGACAGTATAAACAGGTTTTCGCTGTATCCCTTGACTAATAAGAAAGTGAGGGGGAGGGGAGGGAGGCTCTTATTTGCTATTTTGGCCATGGAGGATGGGTGCTGTTAAGGCCCTGGCAAATGAGGACACATTGTAGCGGACACAAATTAATGTTTTCCTGTTTGCCCGTGCACGCAACATTTGTTGCAGACACAAAATTTGTGTCCGAGACACAAAAAATGATTCTGATTTTTACTAGAAACATGTGTCCGCAACAAATGTTTCCCAGTTTGCGCAGCATGGAAACACATTTGTTTTGTGTCCTGCTTGTTTGTGCACCCAAGAAACATCATGAGCAACCATGTGTCCGTAGCAATGTGTCCTCGTTTGCCAGGGCCTTTAGAGTGTTGGTGTTTATTTGAGGAAAATATGGTAAGTAGTGTGACACATTTAATTCACTTATAACTACTATAAAACTGTACCTCACATCATAGAAAAGTCTTCACAAGTCCAAAACCAAAAAAAATCATTAATTATCATTAATGGTTTTGTTTAAATATAAGGTATGTCGATTTTAAGCTAAATCGTCACTCCACCCTTTCTGCCAAGGCCTTAAATTACTATTTTAGACATCAGCATCTTCCATATGATGGTGAATCTTTCAAGAATCTTGAGGTAAAATTTGAAAGGTTGAAAGTGTACAGTCTTCATACTACAATAGCATTTTTTTAATATCTTCCACAAAAGCAAAAGCTCAAGACTTGGCAACTTACGTTTAATCAACAACTGAGCACTTGCGGGAGGTCCATCTCCCATACTATTTGTTCCAATACATGAATACCAGCCTGCATCCAGTTGAGTAACTGCAGCCTTTCTGTAGGTTGTTGATATGCAATCAGCACAGTCTGCCCCTGGAATGTCGACACCATTGAACTGCCACTTATGGGATGTGGTTGGTGGATTGCCAATTGTTTTGCAAGTGAACGTTGCAGTTGCTCCCTCTTCCAGAGTCTGGTTCTTAGGGTGATCAGCAGCAAATTGAACAACTGGGCGATCTGTTAATACAAAAAACATTATACATGGAAATTGCTGCACATAAACAACACAGAAACTTAAAGTGCACCTTATTCCGAATTATTTTTTCCCCTAACATAATACTTTTTATCATATGACCCGTACGGCCACGCGCGTACTTTCATTGTGAAACTATTGAGAAAATCCCCGTATGAGGGCCTTTCGCCTCAGCGCGAGCAGGGCCGGAAAAAGCCGAAATTTAGAGGATTTGGTCGCGTCTAGCCATGTAAATTGATATTACAACCAGAAAACAAAATTTAATACAAACAACATATTAGATCAATTTTCTGTGCAAATTTGGCGATATTTTATAAAAAACTTTCTCCTCTACGTGCTCATGAAGAGTCTAAAGAGGCCATATGATAAAACAGTTATTGACTGAGTAAGGTCGGGCCGGCCGGTCATGGCGCACGGACCTCGCTGCGCTCGGTCCGTACGCCATGACCTCAAACCAAATATTTTCCCATCCCTGCGCTCGGTCCGTACGCCATGACCTCAAACCAAATATTTTCCCATCTGGCCCTCCCACTCAGTCAATAAGTACATAGTACCTATTCCAAAAACATTTAGATTTTATTTCCAACACACAACTTCTGGTTTCAAAACTTACAATAAACTAAGCATCATTTATTTTGGTACATGACCAAGTCAGCTGGTGTGTGGGTCTATTGGCCAGTTGATGTCACAAACAGTTTTGCATGCATGTCTGCAAATCAGTTTGTGATGTCATACCAGGAATAGACCCAAGCCCCTTACTAGCTCTGTCGTGTGACAGGCTCGATTTCGTAACTTTTACAGCCTATAAAAAGTTAAGATTTGGTTTTCAAAAAGGCACAAAAAGGCGCAACATGTTTCGAACAGGTGCATGTGTTGACTTTTAGGTCAGCTTTTTTATTTAATTTGTTGATTTGTTGTTGTTGTTGTTGTTGTTGTTGTCTTTGACAAATTGGCATAAAGACATAACCCTGCCCCTCAAGAATAATCAAAAGAATGGAAAGGAAAAGAAACAAAACAGAATAGTTAAAAGAAAGGGAACGAAAGAAAAGCATACACTGCAAATGTATAATACCATCCCACCTTCCAACTTCCCTATCTCTGTCGCTATAAACCAAAAGCCTCAATTTCAACAATGTAAAATTGGTACTTACATCTAATTTCAAGCTCTGTATTTTGTCTTGCTTGACCAGCGGGATTGTATGCAATACAGGAATAACTTCCATTTTGCCTCCACGAGAGTGGACTGATGGTCAGGTAACTGAGGGTCCTGGAAAGCTTAGAGTTTTGGATTGGTTGAAATGATGTTGAGATATTGTAAGGCGGCGTGTGTGTCAAATTTTGTCCATTCAACACCCACTGGATTTGTGCAAATGGTTTGGCGTCAGCTGCACAAGAGTAGCTCTGGATTTGATTTTCACCTTTGGTGACTTTTGTTGTTGGTAATGACTGACCAGAAAAATGTGGTGGAACTACCAAGAAATAACAGATAGGAAGCTGTGAGTACAGTCAAACCTCGATTTAATCCAGACTCAACGGGACTGGAGTGAATAGTCAGCATAATTGAGAGTCCAGATAATCAAGAATATAAATATTAAGGAGACAAAAATGAAATAATGACAAAACCAAAATTTCATTTAGCGAAAAAAAACAAGGCTCAGTCAACGAGAACTGAATGGAATTCACTGTGCTTAGAAATTTGATGTTTGAAAGGAAAACAAAGCCGTTTCAAATGCACTTAAATTCAATGCCTAAATTAAAAATAATTCAAAAGAATAGCGTTTCAGGAATCTTATCATACATAGCTTAGTTATCAATATTCATGAAAACAAGGGACCACAAGAAATGGTCCAGATAATTGCAAAATCTGGTTAACCCTTTAACCCCTTATTGGCCTCCCATTGACAAGTAAAAAATTTCTGGTGTTTGATAGAGTAAAATCTATAAGTCTCTCTTAGGAAGGAAAAGGTTAAGGGAGATAGTTTTTTTTAACTCTTTAACCCCTAAGGGTTCTCCCTTTGACAAGTAAAATTATCTGGCATTAGACAGAGTGAAATCTGTAAGTCACTCTTAGGGATTTTCAGATAATTGAAGCGGTGCATGGAATAAAGCCCCACGTGACTCTTGATGTTCAGTCAAATTCTCTTTTTGTGTTACAAGTAGGTAACGGGCAATTTGAGTGAGAATCTAACAGCTGATCAGATGTCACTTAAGGCTTTTTTCCACACACCCCTTGAATTGAGGTTTGAGAGTAACATAGACTTTAGGCCTTAGAGTGAAGTGATACCCAAAATGACAAATAATTACATAAAGAAAACTAAGACAACCTGTTGAGCTTTTGTTAAAATATATCACAGTTGAATCTCCTGTATGTGAGCACCTGCATGTGGGCTTGACATTCTGGCTGGTTGTTTACGAGAGGCCAGATCAAAATAATAACAATTAATAATAATCAATAATAATTAATAATAACAACGTTGAAAATTTATACAGCGCAACTTTCCATAAAAATGATCAAGTGCGCTTTACATGTTTAAAAATGAAATATAAAAAATTTACAATAACTGGTGAGAGAATAAAAATAAATAAATACAAAATGGGGTCTACACCTACATTTTGAGTCAGTAGTATGCATAAGATGCAAGTAGCAGATGCTTATGATATGTTTCAATTAAATTAATTTGCAGGGAAATTTTGGCACTAGATGTACTTTGGGAAAATGGTTACTTACTGGAGGTGGCTGCTTATAAGACAAAGGAGCTTCAACTGTGGGTCCAAAGCCTGTCTAGGCCCTTTCTGCAATCAGCCCTTCAATTTTAATGGTAGTACCTTAACCCTTTCCTCCCTAAGAGTGGCTTATAGATGTCTAGCGCCAGACGATTTTACTCGTCAAAGGGACACCCCTTGGGGGTCAAAGGGTTGGTCCGTTTCAAGAATGTAACGGCCTTCAACAGTTTGGTAGAGACAACAACAGCTCTTTCATTTACCTTGTACGATGATCGTCAATGTTTTCTCTGGCCCAGTCCCCTCAGCATTTTGTGGTACACAGGAATAAGTATAATCCTCATGATTGAGCTGTACGTTGCTGATCACAAACGTTCCTGGATTATTTGACTGCAACGTAACATCATTACGTTTGATTGTGTACTGCGGGACAGGATAGCCCTTTGCCCTGCATGTAAGCGTCACTGTTCTTCCTTGCACCACAGCATTGCCTGGGGTTCCAGTTGTGAGAGTCGCATCAGTTGGAGCATCTAAGAAAAATACAATGTGGCATATACATAATAATTACCCAATGTATTACTTAGAGAAGCAAAGTAACGCCTTCGAAGTCCGATTGGCTAACCCTTAAGGCCCTGGCAAACAAGGACACGTTGTTGCAGACACATTGTTACTCATGATGTTTCTTGGGTGAGCAAATGAGCAGGACACAATGCAAATGTTTTGTTTCCATACGGCGCAAACTGGGAAACATTATTTTGTTGAGGATACAAACTTTGTGTCCCCAACAAATGTTGTGTGCGCGAGCAAACATGGAAACATTTGTGTCTGCAACAATGTGTCCACAAAAATGTGTCTGTAGGACACAGCAACCGGTCTTCAAAGATCACTAAACCTGAACTTCTCCTGGAGGGTATTGTACCATTACAGCACACCCAGATTGGTTAGAGAATTAGTCAATCCTTTAGCATCTGATCTTTACCCGATAGAGCATTAATCAAATATGATTTTCATATATTCATTCTCACATGATCACATTATCACATTGTCACATTACACGATCGTCTGGGTGAGTGTAGTCCTGAGAAGGACTGTTCGTGGTGACATTGACCGACGTTTTGACAACCTGAGTGGAAGTCATCATCAGAGTCAAGTGATTTGTATAACATCAGTAGATGATGTGAAAACTGTGGCCGTTAGTCTGATTGGTAAATGAAGTCGTGGTTGTGTATCTGTTAAGGCGTACTGTTATTGGCTGTTAAGACCGTAAGGGCCTGGCTAAATTAGGAAACAATGTCGCGGCAACAATGTTTCTGAACTCCCTCAAAAACATTTTTTGTTGCCGCAACAATGTTTCCTCGGGTTCCTCGGTGGCTAAACGGGGAAACATTGTGGAAACATGTGTGAGCTCAATTTGTTGCTGCAACAATGTTTCCTAGTTTAGCCAGGCTCTAAACAGTGACTGATACATTTCGCTCTGTCTTTTGTTAGTTAAATGTCCAAAGGTGTATTGTTAGTAAAATCAGTCAAACCGACTAATTTTACTATGTTTAGCAGAATATCAGGCACAAAAAAACTATTGATTGGTGTATACAAATATTCGAAATAGCCAGATTTGAAAATGGATGTTTCAGTGAGCCATTGGTCTTGTCTTGTGTCTGCTGGATGAATTGGTCCATAAAAAAAGATTGAAGTATGAAGTAACTGGGAGTATTACTCCCCCTTGAATGCACTTACACAGGTACATGTAACACAGTCATTGTAGGATACCCACCATGAAGTGATCTTTATGAGCTAGACTTAAGGAATTGTGTCAATTATATGAGTCACTGAACAAACTTTGTGCGAACTATTCCTTTGGGGGAAACATCTGTGTCCGCAACAATAATTATGTTCTCGTTTGCCATAGCATGAAACCAATTCTTTTATAACTCAGGGATCAGGGGGCAAAAGTATATAGACTCAAAGAGTTATTTTGATGCTAAGAATGTTGTAGAATAGGTTAGTATCAATCTGAAATTTTGAGTTTGTGTATAGCATGCGGACCACTCAGGAAATGTGCATTTTAGCTTATTTTAAAAAAGTAATTTTACAGACAATTTTTCCTTGTAAATGAGCTAGATTCAATGAAGTCCTTATCTGAAATTTTTTAGAGTGAATGCTATGATATAAAAAGTGAGCACTATTGCATTTACAATTAGCAAGCTTACGATCGCCGGATGCCATTTTGTTTGCTTTTTGCGATGCATGGTTATAGACAACAAGTAATGCACGTGTCATCGGCTTCCACGTTGGGTCGATCCCCGGGCCAACCAGGGAGATACAGTACCGCCCAAAAGTAAGTTGCCAGTCGCGTCGCGTTTCCTGCGCGACGCGATTCGCATCGCGCGCTACGCAATTCGCGTAGCGCGAGACTCACTGAAGCGAAAATTTTTGGCATAAATTTCGGACGATTTTACGACGCGAAATCAATTAATTTTGCGTAGCGCTTTACGAATGCAGCTATTGTTTCAATCGAATACATGTCGTTCCCTTCTATGCAAATACAGACAGCATCATGGAGTTCATCACGAATTGAAATGGCGCAGTTCTCTTGTAAACAAACCGACGAAGATCGATTGCGAATGGTTACTGTTCCTCGGGTGTTCCTTGCTCCCGCTAGCGCTGAAATGACAACTTTTATCGGTTCTGTCGTCAATACGATATATGGTCGTCTTTTCTGAATTCGTTAGGAAAATTAAGTGCTAGTTCGCCACAAGCAAATGGCCATTGGCAACTGTTTGCTGTATTTTGCTTTCAGATCACAAAGCGATGCAGGCTAACATTTGCATAAAACCGCAAAAGCTACTGGCTGTGTAACCTGAAACCTTCCACTCAGTAAACATGGCACAACACTCGTTTAATAATCATTACTCGCTTGAGAAGCCGTGGAAAACCCGAAGCAGAACGGACTTTATTTCATTTCCTTCTTTTTGAACGATTAATCTCATCATGTAGAAATTGGAAGTTCATCTGGCTGATGAAGTTTGAGTCGTTAATTAAGACTTCAGAAGCGTATGTGAAATGTTTATTCGACATGCCGGCACTCAATCGTATATTTTCTAGTTTGCAAGACCGAAAAACATTTTCCTGGGCGCATCTTTGTAAGGTTGTGCTCCAGGAGAGTGTGTCCGCGTAAAAAGATTTGCTGAAGAGGACGGTAGTTCGGAAGCCTTGCACGTGCTGAGCTTACTTTGGTTGATTGATCGATGAAGAGAACGATAAGCTTATCTCACGGCTCGATCTTATCATGTAGATCTGGTAAGGCAAAGTTTGTTATTCAACACGCCGGTACTCAATCGTATGTTTTCTACTTCGAAAGACCTAAAAACATTTTCCTGGGCATATCTTTGTAAAGTTGCGCTACAGTAGAGTTTGTCCGCGTAAAGAGTTGCTGAAGGAAGCGTCGCACGTGCGGTCTATCGATCAATCGAAAAGAACGAACAGCTTTAATATCTCCCAGCTCGTCTACCCCTAAATCGCTGTGCCAACTCTATGTTTTGAGCTTTTTTGAGGTACATAAACGAATATTACCATATACCTATTTGCGTTTGGTAATAATCCGCATTAAACTTAGAGTACCCTCGATAAAGACACTCGCAAAACAATTTTACGTGCTTCGCTCCGTCGAAACCACGCATACGAAAAGAAACATCCCAAGTGTGTAAACATTTTCGATTTTCAAACGGCTAACTAAAGTTGTCAAGAATCAAATGAATAGAAAGCTTTAACAAAAGTTAAGCATCAGTCACGAACGAGCCGAAATTATCGGCGGGTTGATGTTCAGTTTAGGAAGATGCTTGAATTCAAGGGAAGCGAATTAGATAGTAGCTGCGCTCACTGCGGTAGAATTCCTCTTTACAGTATGTCTCCACTTCGAAAGACCGAAAACGGAAAACCATGTTCATGTGCATCATACTGTGTATATAGTTTTCTTAAGTTGATCATGTCGATCTCAACCTAGCCAAGTTTCGCCGCAAAAACGGTTTGACACAAAATTTGGAAGCTTAGCACGCGCTGCCGTTCTCCGGCGATCGATCGATCACACATATTCATTTCTTCTTAGCGGTCTTTTGCGAACACTGGAAATCGACTATTGAAATCGGCTATTGTTACTTTACAATGGGCATCTTAAATCGCGCGAGAGCTTCAAGCCAATTTACTTACAGTTTCTACAACATCGCGCGCGACGCAAATCGCGTAGCGCGCGACGCGAATCACGTAGCGCGCGACGCGAATCGCGTAGCGCGCGACGCGATTCGCGTCGCGCGCGAGGGTGGCAACTTACTTTTGGGCGGTACTGTATGTGGGGAATACAAGGAGTTGGGTGGGATTCTTTGCCCGATGGTAGGGGAGATTTCAACATTGTTTTACGATCAAAGATTTAAGGGTGGAGGAATTTACAAGTTTGTGAAGGGGGGATTTTTTGGCTGCGACCACCTCACCCAAGAGACTTTGTTTTGCAAGATTCCCCCGACCCCCCCGGGGAAATTCATCAAGTTTTCTTGACAGATTTTACAATACCCCTGGTTAGTCCGAGAGTCGACCCCACGGGGAAGCCAATGACATGTGTATCACTTGTTGACGACATGCAATCGCTACTTGAACAATATAAATACACAAGTGACCCACAACGTTTTACCGTCTGTTGGAGACTATCAGGTGACTTTTACCGAGCATTTGATGGAGTTGATGGTAACCTTTTTAAGTCTGCAAACAGATTTCTGATGTCCTCAAGCTCGGGCTTCATTAGTGCTTCATACTCCTAACGAGATTTGCTAAAACAAAAACCTTTGTGCACAATAATAATTAATTATCACCGAAATATCGTTTCAAGCGAATTTTTGTTGAAAAGTCCCGTAAAGCCACAAATCAAACTTAGTATGCATTACTTTTTCACAATACTGTAACATGCATTGACTCAGCAAAGTTCCACCAGTTGACAGCTGTTATTACTGATATAGGGTTTGAAGACGTTTGTGAAAAACTGCTCCAAACGGAAAAACATTATAGGCCTTATTTCAAGCATTCTTTTGGAAATAGCAGATGACTCTGAAAGCCAAACAATGAGACAGCCGTAGTCTAAATAAATTCGACTACACAGAGCTACCAGGGTTTTTGCAGGACAGTCATTCTGGATTTCTGTGCATTCCCAATTTTTAAAAAATTTAGGCCAATTTCCTACTATTTTCAATTTTGACCAATTCAAACTGGAGGAGAACAAAGACATGGATTACAATTGCTCCTAGCTGCTATAGCTAACTGTGTAAAACTTCAATTACATTACATCATAAATGCAAAATGCTATAAACTTCACTTATAGCGACAGACAGACTTGTGAACGAGCGACAAAGCGACACCAGACCACCCCTTGGAAGGCCTCATTAGCTGGAGTAAATCTCCTCAACAACATACATACTTACATACATAGACTTTATTTAAACACGGTGAAAACATCAGTACAAAGATAAAAATAAAAACTGATTTACATGTTTGCCGTGTGGGAGTGCGGGTAGACATAAGGCGATTAATTTCGCTTTTGAACGATTGAAAGGAACTAATCGCTCTCACTTTTTGAGGACGATTATTCCATAACAATGCAATTTATGTGTGATCCTGCATGCAACTGAAACAAATCACTTCCCATTGGTACATATTCAAACAAATCTACTTACATCGCACATGAACCAATCTCCTAAATTCCTTACTTCCACGAAAATTGCCTGCAACACACGTGTAATTCCCTGCGTCTTCAACTTTTGCATTTGTCAATAGCAAAGTGCTTTGCTGTGTTCCACTGACAACATTACCATTAAATTTCCAAGAGAAAGAAGGAGCTGGAAAACCATCAGCGTAACATGTGAGTGTCGTACTCTCACCCCTTTTCACCCCTAGTGGCTTGGCATCTGTCACTGTAACATTCTGTGGGGCGTCTGAAAGTACCACAAAAAATTTTCAGAAAGCAAAAGAATAATTAATTAATACAAAATGGAAACACGAAAATTTGGTTTATCAACGAAGTTGATAATGTAAATTGACCACCGTACAGGGATTCGATTAGCTACGGTGGTCAATTTACATTATCAACTCCGTTGATAAACCAAATTTTCGTGTTTCACTCCCCCACAGACGCAGCACCACAGTTTCTTTAGAAACTTATCCCCTTTATTCAATTAATACTAAATGGAGTTGACTTGCTACAGATGGGATTGAGGTTCTGGGTTTGAGGTAAAAATTGAAGATCTGGTGACGTACAAAGGACTTCAGGCCACAGAAATGAGCTGAAATGTAGGTTACAGATTGATCCTCTTACATATCAAATATAACAAACTGTTTCAGTGGTAGTGTACACATGAATTCCTGTTTCTTTATTATTTATTTGTTTATTCCTATGTTTGCTGGTTATTTTCTTCATTCCTTGGTCTCAGCCCACTGACGCATACCATATTTCAAAATATTTTGTAAGCCATTCTTTATTGATTTGTGTTCAAAGAGCTGTTTACAGAGTATCCAACGTACACAAATTGTGATAAACACACCCATACACTATTTAAAAAAACAAAGAAACAAATGCTAACGGAGAAAAACAAAAAAAGACATGCTAAATCAAAGGATATAGAAAACAATAATTATTTAAGAGAGACCAATTCCTTCTACTTTGATATTTACACTAATTAGTGATTTTGACCAATAGTGTATTTTGCAACCTGCTCCCAATCAACTGCATTATAACATAATGTACACACTTCCACTGTCATCTGCCACTTCCCCTCTACATGTACACGGCTAATGAAGATAACAGATTGTGAACAGCAAGGCTCCTAATGGAATTAAAACCAAAGTCAATACTTTGAAAGTAAAAATGGTTGGCACAACTTACAATTTACTTTGAGGAAGACAGATGCTTGTTGTCCAGTACCCTCAGTGTTTGTTCCAGAACAGCTGTATCGCCCAGCACTGTTCTTTTTTATTTGCTTGACTCTCAGTCTGCTCTGTGAACCCGAAGGCTCAATCAAATAGTTGCCATTAGGATTGCTGGCTATTTGGCTTCCATCTTTGAACCAGTTGTATGTGATAGCAGTGGGATAAGCAACAGCTTCGCAATAAAAGAATGCATCACTTCCATCATTTAATGTTTGATTGGGTTCTAATGACGTCACCTGAGGCTTGACTGAAGTAAAAAAGGAAAACTGTGTGAGCATAATGTATTCACATTAAGTACAGTACCGTACAGTCAAACCAACAATCAAGTCCCTATGGCCTGTAGCTTCTTTTGTTATCAGGGCTACGATGTTGTTTGTATTGTGTGAATGATGAATATGAAATAAATCATATATGAACTGCGGAAATGAAATCAAATGAAGAATGATCCTAGCAGTTGTGAACGCAATTGATGCAATTGCGAAAAGAAGCCTGAAAAATTTCAGGACTTCAACGTTCTTGATGATCATCATTCCGCAGTTCATATATGATTTATTTCATATTCATCATTTACATTGTTCTCTTTCAAGGGAACATATGAACCCACAACTGACCTGCTCCCAACGTTAGTGGCCTCATAGCTCAGTTGGTTAGAGCATCGCACCGGTATCACGAGGTCACAGATTCAAACCCTGTTGAAGTCCTGAATTTTTTTCAGGCTTCTTTTCGCAATTGTATAAATTGCGTTCACAACTGCGAGGATCATTCTTCATTTGATTTTTGTTTGTATCATCTACTAAGAGTGGGATAGGCTTCAGATTTGCAATAAAATAATGCATCACATCCATCATTTAATGTTTGAATGGGAAATAATGATGTCACCTGAGGCTTTTCTGAAGTAAAGAAAAGAGAGATGTGTAAGCACAATACGTACTAGTGTTATGGTACATCCAAATAATCCTGAAATGAACATATTCAGAAAATACAAAGTGTCTGCTTATGACGAGTAAATAAAGATCTTTGACTGCAGTCAAAATAAAATTGGCATTATATGAGATATGCCATAGTACTGCCTCAAGTAAGATCATAGATCTAGACCGGACGTCCCGCTCACAAAAAGGGACGCGATCACCATTGCTGTGCATGATGGTGACCTCGTCACTCTCGTAAACGACTATGGTCCTACACTATAAGTGGATCCTACTAGGAAAGAAGCTCTCTACACAGATTTGAGGACCTACTCGTGGAAGTCAATGGATCGATTGGACTGTTGAAAGTTGGCATTGTTATTGAACTGTTTGTTTATTCATTGCCTGTTAATAAGTCTGGCGTCATAGCCTTGATTGCATGTAGACAGGCATCTTCGCCTCTTGGTTCTCTTCACTGTGAACGTTGTGTTTTGTTGTTTCAAAGTTTTTCTGTTCAGACAACTGAAATCTTTGTGAATCAAGACTTCATTTATACAGAGCAAAATTTCAACAGGTTATGGGCCCAAGATTCGCGAATTTGGAGCTGTATGGAAGTTGAGTGGTCGTGGGAGATTTCTTGTCGGTGCGAGCAACTGTAAAGAAAACATGGCTGAAGCGAAGACGGTTACGATTGTACCGTTGAACGAGTCCAATTATGGGACATGGCAGATCCAGCGTCGAATGGCGTTCATGAAGGACGCGCTGTGGGCCATTGTAAATGGAACAGAGGCAACCCCTGCTCAGTCTGATGCCGGCAAATACAAAATTTTTTTAATCGGCGGGACAGGGCACTTGCGATTATTGTGCTCTCAGTGGATCATTCGTTGTCGTACTTGCTCGGTGAACCCGAGGATCCCGGAACAGATTGGAAAAAGCTGGTGGACCAGTTTCAGAAAAAGACTTGGTCTAACAAACTGGCTTTAAGACGTAGATTAAACAGCCTCAGACTCACAAAATGTGATTCGGTGCAAAATCACGTGAAAGCAATCGCTGAACTTTTCAACGAGTTATCACACTGATATTCCTCTAAAATGGTCTTTGAATACAGGTGATAACCGATTTGAAGAGTTTTACTTTCATATGCTGGGAACTCAAACCGGAAGACGTGTGTTTAGTAGCGGGCGAAACTTTAGTGCAGTTAAGTTGAAATGCGTCAATAATATATTATTCCTAGAATATTAAGCCTATCTAGACGAGAAGCATTGTCAAATCTCCATTTACTTGGTTATTTGTCTGCAGCATGGAAATCGCAGTCAGTAGCTATAGTCGTCGTTGCAGACCGCCATCAGTCCGGGCACTTTGCCTTTTGGATTAGAAATATGCTGCGGCCTACTTCACAAAACAAAAAGACCTGTTTAAATAAATTTAAATACCTGTGAGTTGAGGCAGAGCAACACATAGTAAAAGAAGACAAGAGAAGTGCACCAGGTCCAAGCAATTCGCGAGTCGCAGCATTTGGAAGGGAACGACGCTTGCAAGGATATGGATAAATCATGCGAACTTTTGGCTCGTGACGCAATCTGCGTGACGAGCCAAAAAACGTTTACGTAGGAGGCTATGCCAATACATGATCTGAATAATAAGCAGATCAGTCGTGATATAACGGAAATCCTTCAATAACAAGGACTGCAACCACCTTTTATGAGCCTGCGAGAATGAGCACCCCCCATAAACCAATGTTTTCACTGAAACCACTGATCACTGAATCTGATCTAGGTCGTTCTGTTTAAAACAGTAACAAATGTCATAAACAATGATGCACGGTAACACAAGAGGAAACACCACAATTCTTTCAAGAGATCAGTCACGGTTACGCACGTCTTCTTTTAATTTTATATAATAAAGAATTTTAGTGGAGTCAAGGAAAGCCCTTTGGAAATGATGATTTTATCCCCAAACACATCGATGAATAGTCAATCGAACGTTCGGAAATCGAACTCAATCGAACCCAATCCGTGGATTGAGTTTGATTGAGTTCGGTAATCGAACTCAATCGAACACCGAACTTTGTGTGAGTTCGATTTCCGAACCAATCGAACAGTGAATCGAACAAATCGAACTCAATGGAACATAATTCATTAGATTGTGTTCGATTGAGTTCGACATCCGAACTCAATCAAACACAATCTAATGGATTGCCATCGATTGTGTTCGGTGAATAATTTCGCTTGAACAAAGGTCATATGTTGTATGGTCTGACCGCCCGCTTGGTTACCGTGCGCAAGCTATCGTAAACCCCCGTGTTTAGACTTGAGCGTTTACCGAGGTATTGGAGTTCACTTACCTAGGTAAATATTTTGCGTGTGGTTAACACCAACTGATACCATGGTAAACGCCTCCTGAGACACAATAGAAAGTAACCAAGGTAAAAGATCGATTAACCCTGTGATCAGGCATGGTTTAGGTCGGTAACCAAGGTTGAGATGGGAGATAAATCCGCTTGCGGTCGCATGACTTTTCACACCCCGTGGTGTCGAGATTGTGTCAGTCTCACTCGATCACGTTTTCTCGACTTCGTTTTCACGTTTGTTTTTGATCCACCTACGAGTCATGACAAATCCGTCAAATCCGGACCAACCACTCGGACAATGTAATCGAACGTACATCTCGATATTCTGAAGTTCTCTTTCCACCAATCTTCAGCGAAATCTCCGTGTTAAGGCCTTTCAAACTAGAATTGCATGGTTTCTCTGCCATGGCCAATTTGAAGCAAAATCAAATCGGTTTCGCCTCGACTTCTTGAGGTGCTGCAGACATAGGAGCCGCTGAAATCTTGATACCTGAGTTTGCTGTTCAAGAACAAGAAAATAAAAACGCGAGGACTACAAGAGCCGCAGCTTCTTATAAACGCGGGCATTTTATTAGAATATGCCGCCATTTCGATTTGATCGTCATCGTGATTTATGGCAGGTTTACCTCGGTTATTTGAGCCAGTATGAACACGGTAGAAATATACTGGGGTTTAGTCAGTAAACGTTTACCTCGGTAAATGCTTAAGTGTTAACACATCAAATCCGGTCGAAAACAAGGTTTTCGCGTCCTTTTTTTACTGACTATTCCACGGCAGTAAAAAGAACAGATATGAACCGATCTTGTGTTTTCAGGCCTTCAATAATGAGATTTCTGCACGTTGCGACGTGTTATACTGAAGTACCTCGAGCCTCCAAAAACTTACTACTTTATCGTTATTGATTTTAAACACCAGTTTTACAACAATCAAGAGTTCGGAAATCAAAGGTTCGATTGAGCAGGGCCACCCAACGACAGGTTTCGGTAGATATCTGTTCGGTAGGCTTTCGGTGTCAGTTAAAGAGTGCACTCGGATTTTCGTAACTGAAACGCCTAAAAGATCCGGCATAGCACGTGAGGTTTTCGGAAAGGTCGTATTTGCTATTTTTGGTAGTCAAAAACGTCAGCTATCATGTTCAGAAAGAAAATAATTCCCTAGATAGTTCATCTCAGCTAGCATTTTCTTAAAACAAGATTTTGTTCCCTTATATTTTCGGGCAATTAAAATTTCAGCTGATGAATCCGAACAGATCAAATAGCTGACAAAAACATTACTTTGAACAGACCTCAAACACAATAAGGTACTCAAAATGGGTCTTTCTACAGCTTTGGGTTGATTTGGCTCGTCGGGTGCCCTTGATTGAATTTGACTGCCCATTTTTGTGAGTGAGTTCGATTTCGTTCGATTGCCGAACTTAATCGAACTCAGTTTGATTTAGTTCGATTGAGTTCGATTGAAATTCAGTTCGATTTCAGTTTGATTGACTATGCCGCGCTCGCCCACAGGATCGACGAAGGAAAGAGAGAGGGACTGCTCGCCGTCTATGCCGGGACTCACGGAACTAGTGGAACCTACGGAATCGCAGTCAAACTGCTTAAAACAGAAAATACATACCTAATATGATTTAAACCTTCTCCAGGGTAAAGATTTCTTCGCAAAAACACAGTGAAACCCTGCTCTACGGACGGACAGTTTTCTTTAATTCACGACAATTAAAAGGGTAATATATTTTCTCTTAAATTAGCCCGCTTAATACGGACATCAGGATATTAAAATACGAACACTTTGGCATGTCTCTTTTAGGGTTTGTTGGCGGGTACCGTCATAACCGCGCATTATCGAAGATTACTTGCACATAGGTGTTCATGTATGTAGTCTAATCAACTCAAGTCCGGCACAGTTATATAGCTGAAATACTGAATTCGGAATTCGAAATTCAGTGTCATAGCATAATATAGTGCGAATTATGTATCAGTCAATTCCAAAAGCGCCCATGCCCCCCCCCCCTCCCCCGGGCAAACAACCGGGCATTTGACTTTTTTAAAATTTTTGATCAAATGCCCCGCTGTGTATCCAGTTTAGACAAATGTTTAGACGGTCAAATGCCCCACTGTCAGGGCTTCAAAAAGGACAAAACAAGTGTAAATCACTCGTTTTGTGACGGCATTTGGGCGCGTTCCCCGCTCATAATAAATATTTTATTCTAAAATCACTTACTTTTTTCAAACCAAATCCGAAAAATTTTGCTGTAAAACTCTTTTCCGATCTCACCCTTTCGTCGGCACTCCAAACTTTGAATAAAGGCATATCAACTGTATATTTAGTAAACAACGGAAAACCTACGCGGAATCTTGAAATGAAGAGAGCGAAGCGGCTGCTGTAGTGAATGAATGAATTTTTGACACATTTGCGCGCGAAACCCTTTAGCTGGGCGACTGCCGACCAATTTTTAGCCGATAGTCAAATGCCCCACCGTGCGGGACAAATTTCGGATCAAATACCCGGGGTATGCCGGGGGGGGGGGAAGGGGTTGGCGCTAGCCTGGGACCAGGCTTCGCAGTGGGGTTTAGGAGCAAAATGAAGGAACGTGGCATCGTCGAGCGAAGCGAGCCGAGCGGGGGACTGGCGTAGGGGAAGGGGCGATAGTGGGTGGAGTCATTGGAGGTCTGTTGTTCGCCGCTTGTATCATCTTTATGGTACTGGCATTGAGGCGTTTGAAAAAGAAGAAGGCCTCACCCAAACAACTGCCGCCCCTTCCCCTCCACAACTTCCCCGCTCGGCTCCCTTCACTCGCCGATTTTTTTCGCCACGTTCCTTCTTCGTTCTTTAACCCCACTGCCGAGCCTGGTCCCAGGCTAGGTTGGCGCTTTTGGAAGCGTTGCCTGGGTTCTTGTGGTATCAGGTAATGAGCACTATGAATCAACAATAATTATTGAGACAAAATAATTATCTTATGTTATCAGACTTTCGAAATGAATACAAAAAAATGAAATTAACACAATTAACCGCAGAAAACGTTACCTATGGTTTGACAGTTTTTGGGGGGATGTAACGATGAGAAGAAGGAACGGTAGGTAAGTGATTTAAGATAAGTTGCAAAATTGGGAAATTTGATTGAAACGCAAAAATAGGTATTTTAGCCGTTTCTCTGACTGAGAATAGTGGTCACACTGAACGTTAAGGCGGCGCTGAATCGCAACGCAGGCTACACTTCTTGCAGAAAAGCCGCATTTTCTAGCTGATACTTTTGGACTATACACTAAGTGTAAGTTAGGTAATCATTGACACATTAAAAAAGTTTTTTATTATATTTTTATTTATTTTTATCATTACTTTAATGCTGCCCATTGCCCAAGCGGTATTCTTACCGCGGTATTCTGACCATTTTTGTATGAAACAAAACATCAATAACAGAGATGAGGAGACATTTACACACCCTGTTTTAAAAGTTATTCAGGTATGTATTTTCTGTTTAAGCGGTTAAGAGAAAGTTAAGAGGCGGTTCCGTAGGTTCCGTGGGTTCCGTGAATTAGACATGCCGGACTTGAATACGGACTTTTCCGAGGTCTTTTCACCCTGATTTTTTCATAGCTATGATCTATCTGCTCGATCAGTTGTTAGCTTTATGTATATAGTACTTTGGTATCCCACACATGTAGCCGTTAGGATACCTGTTTTATAGCTGGTTAGATGGACTACAGGATCCGGCTCTTTTATTTTGCAACTCCCTTGCTAATATATTCCAGTATCCATTTCGTTTGTTTGTTCGTTCCTTCCCTCGAATAGATATTAATTAATTAATTAATTAATTAATTAATTTATTTATTTATTTATTCATCCATTCATTCATTCGTTCATTCATTCGTTTGATTATTAATTTTTTTATTCATCTATTTATAATTTTGTGCTGTAATATTATTCCCTGGGAATGTCCGAAAAATCGCATGCAAGGCCATAGCGCTCTGAAAACCGCAATATAACTCAAGTGGCGTAAACGTAGCAATAAACAGTCCTGGGGCAATTAAACTGTGAAAATTCCTAACATTCTATTCAAATTTCTTATTTTCCGCCATCATTGTTATTTTTGCTCACCAAATAACTCTTCCCACAGCGCTGAGGTCATTCGAAGTAAGATCACGTGGGCTCTACGCAGTGTTCTCATTGGTTTACGATCCAACCAGCCACCGTTGATATGAGCATTGTTTTCCGTCCTTCCTGAAAACTTCGTGACTCGCAGTCTTAATATGCTCTGAGAAATCTGGCGACGGCTTTACCGAAAGGATTTTTGAAGCCTTATTAGGCCTGTTCGACAACAAGGAAGATGTTCTTGGTGTGTTTGGGTTTCGTGGCTCTGTTATCTTGCTGTGGGCTGCGGTGTGTTGGTAAGCATCTATGTAGAGATACGAGAGTACGTACGTAGAGTTAAGCTTAGTATACCGAACTATGTGTGAATTTAATTTTAATGTTATGCGATGGTTTCCTCCAGTTTTCAAATATTTAAACAACAATTGAACAGTAAACAGGCCTTTTTTGCCATCGGAAGTCTGGATTTGCAATGATTTCTTGGGTTTACGTGGTTAAACTTATGTGTATAAACTGCGAAGGACGAAGTTTTACGGTGAGCGTAGCTCCAGAACTATAGTAATCTTAAACGTTATTACCGCAATGGAGTCGTTGGTTGGATCCCTTTGATAATTAGCTCGAATTAAGGTTTCGGAAATATTCTTACGCCAACAATTTAGTTTAGGCTTTATTTTTAAAAGAATAGTTCAAAACTTGTGATACTGTACTAGCGGACCACTAGCTATGTATCTAGCTGAAATAAAGGTTGCCTGACATAAAGTCGTTCTAATGTTGTCATGAGAATACCTCTCTACAATTCACGTGCATTTATCATGAGCCAGTTCTTCGGTCACTGGTTGATTGCATTTCAAAGTGTATTTTTATCAGCTAAGCTCATTTTTCTCGGATCATTTACTGTCTGTTAGATATTTATTGGCTATCTGTGAGCAATATGGCTTGTGCACTAGTCGGTTGAAAACTCGGTATTTCCCAGATGCATCCCTCTGGTAACTGTAGGGGAGAGGGAAATGTGATCTTTCTGAGTGGGGGGCTTTTTTACTCTGGTGGTCAGGCAAGCTGTGTGTCACTGCTGTCATGGCTCTTTTACTTTTAAAATAATTGCACCATGATTGGAAAGCATACCTTTTTGCACTGCGACTTAAATTCCTGGCTGGTTACAATACAGATGCTATTGCTCTCCTGCTTCACTGCAAAGTCCATTTATTGAACAGTGAAAGGTGTTAGTTGTTTACCTTTAATGGAGAAGTTTGTTTGTTTTAGTTGATGAGAATTGCTTACAAACTTTCTTCTTTCTTGGTAGATTGTTTACCATCCTTCACTCAGTTACCAAACAATGGCAATCCAACCTATGTGCTCAATGGAGCCAACGCTGTTACTCTGGCTTGGGACTTCAACGCTGATAGATCTCTACTAGAGCATGTGGATCTTTTATATGTCAAGTCAGATTCCACTACTGTACGTGTGGCCAGGAAAAGACCTGACCAAACACTACAAGTCTTTGCATCAAGTGGTTACACCGCTGCAAGAATCTCTTTCAGAGGGAGGGCAACATTCACGATATCAAGCATTGTTGAAAGTGATAGCAGGACGTTTCAATGTAGGATTTCGTTCACAGATTCTGACCCTCCTGAATATCAGAGCAACGCTAAGATTATTGTGGTTGGTAAGTATTAATTATTGTCTGACTATTTAGTGACTGTAAAATGAAATAAATAAAATAATACAATAGAATATTGATGGCTGAATCTGAACTCTTTATTGAAGTTTCACAACCAGTAACATTACTACTTAGGTAACATGTCAGGTCAATTGCCTTTGAAAATTCAGATTTACACCATGAACTGATGCAAGTCATGTAAGTGGGTACATGGTTGTATTATAGAGGCCCTGTTAGGGTAAATTCTGACAGGCGACACAGCTCTGAAATGGTGACATGAAGGAAATGAAATGATGATGAACGACAAGACTGCTCCCTTGAAATGGCGACAGCAACAAAATAAAAGCAAAATAGACGTGACATTAGTGATTTTAAATAAGACAGCAACTTGATGGTGTTCGGGCAGAGGAGAATATCGAGAATGAGTTACTACCCCTGAATTATGAGAACACATTGTTTGTTGGCGAAACGACCTTGGAAACTTTCCAAAATTCCGACACTGACATCAGTTTCACTTCATGAAATTCTGACAGCAACATGTGGCCCTTCCAAAATTGCAACATCTAAAGGTTTGCAATTCAGACGAGGGACATAAAGGGCGCTTACCATTTACACGTTCCATCCGGGTGGAAATTTTAGGTGTAAATATTCAGTGCTGCAGCTTGTCCAAACGCAAAATGGACAAATCACAAAATGTACTTGTATCAACTGGAAATCCCAAAAAGAAAAGAAAAAGTGCATTGATTAAGCCGATGGCCTTTAATTTCTGAAAAGTTCCAAATGGAATGGTATGTACCATTTCATTTTCCAACCAGAATTTCCGGATATTCCGTGCAAATGGTAAGGACCGAAAGTCAACCCCCCCCCCCCCCCCACAGGGCCTCATTATACAGTACACTTTGGTTTGAAGTTATGTCAGTAATGTTACTGTAACAGTCCCTTTCATAGCAATCCCCATTTCTGCAATCAGACAGATTTGACATGTGAAGTTCCTGCCACTTCTCTGTCTCACAGTTGTGATAAAAATTGTTGATTTCAATGTGCCAATGAAGTGGCCAAAATTCTTTGCCTCCAACAAGTTAAATACTGTACATTACGAATTTCAGGTGGCCTTAAAAATTGAGTAAAATTTACAATAATATTAAAAATTACTCAATTTTTAATTAATCAACTTGAGAAATGCAAATACATGTATACTAAAGCAGATTGAAAATAGTGTTATCTGTAGAGTAACCTATACAAGGGACTCACTCCACTTTCTCAACCAAAGACTTGTGACTTGCATGCAAGCATTTTCCTGTGCTTGTGACAGTGGTATAAAATTTGCTTCAAATTATTTTTGGCTTATTGTGTTTTTTGCGTCTATGATTGGCTTGAGTAGCCTACATGCACTATGGTTTGAGTTTTACAATATTCCATTGAAACGCGCTCTTAAAAACTACTATGTGTACTGTAGTTGACGCCAGTGTAGTCAGGTTTGTAGAGCACCGCAAAGTACAATTTAATTCAAGTAACAATATTACAATTATGTGTTACTCTTTCGTCCTGTTCATGAACTAGCATTTGTTTACAAGTATAAAATTACAGTATCTGTTCTTTTTTTGATCATTATAGATCACCACCAAATTTTCTTGTAGCGTGATTGGCTAAAACTGATGTTGTGACATGTTAGTGTTCATCCGCAGAGGGACACTTACGGCTACAGGGGTAACATCAAGACTCGGGGATTCTCCCTGGAACTCCCTGGCTACTTTTGTAGAGAAAACAGTATATTGACTATACCACAATAGCTCGATTCCCTGACTAACCTTTTGCACATACCCACATACTTCAACACATTACATGTAATTACAACCCTGGACAGCTGATAGGATTCATCCTATAAAAGTACCCAAATGGATGGCACACATTCCCTAATTACTTTTATAATGAACTCTTTAAGAAACAGGCTGTTTTCATTATATTTTTATCTTTTAGAAGAAACTGTCTCTTTTTATTTCAACCTTTTTCCCTAATGGTCAAATTGGTTAGCTGTAAATTCTAATTGGTAATGTCATTGACTCTTGCTCTCAAGAGATGAAGGTGGCAAATTTTAAGGTTTATCAATCAGACATGTAATGTTGATTGTGATGTCTCTTTGACAGTTCGACCATCAATCAACCAGAAGAGAACTCAGTCTCCTTTAGAGATAAAAGAAGGTGACACATACACATTACTATGTGTTGCTAGTGGTAACCCCAAGCCAACCTACACATGGACCAGAGACTCAACTCCACTGCCTCAAACTTCAGACTCTAACTACACCATCACATCGGCAAACAAGGACCATGCAGGAACATACAAATGTACCGCTAGAGTTACTGCTCCAGGAGTGGGCAATTACACCGATTCTTATTCGGTGGTTGTAAGAGTGAAATGTAAGTTGCGTTGAATTCATTATTACCGAACAATAGTTCATGAATTTAAACCATCATAGGTAGGTCACTACAAAAGAGTGACCTACATATACTCAAGGTATTCCTTTTCAAATGAAGTTGCAGTCAACTTGAGCAAAACAGGCAGAGATTATGGGTGTGCCAGCAAAAATCATTACTGAACAACAGCGATGTTTGGCGCACAGTTGCCGGCGACTGAGCCATTCACAAGTGACGCCAGTCACCAGCCGAAAAGGAGAACCCTGTGTACTTTGGTATTTACGTGGCATGGCATGTTTTGTTATTAGATATTTGTGTCCCTCCCTGCTATTTCAGGGCTTATCCAAACTTCACGGTATGGCTACATGTATTTACACAGTTCTGGCTGTGAAATGAAAATTGAGTGGAATGTGCTTGAATTTTTTTCCAGCATGTTGTGATCACACTGTAAAAAAAGTCAAGGCCACCGTGAAAAATCAATATTTCTTTGAACAAACTCACGCTGGGAGAAATTATTTTCACACCTTGTAAAATTCATTAATAATTCATAAGAGTTATGACCAATCTACAGGTAGTATTTGAGTCACATGTATACCTCTGTAAATCCCAATTCAAATCATTGACTTTTGTAAAAGAATCATGCTCAGCTAATTAGTATGCATTAACTTTGATACAGATCTCTACTGATTAACATGAGATTAACATTAATGCAATCTATTGTTTCATTTCACAAGTAAGTTAAAATGTTCACATCCGACTGTTATGGTCTTTATGCCCATGCATAAAGGTCTCCCGCTCATATTTTATCTATGCACAAACAACAGTCAGACGTTACCATGAATTAATCATGCTAACTAGTGTCAGAATATTATCAGTTTTGAAATTCACTAAGGTCTTGATCCTGACTGGTTACCTACCTAGTGTCCATACAGAACAACGGTGTTATTTCCACAAGAACTCAAAAAGTTGAATCGCGTACTCGGTGAATCACGTAGTCGATGAATAACAATAGAGCGCTTCCTGGGAGAATCGAGTAACAAGGATTGAGTTGAGTTTCGAGTGAATGGAGTCTCGATTCTCGACTTGATACTCGATTCTCGTGAGGATCGAGTCGAGACTGTCAACTTACTTTTAACCGGTACTGTAACTAGGCAGATCAGTCATTTATAAAGAAATTTAAAAAAACATGACATAATGTTATAATTTTCATTATTAAAGTATATTACACAAACAACACCCCTGTAATCATGATAACAAAAGAAGCTACAGGTCATAAGGACTAGGTTGTTGGTTTGTCTGTACTGTACTTATTGTGAATACATTATGATCACACAGTTTTTCCTTTTTTACTTCAGTCAAGCCTCAGGTGATGTCATTAGAACGCAATCGAACATTAAATGATGGAAGTGATGCATTATTTGATTGCAAAGCTGTTGCTTATCCCACTGCTATCACATACAGCTGGTTCAAAGATGGAAGCCAAATAGCCAGCGATCCTAATGGCGACTATTTGATTGTACCCTCGGGCTCGCAGAGCAGACTGAGAGTGAAGCAAATAAAAAAGAACAGTGCTGGGCGATACAGCTGTTCTGGAACAAACACTGAGGGTACTGGACAACAAGCATCTGTCTTCCTCAAAGTAAATTGTAAGTTGTGCCAACCTTTTTTACTTTCAAAGTATTAACTTTGGTTTTAATTCCATTAGCAGCCTTGCTGTTCACAATCTATTATCTTCAATAGCCATTTACACTGTAGAAGGGAAGTGGCAGATGACAGTGGAAGTGTGTACATTATGTTATAATGCAGTTGATTGGGAGCAGGTGGCAAAATACACTATTGGTCAAAGTCACTAATTAGTGTAAATATTAAAGTAGAAGGAATTGCTCTCTCTTAAATAATTATTATACATGTAATGTGTCTGTGTTTATCACAATTCATGTAAGTTGGGTACTCTGTAAACAGCTCTTTGTACACAAATCAGTAAAGAATGGCTTAAAAAAATAATATTATTTAAAAAAAACACACAATGCATCAGTGGGTTGAGACCAAGGAATGAAAAAAATAACCAGCAAATATGAGAATGGACAAATAATGAAAAAGTAGTGGGAATTCATCTGTACAATACCACTGAAAGAGTTAGTTACACTTGACATGTAAGAGGATCAATCTGTAACTTACATTCCAGTTCATTTCTCTGCCCTGAAGTCCTTTGTGTGTCACCAGATCTTTAATTTTTACCTCAAACCCAGCACCTCAATCCCATCTGTAGCTAGTCAACTCCTTTTATTATTAATTAATTATGAATTATTCTTTTGCTTTCTGAAAATGTTTTGTGGTACTTTCAGACGCCCCACAGACTGTTACAGTGACAGATGCCAAACCACTAGGAGTGAAAAGGGGCGAGAGTACGACACTCATGTGTTACGCTGATGGTTTTCCAACTCCTTTATTCTCTTGGAAATTTAATGGCAATGTTGTCAGTGGAGCACGGCAAAACTCTTTGGTGTTGACAAATGTAAAAGTTGAAGACGCAGGGAATTACACATGTGTTGCAAGCAATTTTCGTGGAAGTAAGGAATTTAGGAGATTTGTTAACGTGCGATGTAAGTACATTTATTTGAATATGTACCAATGTGAAGTGATTTGATTTAGTTAAATGACATTTAATAAAGTTAACCACCATGAGCTTAGCGGGTGCCTCTGGCCAGTGGTCATCTGTTCAAGTGCAGGCTTGCATGGTTTGTTGCGGCTTCATTTTCTTTCAACCTCATGTACTTGTGCGGTTTTTTCTAGCAGTTTTCTGTAAGCTGGCAACGTTTCATCTGGCTCTTTAAGTGGTGTCTTCACCTCCTCACTTTCACAGCAGCTCCAAGCAGTGTTTCTCAGCATTCCAAGCAGTGTTTTTTCAGTGTTCTACAGGTTGTTTTTGCCTTACGGGCAGGATGTGTATGACAAATAACAGTATGTCAACGATGTCTTTGCCGGTTGCTTCGCCTCCTCACTCTCAGCAGCTCTTCAACTTCTAATCAGACCGTCCCCATGGCTTCACCGTCGCTCCAATCTGCCCCTTTGCTGGACAACAGTGCTCTTTCTCCGGCAATCTTAAGGGCTCTTGCAGACTTATTACCTGCCCTACTGTCGTCCCATCAAGAGCGCGTAGCGGAAAGTATGGCCACAACTTCGGGTTCATCCAACTCTACTCCGCCGCCGTTTCCCTTGCCTTCCTCCAATCCTGGCCAGTCTTCCTTGTCGTCAGGTACTCTTGTCGTTCCATCCTTTATTTCAACTTACAGCACCTTAGGTTCTCCTTTAGTCATTTCCTCTCTCCTTCCCGCCACATCTAACACGTATCCACCATTAGTGGTCGGGGGCTCTTCTGGTGGGACCTCAGCGAGTTCCTCCTTGCCTCCTACACTTGACAAAGCGCTCATGATAGGTCCAGGCTACACTCCAGTCCCTTACAAGTTGGTGGCCAAAAAAAAAAGGAGGGCAGTTTATCGAATTGGCCGACTTATTATCAGACAACATGTGGGCCCAAGATGCAGAACCCCAAGCCTTTTTGGACGGGAAGCTAGTAGTGTCGGGAACCAAGAAACAGGTCACCGAAATAACTGACATTGTTACCTGGATAGAAGCCTTTTCAATTTTTTGTTTGGTGCTCTGCAGTTCTTTTCCTTCTCATCGGAAAGATCCCACCCAGTACAAGCTGCTTATCATCCAGACTGTAAGGCGTTTCCACGACAAGTCTTGGTTAAACTATGATGTCGCATTTAGGAAAGAAGCAGCTGCCACGGGATCCACTGACTGGTCTTGCCTGAATGCAGATCTCTTCAATTTCCATACAAGATCCCCCATCACCTCATCCTCTACATCAGGCTCACCAACATCACCAGCCTCTTCATCCACTGAGCCACCTGTATCTTTGGGCAACCCCAACTAAAGCAAACACTGCCACTCGTGGAATGATGGGCGTTGTCGCTAGCCATTTGGGCGTCGCAAATTTCATCACTCATGCGAACAGTGCAATGGGGACCACCCATGCTTCCATTGCCCCAACTGTCTTTTACACAGAGCTCGGTCCTGCTCCCCTGCACAATCAAAGGGTGATCACCGCTACTGCTAACTCTACGAACGTAGCCACCTCGTCTGTACATAATTCATTTTCTTCTCTTGTTGGTTCTGTCATTGACATTTGTCCGTTACAGTTATGATGTCTCCTTCCTGATGCATTATTTAGATGACTTCCACACTCTTGGTCCTCCTGGCTCTTCTATTTGTCAGCACAATCTGGATAAATCCATTGACTGTTTTTCTAAGCTTAACATCCCTCTCCACCCAGACAAATTGTAAGGCCCTTCAACCTGCCTGACAGTCCTTGGGATAGAACTAGATTCAATGCATTTACAGGCTCGTCTACCGAAAGACAAGTTTGACAGGACCTCTGCTTTGTTAGAAGAATGGTCTCACAAACGTTCCTGTAAATGGAAGGATCTGGAGTCACTAATTGGTCACCTTCAACATGCCTGCAAAGTGGTCCCCCATGGTCGCTCCTTCTTACGACGGATGATTAACTTACTTTGCGCCTTCGGTTAGGGGAAAGTGCAATCCCATTGCTGACTCACTCTCTTGCTTCCAATTTCAGCACTTCCGTCAACTGGCCCCTCATGCAGACCACGACCAGACCCAGATTCCTCAGCAGCTCCTCATGGACCTGGCTTTTCTGTGACGGACAAATGTCGTTTCTACTTAAACCAGGCCGCATGCACGAAGTTGGTGTACATTTGTGTCACAAAAACAGTCTCACACTACTTTTTATCGCTTTAATCAGAAACTAAAAAACAAGTTGTCTTGTAACTTTGCAGAGTATAACTGTAGCCTATGTGCACTGGAAGGGATGGATATTTAATGCAGATTAATTTCATATGAAAGAGAGAGAACATAATTTTCAGAACGCGTCACCTTAAAAAGTGACGTATTCGCTGTTTTTTCCCTCCAACATGACTGAGTGTTTCTTCATGAAATCTTATTTCCTGATAAAAGTTGAAAACAGTATGCACATAATATCCGCTTTAAAGTGGTGTAAGTTAATCCTACTTTCATTTTCCCTGGAAGAAAATATCACTAAAAAACTAGCGTGAGGTACTAGTTTTCTTAACTACAAAATAATTAATGTCATCTTATCGTGCCTATGTTTACAGTCGTCACGTTGTTTTTGTCCTTTTTGCCTTCGTGGTTTTGCCAATCGCGCGTTTCACACCTCCTGCACATTTTGCCAATTGTGCCTATCATGCCAAACTGATCATTTTGCATTTTTTGCCTGTTTGTAAATTGCTTTAAGCGCAGTTTAAAAGTCTGGCTTGCCAGTGCCTCGCTTTTGTTTTTCACCGTTTTTGTTTCACTCTTATCCGGCAGCAAATGTCGAACAGAGTATCTTATTTAGTTCCATTTGCAGTTCTCGATAAATAAGCAATAGGAGAGAGAAAATATCTCTAATTCTTATTTATTACTGTTATTCCAATTTTGTTTCGTACGGCACAACAACTGGGACATATTAAACAGGACATAAAGAGTGGGCTGCTGAAATGAAGTATCAAATGAATAAACAATTAGCACTGCTGCAGGGCTAGTACAAAGGAAAAGCGTACACCACAGATTAAATTGCCAAAACCTCGACCTGTAGCACTTATTTATAAGTTAACAAAGTATCGCTACACGGTAGATGTTCAAGCATGTCTTCGGATGTCCTGTAAACTGTTATTTACACCAGCAGCACAGCGCTTGGTAATAAGAGAAGACAATGAAATACACAACAAGAATCTGAGATGTTTACATCTTGTTTCGTGGTATAATTTTATAGCGTTTTAAGAACAAATATCAACAGCATTAATAGAAACACTTATAGACTGGCAATTTTTTGGCTACTTTTGACCGTGACACTAAAACACCTCGAGAAGAGATGGCGACTCTGCGAGACGCATGCAGCGATGCTAAACGGCTAAATACTTGTCTGTTGTGATCGACTAAAATTTTGCAACCATTCGGGGTTCCTTACTTATAAATCAAGGTGACGCAACAGGAACTAGATCCAAATAGTCATGGTAAGGATTTCCATGCCTTTAAAGGGATAAAAAGCAAGATACACTTGATTGATTGTGATTTATTTCGAAGAAACCGGAATGCACTGAAGTGAAATTTGATACACACTTGTATGCAAATTGATTCACTGCTTTGTAAACTTGAGTTTACATTGTGGCTAGACACGATTGATAAAAGGTGTGAAAGGCAAAACAGGCAAAAAGCAAAAAAAGGCAAAAAAGCAAAAAAGCAAAAAAGTCTAAAAGCGTGTTAAATGCAAAGGCAAAATTGGCAAAACAGCAAACAGAAGGCGCGATCGGCGTGATTGAGATTTTGAAAAAAAGAGCTCATTTGTTACGCGGCATTCCAGATTGTACGTCGGGAGCAGTTAGTATTTTTCCTCTCTGTGGCTCTTCTGAAACATTTTTAAACCAAACTTGTACTCTTTAATAAACTACATAAAATTTGCTTTGGCATGGTGTATAATATTTAAGAGCAGAAATGAATATTTTGCGAAATACAGCAATTCTAAAACAAATTTTACACCAAGTTTTCGCTATTTTTGCTTTGTACACCAACTTCATGCACGTGGCCACCATGGTCTTGCTCACTCAACACGGAAGTCCCCTTTGTCAGCTCAATGGCATTTCATATCCTTTTGCATCCAGGATAATCGCCTCTCTCCATCTGATTCAGTGCTTCTGCCAGTGAGGAAACACTAATACGTTTCTGCTCCCATTCGATCCCTTCACATAGAAGAGGGTCTGCCAGACCCTCTAGTTGGTTGCCTCCAGCTGCAACTTGTACTACGGGGTATCAAGCACCACCAAGGTTCAAACCAGCCAAAGCGCCAACCCATCACGAGCGACTTAATGCGAGTCATTTCCCATTCGCTGGATTTCTCCATCCATGACCAAGCAATGCTCTGGGCAGCTTGTTGTCTGGGGTTTTTCGGCTTCCTTCGAGCTGGCAAGTTCACAGTCAACTCTCCATTTGATCCTGCCATTTACCTCACAGTCAACGACATCCACGGAGACTCGTTGCTTAACCCCCACAGCTTCAGGATCCACATTAAATGCTCCAAGACAGACCCCTTCCACCAGGGTTGTTACATCTTCATTGGCTCTGGTAAGCAAGACCTCTGCCCTGTGCATGCCCTCATTTAGTACCTGCACCTCCGTGGCTCCACTCCTGGCCCGCTCTTTCTCCTCTCAGATGGCACTCCCTTAAGCCGCCAGCGGTTGGCGTCTTCCATTAGATCCATTTTATCCTCTGCTGGAGTCCCTGGTTGGTTTTTCAGGCCACAGCTTCAGCATTGGTGCAGCCACCTCTGCAGCCCCTCGTGGTATTCCCGATCATCTCGTTAAAACCCTGGGTCGCTGGTCAAGTGACACGTACCAGTTGTATACTCGCACACCAATCAGCACAATTATAGGTGTGGCAAGTCAACTCACCTAAGTTACCTGTTAATCTCCGCATTGTATTTGTATTTAATTTATTTTTTTTCTCTCACCAGCTTAGGGTGCCGCGGGACTTTGGCGAGTTCAGGGCCATGGCTTCCCCCACCCATGAGCCCTTCTTCTCTCCAACCCGAGCTTGCGGCTAGGTCATAGGCTCCCTTTGGCCTGGAATGGGGGCTCATGGCTGGGTTGCAGGGATTTGCCAGCTATGGGGGCACTTTTCTATTTAGGGGCTGGCTGGCCACAGTGGAAGCCCCTGGATACCCCAGGCACCCACCTTTCATTTAAGCAAGGCAGCGGGTTAACTTTAGTTAAATGACATTTAGTTAACCGCCACGAGCTTAACGGGCGCCTCTGGCCAGCGGTCATCTGTTCAAGTGCAGGCTTACATGGTTCATTGCAGCTTCTTTTTCTTTCAACCTCGTGTACTTGTGCGTTTTTTTCTAGCAGTTTTCTGTGAGCAGGCAGCGTTTCATCTGGCTCTTTAAGCGGTGTCGTCACCTCCTCACTTTCACAGCAGCTCCAAGCAGTGTTTCTCAGCTTCCCCCCCACCCCTTCCTTTTCTTTTTTTTAATTTCCTTCCACTGATTTGGTCAGTGTTGACGGGTGCTTGGAATTGGGGCTTATGGCTGGGTTGCAGGTATTTGCCAGCCATGGGGGCAGTATTCTATCTAGGGGCTGGCTGGCCACAGTGGAAGCCCCTGGATACCCCAGGCACCCACCTTCCATTTAAACAAGGCAGCAGGTTAATTTCAGTTGCATGCAGGATCAAACATAAATTGCATTGTTGTTAAGGAAATTTATCTCATTTAATAGCCAGTGGCAAACTCTTCTCTTCTTTCAGTGACAGGACTACAAATGAAGTTTATAGCATTTTGCAATGACATAGTTGACATTTTACACAGCTGTAAAAGCTAGGAGCAATACCTTTGTTTTCCTCCAGTTTGAATTGGACAAAATTGAAAATAGTAGGAAAATGGCCTAAATTTTTCAAAAATTGGGAATGCACAGAAAACCTGGATGACTTTCTTGCAAAAACCCTGGTTGCTCTGTGTAGTCAAATTTATTGTGACTAAGTGCGTCTCATTCTTTGGCTTTCAAAGTCATCTGCTGTTTCCAAAATAATGCTTGAAATCAGGCCCAAACTTCTTCAAACCCTATATCAGGGTAGTGTACTTCGCAGCTGTTATTTGGGTCGTCAACCAACGCTCCTCCCCACTAACGGCTGCTCACTCGAGCTTTTCATTCCTTTCCCTCAAACTAACCATTAAGGAGCAGGCTTCCTTTCTCTGGAAACCTGGTCCTAATCCTTGTCTTGTTGTGTTTTGGGGGCAAATATAACGAGAAATATGATTGGGGCAGCTGCCAAGAATTACATGCATTTTATTGGTTCTCGGTAACAGAGGGAAAGGAATGCAGAGCTCGAGTGAGCAGCCGTTAGTGGGGAGGAGCGTTACATGACGACCCTACATGTAATAATGGCTGCGAAGGAGACTAATAATTATCAGGGATAACAGCTGTCAACTGGTGGAACTTTGCTGAGTCAATACATTTTACAGAATTGAGAAAAAGTAATGCATATTAATTTTGATGAAATTTGTGGCTTTTCAGGACTTTGCAACAAAAATTCACTAGAAACGATATTTTATTTTAATGTGAGAATGAATAATAATAATATTTATGTGAAAATCATATTAATTGATTAATGCTGTTTCGGGTAAAGATCAGATGCTAACGGATTGACTAATGTTCTAACAGATCTGGGTGTGCTGTAATGGTACAGTCCCATCCAGGAGAAGTTCAGGTTAAGTGATCGTTGAAGGCGGGTTGCTGTGTCCTACAGAATTAGTATAAGGGTTAGCCTGTTTGACCTCTTAAAGTGGACCCAACCCCAAAATATTTTTTGTGCTTAAGTAAAACTTTGCACCTGTTCGAAACATGTTGCACCATTTTGCGCCTTTTTAAAGCAAATTTTGACTTTTTATAGCCTGTAAAAGTTAGGAAATCTAGTCATCATCTGCCCCACAACCGAGCTAGTAAGGGACATGGGTCTATTCCTGACATGATGTCACAAGCTGATTTGCATTACATTAAGTCTTTATGAACATGCATGCAAAGCAGTTTGTGACATCATGTAGTGAATAGACCCATGCGCCTTACTAGCTCAGTGGTGGGACAGATGATGGCTAGATTTTGTAACTTTTACAGCCTATAAAAAGTCAATATTCGAATTAAAAAGGTGCAAACCAGTGCAATACATTTCAAGATTTGCTTTTAAAAGGCGCAAAATGGTGGAATACATTTCGAGCAGGTGCCAAGTTTTATTCAAACAAAAAACATTTTAAGACTAGGGGCACTTTAACCCTTTGACTCCTAGCTATTTTTACATTTTCGGAGTGATTTTCCACCTATAAACGATGAATAACAATTCGTGACTCTTTATTTGACCTACCAGAGAAAAGTGATGCTGTCCTAAGGCACTGGAGGCTCAAGGTTTCTGAAAACGTCATTTTGACGTAGCTATTTTTATCCGTGAAGCAACCACAATGGCCGAAGTTCGGTTTGCTTGCGATTTTTGCTAAGTTTACAGCCATTTTTCATCTTTAGCGGCTGCCTGATGAGCATCATTAAGCGTGACGGTAGCTAAGAGTCCACTTTCTCAAAGAATCGAGCAAGGTGATGTACTTTGTTGTTGAATTTGGCTTGTTACTCGACGAACTGGGAATTTGGCCGATCGAACACTTAGTACCTTTGGGACTCGACTATTGATGAATTTCTCGACCTACCGCCACATATTTTGGAATTTCTGAGTACTGAAGATGACCACGAGCAGGAAATTTTTGCGGTAGGTCGGAGTGGCTGTAGACTTAGTTTATATGTGAAAGAATTGGGAGAAGGAACGGGTGCTGTCAAAAATTCTCGTTAGTTCCCAGCATGCAATGCGCTCAAGATGTTGAAAATGTTGGGAAGGCCCGAATGCACTGGAACAAAAGGCTGTATCTACGCTCGGGAGAAGAATATGAAGAAAAAAAGTCATTTCTAAGCTAGAAAAAGGACTGAATTTCGTTATGATGGTTGAATTTTGGCTTTTCGACGATGATTTCCTTAAAAAACATGAAGGCGAAAAGGGGCATTTTTGTCGTTTCTCTTTGACGTTAAAAACGGTCAGTTTCGTTCTTGTCCAAACTCAAAAGGCCATATTTGGTAAAAATCGCTAAGTTTCTTGCATTTATTGGATATCCAAATTTAAAGGACATTCCATTTCGTGCTCACAACTAACAGTTATGGCAATATTCGTGCGATTGGGAAAGTTGCAATGTTTTGAGGCATGGGAGTTTTTTACGGGCGGTTCTGGGCGGTTCAGGTGTCAAAGGGTTAAACTGAAGACGTGTCTTGCCCTCTCTAAGTAATACATTGGGTAATTTTTATGTATATGCGCTGTTGTATTTTTCTTAGATGCTCCAACTGATACAACTTTCACAACTGGAACTCCAGGCAATGCCGTGGTTAACGGAACAACAGTGACGCTTACATGCAGTGCAAAAGGCTATCCTATCCCTCAGTACACTATCAAACATAATGGTAATACATTGCAGTTGCAGTCAAATAATCCAGGAACATTTGTGATCAACAACGTACAGCTCGATCATGAGGATTACCCTTATTCCTGTGTGCCACAAAATGCTGAAGGGACTGGGACAGAAGAAACATTGACGATCATCGTGCAAGGTAAATGATAGAGCTGCTGTTGGCTCTACCAAACTGTTGAAGACCTTTACATTCTTGAAAAGGATCAGCCCTTTGACCCCTAAGGGGTGTCCCTTTGACAAGTAAAATCATCTGGCGCTAGACATCTATAAGTCACTCTTAGGGAGGAAAGGGTTAAGGTACTACCATTAAAATTGAAGGGCTGATTGCAGAAAGGTCCTACACAGGCTTTTAAATTGGACCCACAGTTGAAGCTCCTTTGTCTTATAAGCAGCCACCTCCAGTAAGTAACCATTTTCCGAAAGTGCATGTAGTACCAAAATTTCCCTGCAAATCAATTTAATTGAAACATATCATAAGCATCTGCTACTTGCCTCCTATGCATGCTGCTGACTCAAAATGTAGGTGTAGATAATAAATGCTTTATTTAAACTGAAAAAACTGATCAGCGATTTTAACATAAAAAAAGTGCTGGTATGAACCGGTGATCAGAATATAAGAAATATATTAAGAATACAATTTATCATCGATGCAAGTTAAGATTAAATACAATATAAAAACTTATACACTACATATGTTTTGTGCATTGTCTAATTCTATTAAGAATTTAAAAGTTTTATTTTTAAAAAGCCCTAGCATTTCACAGGCACGCAGTTCCTTGGGGAGGTCATTCCATTCCTTTGCAGCAGCATACTCGAATGTTGACTGGCCCATAGCTGTTTTGTATCTTGGGAGATGAATCAACCCCATTTCGTATTTTTTTTTTTCTTCTCTCACCAGTTATTGTAAATTTTTCATATTTCATTTTTAAGCGCTCGTTGCTTAGTGACGAGCCACTTCTAGTAATACCCATTTTTTTTGTGATTATTTTTTGTCGTGGTGTCCGCCGAGAGGCCCGTACCCCTCTCGGCCAGAGGAAGAAACAATTACATAAGTAAAGAAATAAATTTTTCTAATAGCGGTGCCGGGACTTGAACTTGCGACCGTCAGACCCCAACCTCGGCCCCTTATTCGATTGCGCTAATGAGACATCTCTTCCGTTACTAGAGAATTTTGTAATAAATAAAGTCATTAGGTCGGCCACGCATCGTCTCTTTAAAATCTGTTTCAGTGCTCAAGGGTTACATAGAAAAGAAATGTTTTGTCAGATTTAAATTACTCCAATGTACATCCCATAACAAAGGATATTTATTTGAGAGCGTTTGTTTTGAGCAGCATTCCAAAATGCCAGTCATTGGGAGTCCAATATTTTTGGCAAATTCAGCAAAATCAAATAATTATTTTATCCGATCTTAACTAAAGCTATTCGGAAGACCGTAAATGTGGTAAAACTGAACTTGTTGATTTTGGTGGCCATACAGTACAGGGGTCAGAGTCAGAAATCGCAAAAGCCTTTCTAAAAGAAATGTTTTAGTCAGAATTGAATTACTCCAATATACATCTTATAGGAAACAAATTTATTTGAGCGTTCCCTTTGACCCGGTTTTGAAGATAAACAAGTGATGGTGCAATACCGGAAGTGAAATCAACAACACAGCTCTTTTGATTGCGTGTCGTTGTTTGAAGGTAGCTTTAGTGTTGGAGATATCGGTTATCATTGAGAAACTGGTCAACGGATCTAAGACGCAGATTTATTCCAAGTTCTTCGCTTTCTTTGAAATTGCCAAACAAATTGAAGTGCCAGTGTTTTGTCAAACTTCACTGGCAATTGGCCTTGGTTTCTCAAGTTGCGAATATCCGTAGAATCAGTTCACCACTTTTCCGTGTTAAATTGCAAAATCGGTTTACAGCTTAAGTGTTGACAAAAGAAAAAAGAAAAAAAGAAGTGAAAATGAAAAGAAAAAAAAGAGAGAGAGAGATCAAAGAAAAAAATTGACTCTGTCGGGGATTGACCCACCGACCCTAAGCTACCATTACAGTACAAAAATTAGGCCAGCAAAACTTCCTCCTAACTCATGACCGAATTTTAAGTCTTTATCATGCGGAGTCACGAATTGTCTGTAATGCCAACTGAAAGGTGACAAAAATTGAATTACAATCAACTTGAACTTATCCTGTGCATTAATCCAGCTCGGATGGTCATAAAGGCTGCTTCAAAATTCTCTGAGAATTTCTTGTTAAACATGTAAAGCGCACTTGACCATTTTTATGGAAAGTTGCGCTGTTTAAATTTTCAACGTTATTATTGATTGAAGGGCTCAGGGCAAGAATGTCCTCCCGGTTTTTGGTCGATTTTCGATGTGCTCAAAAGAAACTGAGATTTGGCATGTGGACTTCATTCCAGTTAAAAAACATTGCTCTGTATTTGTTTTCGCTGATTTCCTCTTCATTTTCGAGAAATAACGTATGCAAAAAACCCAAGTCAGCTCATTCCCTTGCGTATTAATCTTCATGCGTGAATTGAATTACCTGTAGAGCACATGAAATGATTGACGGGTAGAAAGAATTGTTTGATAGTGTGATGTAGACTATACGTTTGGTGGTTAAAACATCGATTTAAGTTTTATTGATAGGAAACTTACTTGGCTGTGAGGTGTCAATCGCTAGCTAAATTTAATCAAAACTTGCCAGCCTGGTGGTCGAACGGACGTCATTTAAGTCTGTAGACCCGCAAGTCAGACACTTCTCAAAGAAGCCAGTGGTGTTTCTCTGTGCTTCTCAAATGCAAAGAGATTTAAGTTGACTCCCAGAACAAATTGGCATTTTGCAGTAAAGAGTACTGAGACAGGCGGGACAGTCTGAAAGGAAATCTTGTCTTAAAAGTGGCCCGCAGTTGAGAGTCTTGGCCCATTTGCCAAAGATTGCCATGCTAGAAATTCAGAAAGGAGAGTTGTTTTTTGACTTAGGCGAAAAAAATTAGATGTTTGAAGGCGTGTTGCCCATGCTCGAAAGGATATTTTTATGCCCACAATTCAATGCGACCGCAGAGGGTGCTGTCTCCTTAAAAAGTTCTTGGGAGGACTGGAAATGAATATTCGCTTGGCTGCGGTGGGAAAATTTTCACTTCGGAGCAGAAACATTACGGAGAATTCATCTAATAGTGGGAAATCGGCAAGACGAGCAGTCAGTCCGTTTTCGATGAGCTGAGTATCTTGGAAAACCAGTGCAAGGAAAAGTTTCTTTGCCACACGCAGCAAATATTCAAAGCACAAAAGTCATGACAAAGTGACAGCGCCCTCTGTCTGGTTTTGTGAACACACCTAAATTAAGATAAACATGCTGGCGGATTTTAACATATGAATCACTTTTGTATCGAGTACCTCGGTTAGTTCGCTTATTTATGGAGTCTTGTAAACATCATGAAAAAGTATTTTTACGCAAGATTAACAGCAAAAAGCATTTTCATCCCAGATAAACAGTTAAAATTATTTTCACGCGAGTCGTGTGACAGCCCATTGTGTGTGATTGAATTTCACAATTCAACATACTGGGTATGCAAATTTTCGGCAGTTTGAAGCTAAAGAATATCTTCAGAACTAGTTAAGTATTTTGTCCAAAGTCTTGAACTGTCATCATTTACTTCGATTTTGATACCATTTTCGATCCACATTTTCCATTTGACAATGAAAATGAATCCATTGACAACAATTCTCAACGGCTGAAACCACGCAAAACTTACTATTCTGAAAGCTCCATTTAGAAATGAAAACTGAACGGAAAATGCACTGTTTGCAAGATACTCAGCTCATCGAAAACGGACCAACTTCTCGTGATGCTGATTTCCCACTCTTAGATGAATTCTCTGTAATGTTTCCGTTCCGAAGTGAAAATTTTCCAACCACAGCGAATATTCATTTCCAGAGCTCGCGAGAACTTTTCAAGGAGACAGCGCCCTCTGTGGTCGCATTGAATAGTGGGCATAAAAATATCCTTTCGAGCGCAGGCAACACATGTTCAAACATCCGATTTTTTTTTGCCTAAGTAAAAAAACAACTCTCCTTTCCGAATTTCTAGCACGGCAATCTTTGGCAAATGGGCCAAGACTCTCAACTGCGGGCCACTTTTAAGACAAGATTTCCTTTCAGACTGTCCCGCCTGTCTCAGTACTCTGTACTGCAAAACACCAATTTGTTCTGGGAGTCAACTTAAATCTCTTCGCGTTTGGCAAGCTGTCTGACTTAAGGGTCTACAGACTTAAATGATGCCCGTTTGACCACCAGGCTGGCAAGTTTCGATTAAATTTAGCTAGCAATCGACACCTCACAGCCATGTAAGTTTCCTATCAATAAAACTTAAATCGATGTTTTAACCGCCAGATGTATAAACAATGTATCAACAATGTATCAAACAATCCTTTCTACCCATCAATCATTTCACGTGCTCTACAGGTAATTCAATTCGCACATGAATATTAATACACAAGGGAATGAGCTGATTTGGATTTTTAGCAGACATTATTTCTCGAAAACGAAGAGGAAATCAGCGAAAACAAATACAGAGCAATGTTTTTTAACTGGAATGAAGTCCACATGCCAAATCTCAGTTTCTTTAGAGCACATTGAAGATCGACCAAAAACTGGGAGGACGTTCTTGCCCCATGCCCTTCAATTATTATTATTATTATTATTATTATTATTATTATTATTATTATTATTATTATTATTATTAAGCAGCCGTCGCTTAGTAACGAGCCGCTTCTAGTAATACCCATTTTTTTTCATGGTTTTCCATTGTGGTGTCCATCACTCACCCCAGACTACCAGTACCTCCTCGACCAAATAAATAACTGGTGATAACTAAAGAAAGGAGGGGAGATAGTTCTTGACTTTGGAAGTGTTCGAATCCGCGGCCGTTGGGAAACAATGCCGTGAGGGCACTTTTTCAATAGCGCCACTCTGAGATGAGATGTTTTTGAGGGAGAATTTTAACAGATTTAACATCTCATAGCAAATGAATTCCTTTGAGGCATAGCAAACAAACTTCCTTTGAGAGCGTATCATTTCTGAATCGAACATATCTTCATGAAAATGCCGCAGTTGAGAACAGGCAAGTTCTTCGCTTTTGTTGAACCGGAGTGCCAGTCGTTTGGTGTTTTCCCAACCTTAACTTAAGATTTCTCGAGTCAGATATATATTTATTTGGCCATAGAATACAATATGATGTGCCATGACAAGAATTCAGTTCACGGCTGAATAATGCACGCAAATTGAGAGGCTCTTAAACAAAAATGTTTATTAAGGGGTCAGAGTCAGGAATAGCTAAAGCCTTTTTAAAGGAAATGTTTAGTCTGAATTGAATTCCTCCAATGTACATCTTAAATGGTAGGAAACGAATTTATTTGGGAGTTTCTTTTGATGATTAACAAGTGTTGACCAAGTAGTAGTCTGAGTAGAGTTACTGCGATGATGGTGCAATACTGACTGAAATCAACAAGGCAGTTGTTTTGATTTTGTGACATTGTTTGTAGTTGGACCTAGCATAGCTTTGCAGCGGTGGAGATGTCAGTTATCGTCGAGAAACTGGTTAACAGATCAAAGATGCTGGTTAACACTAAATCCTTCACTTTCTTGAAACAAATCCGAGGATTAGTCATTTAGTGTTTTGACACAGTTTGACTTCATGTTGGAGTCTGTCTGAATTGCGTGTCATGCTAATTGAAAGGTGCCTTCAACAAAAATTGAATTACTGTACAATCGACTTCAGCTAAATCCTGTGCATTAATCCAACTAGGGTTGTCAAAAAGGCCGCTTTCAGATTTTTGGAGAATTTCTTGTTATTATTATTATTATTATTATTATTATTATTATTATTATTTTGGTCTGGCCTCTCGCAAGCAACCAGCTAGAATGTCAAGCCCACATGCGGGTGGTCACTTACAGGAGTTTCAACTGTGATATATTTTTTCTTTATGTAATTAGGTCATTTTGGGTAGCACTTCACTCACAGGCCAAAAGTCTATGTTACTCTCAAACCTCAATTGAAGGGGTGTGTGGAAAAAAGTCCTAAGTGACATCTGATCAGCTGTTAGATTCTCATTCAAATTGCCTGTTACCTACCTGTAACACAATAAGAGAATTTGACTGAACATCAAGAGTCACTTAGGGCTTTATTCCATGCACCGCTTCAATTATCTGAAACTCCCTAAGAGTGACTTAGAGAGTTCGCTCTGTCTAATGCCAGATAATTTTACTTGTTAAACGGAGAACCCTTAGGGGTTAAAGAGTAAAAAAAAAACTATCTCCCTTAACCCTTTCCTCTGTAAGAGTGACTTACAGATTTTACTCTGTCTAACACCAGAAAAATTTTACTTGTCAGTGGGAGGCCCCTTAGGGGTTACTTTGCAATTATCTGGACCATTTCTTGTGGTCCCATTGTTTTCATGAATATTGATAACTTAAGCACATGTATGATGAAGATTCCTGAAATGCTATTCTTTTGAATTATTGTGGCTACTGTTGCATAGCAAAGGTAGCCAATATGTCATGACCTCCGTGTGTTAAGGACGGTGCCTCCTAATACGAAGATATTTTTTCGCTGATTATCACCATGCTAAAATGTAGATGTTGGTAAGGGCTAACGAAAATGGAAAAGAAAATTGGAGGACAACCATGCATTTTTCAGAGATAATTAAGACCAAAGCTGGAAAAAAGAGACTTAGTATTTTTTTCGCAAAAAAGAAAAGAAATATTTCTCTGAACATTTCCTTAGAATTCCTGTTTACATATACCAAACCACAAGCTTTGAAACTCATAACAACTGGTGATATAAGAACTACTTTTTATGTGGTATTTATTACAAAATCATTGCATCGGAGGCATTTTTGGCCCTGACTGCTCCCTTTTAGTTGAGCAAAAACACAGGCTAAATATATTTTGTGAACTACAAAAATATCACCATGTGTTGAATAGGCTTACCACTTTCGTTTTGTGAGGTAAAAAGTGGGGGTCACCAGGCGTTTTTTAGAGCTAAATTGGTTATTTTCTACTTTTAAGGCGCTGTTTTGGGGGCTTGAGACAATTTTTGCTCTACCCCCTCCCTAGTAAGTGAAATATTTGCATGTCTTTTCCTTGGGCATGCTGGGATATCTGGTATGGTGACACATGCTGGAACAAAAAGTTTTCTTGATTCTTCGGGAATTAGAGGACATTTTTTCAATGAAGATGGCTTTGAATGCTAAGAGCAAATTCGAAGACGTTTTGAGATGTGCATTTTGCATAAATTTCAAAGTTTTTTTCCAGTATAACTTGCCCTTTTAGGCTCTGGCGAAGTGGAAGACAAACACGTACGTAAGATCACCTTTTGTAGTTTTGTCAATTACTTTCGCAGTTGTTTCTTGTGGTTGTATTATCTTTCTGGAAGGAGTTTTGAAATGCATAAAAACTACGCAGTTTAATTGAGAGCCAGTATTCGTGATTCCTTGCTTCTGATTTTCGCAGTCCATTATTCAGGCCAATTAAGTTCAAGCTTTTCATCAGTTACGAAGGCAAGACATCGTGTTATGTTATATCTTACATTCGATGAAAACATCTTTCTTTTTATTATTGTTGAAACAGCAATAAAATAAAAGAATAAAACCGAAACGAATTTGTTGTGTATTAAACCAATATGTGTAGCACATGACTTTTTTAAGCGATTCCTTTGAATCAGTTTATACAGCGATATGTTTTGATTAAGTCTTATATTATTTGCCACTTCACTTCAATTGCTTTTCCCGGCGTGATTCAGCGTAATTTCATAAAACACACCACAATAACGCTTTCGTTTACGGGTTTTTGGTGTAGACAGCCTGTTGCCAATCCTGTAAAACTATCCGCTAAATCAAGAGCTTACAAAAATACGATAACCATCAAAACAAACAATCTTCTGAGGAAATCGCACGAGTAATCACGCAAGATAAGATGGTTGCGTGGTGTGCAGAATGAATGCGCACCAGCAATAGGAGGCACCATCCTTAAGTTAAGTTATTTGGCAAGTGTTCGGAGATCAGGGTCGGCAGTCATCGGGTGGAATCGCTCAGCTCAAAGCATGTGTTTGCCTTTTCCTTTCATCCAGTGATACAGCAGGGTTGTAGCTTGCTGTTCGTTCGCTGAGCCTTAATACCAGCAAGAATTCTTTCCTCACTACAAAATAAGAGTAGCATAAAGAATACAGATTGAAAGACTCTTGTTCGGTTGGTGAGATGCAGTAAGCTTATGTTGAATAAACTCCACTAGGAGTGTGAATTCGCAGTTAAGCTTATTCTTTATATTGATGCGCAACTTTATCCATTGATTCTCCATAACTGTTATTTGTATTTCTTTGCATTAGACAACAGATGAGTGTTGAACTAAATGAGCGAAGATTCCAACAAAATCTCTGATCAGATAATGCTGGGTATTTATTACAATGATACTAAGAACGGTCTTTATAAAGTTTAAAACAGACATTAAAACTTCTTATAGCATACGTAAACAAAGTGTTCTCAAATTCCAGCAAATTAGCCTGAAAATCGAGGAGATGAAATTGGAAGATAAACTGCAATAAACTGCGAGTGGATGCCAAAAATTTGCATATCATGAAAACAACTCACTCGTTTATTTGCATATGATGACGCAATGCACAGTTTGTTCAAAATTATTTTGCTCGAAGCTGCGAAGTACAGCAGCTCACAACAAAGACGGAATAAATGAGCTTTATTTTTCGGAGGCTGTCGAAGATTCAAAATCTTTTGACCATGCAAATCGTCGGAGGCGCATTTCACAGGAGATGATTTACATCTTCCCTTCTCGCTGTGTTACGTTTGATTGAACATATCACTTCATGACTATTTGTTACCTTTACGGGCGGCCAACAAAGACATTTGGATGCTTCTTTTCGTAAGTGAATAAAAGGGAAAATGTTTACACAGCAACCACGAGTATTCCTTATAGGGATGTCTGGATCATTCTCACATGCCGTCACTACGTTTAGGAATACGCTATTCTTATTAGATAAAATAGTTTTCCCAGCACACCAAACACAATAAGCCCGTCTTTCAACACTAGACCAATGTGATCAACCTAAAAGTGATCAAAAGCTTTCTAAAATCAGATAAATAAGCTTTTTAGTTATAATGGATGAGAGTCATTTTGAAACCGATGACTTTACTCAAACCAGCAAAAAATTTGTCTTTTGCAAGTAGATACATGTAACTTCATCCGCTCGAACGGATGAGAATTTCACTGAACGGATTGTGGGTATTTAATGGATAGATATACTGCTATTTATTTTATTTTTGGAAAATTGATGAAAAAAATAGGGTGCGCAGTATATATGGTTGTGCATTGTATATATGGGTAAATTTCGAAAAATATCTCTGATCAGATAACGCTATACGCGCTAGGTTGTTAACAGCTTGCCTTGAGTGACTCGAGTGACACAGCTCAAACAACAAACAACTGACAAACATGTTGTATCCCTTTCTCATGAAAATGAAAGCTTCAGCAGTAGCCACGTGCAGTCATTGACTATCTATTTTTTTTTTAATTTAGGCATTGAATTTAAGTGCATTTGAAACAGCTTTGTTTTCCTTTCAAACATCAAATTTCTAAGCACAGTGATTTCCATTGACCAAGCCTTGTTTTGTTGCTAAATGAAATTTTGGTTTTGTAATTAATTCATTTTTATCTCCTTAATATTTATATTCTTGATTATCCGGACTCTCAATTATGCTGACTATTCACTCCAGTCCCGTTGAGTCCGGATTAAATCGAGGTTTGACTGTACTCACAGCTTCCTATCCGTTATTTCTTGGTAGTTCCGCCAAGTTTTTCTGGTCAGTCATTATCAACAACAAAAGTCACCCAAAATGAAAATCAAACCCAGGACTACTCTTGTACAGCTGATGCCAAACCATTCGCACAAATCCAGTGGGTATTGAATGGACAGAATCTGACGCACACGCCGCCTTACAATATCTCAACGTCATTTCAACCAATCCAAAACTCAAAGCTTTCCAAGACTCTCAGTTACCTGACCATCAGTCCACTCTCTTGGAGGCAAAATGGAAGTTATTCCTGTATTGCATACAACCCTGCTGGTCAAGTGAGACAAAATACAGAGCTTGAAGTTAGATGTAAGTACCATTTTTACAATGTTGAAATTGAGGCTTTTGGTTTATAGCGACAGATAGGGGAGGGGGAAGGTGGGATGGTATTATACATTTGCGGTGTATGCTTTTCTTTCTTTCCCTTTCTTTTAACTATTCTGTTTTGTTTCTTTTTCTTTCCATTCTTATTATTCTTGAGAGGCAGGGCAATAGGGCTGTTTATACGAGAGAAAATAAGCCGCGGCTTACTCTGGCCGCGGCTTACACAAGATGCGAAAGGAACCATTTATACGAGTAAAAACTCCTAGGCCAGGATAAGCTGCAGCTTGAGAAAGCCATGAACGTAGATTTTGTACCATTTATACGGAGTGTATGCGTCTTATGTAATCCGTGGCCAGAGTAAGCCGCGGCTTATTTTCTCTTGTATAAACGGCCCTATTGTCTATATGCTGAATTTGGCAAAGATGACAACAACAACAACAACATATTAAATAAAAAAGCTGACTGAAAAGTCAACACAAAGCATGTGTTCGAAACACATTGTGCCTTTTTGTGCCTTTTTCAAAACCAAATGTGACCCTCCATGGGAAAACCAGCAAAGAGCATGACATAGCACACGGCATATGCGCATATTTAATCACCGAAACATAGAATGTCACGCTGACTTTTGTATGGCACGCACTAACACGCTAAATCTTTTCTTTTTACGAGCAAGTCAAATATTACGCTGTTTAGCATGCAATAACACGGGAAATCATGCAAATTGGCACGCCGTAGCTGACGGCCCTGCATCCGTCCATCAAGATCGAAGCCCTTGGTTGACTTGCAAAAAATTTCCCAAACACAGCAATAAATTTTGCATCTTTCATGTATTTAATTTCATGCAAGTCAACAGCGATAATGTAAGCCAAACATAAGCTTAGTTATAGTACTGTGCAATGAGAGCAAGGAAATACGTTAATTGTTCTTGCTAATCTTCGGCAAAATTTTGTATAGAACAGAGTGTAGTTTCACAGATGTGATGGGGAAAATTCACAAACTCTTTCAAAATTTTGAAGAAGGTATGTTCGAGGTTTTGAAGTTTCGAAAATCTAAATATATGATTTTCATATATTCATTCTCATATATTCACCACTCACAGGTATATTACGAACCAACAAAATGACCAGCTCCCAGATGGCTTGTTAGCTGAGTCCGTAGAGCGCTGTACTGGTACCACAGCATGCATTCATGCTGTGATACCAGTGCAGCGCTCTACGGACTCAGCTAACAAGCCATCTGGGAGCTGGTCAAATCAAATATTTCGACTGCAGATTAATGATTAAATATGTGACTCATCATCGCAGTTATGAACACTACTTAAGTAGTAGTGAAAATAAAAGCCTGAAAAAAATTCAGGCTTGTACGGGATTCAAACCCACAACCTCTGCGATACTGGTGCAGCTCTCTACCGACTGAGCTAACAAGCCATCTGGGAGCTGGTCATTTTCTTGGTTCATAATATACCTGTGAGGGGTGAATATATGAGAATGAATATATAATTATGAAAATCATTAACGTCTGTGTCGCAAGTGGAGGTTGGGTGCTCAGGGACCTGGGGGCTGGTACCGCCGACCCAAACCCAGGTCAGTAGAACACCCTATAAGCCTGCCCTACCCGCAACCCAGCCACGAGCCCTGCCCACCACACCAAGCCCCAAACCAAGCACCCGTCACACTGAACTAGGAGTTCAGTGGAAGAAACAAACAAATAAATAATAATGATAATAATAATAAGAAGGAGAAGAAGAAGAAAACTAAAGGGAGGAGAGGGAGGGGAAATACTCGAAAACACACGAGCTGCAACGCCTCGTACGCGGAGCAAGTAAAAACTACCAGCACGTGGAAAAGGTGCACGTATAAAATAAACAGAACCGCCGCTGACCACTGGACTACCTGAAGGCGTCAGACATAAGCCAGAAAGGCTAACAGCAAACACAAACACAAATGCCATGCCATGCCATGCCAATAAACTGAGCAAAGACTTGCTCCTAGACGTTAACTAAGTTAAATTGCATTTAACCCCATTTAACGTCTGCGTCACAAGTGGAGGTTGGGTGCTCAGGGACCTGGGGGCTGGTACCGTGAACCCGAACCCAGGTCGGTAGAACACCCCATAAGCCTGCCGTACCCGCAACCCAGCCACGAGCCCCACCCGCCATGCTGAAGGACCTCTGGGTAAACAACCAGGAGAAATGGGGAGCTCGTGGCCACTGAGCCACAGCCCCAAGGGGCCCAAACTTGAGGCACCCAACTCCAAATGAAGTGACATAAAAGTACAACCTGCTATACCAACTGATAAACACCCGAGTAAGAACATTAACTGTTGAGCGGATGTAACGTTTATAGGCACCACTAAACCCCCTCCTAAGGACTTGAAAGAAATGATCGGGGACTCCCCGGGAAGCTGCAGTAGTGACAGCACCAATCTGTCAGCTGTGGCCTGAGTACGAACCATGATAACCAGCGGAGTGTAAAATAGATTGGACCAAACATGACAACTGCTGCCTAGTAAAACAATGACCATCCGCATGACACAAAATAGCCAGAAAGCTACCCAAGGCAATCACTGGGCAAATAACTTTGTTTCCCCACCAAGTAGATGACACAGCCCACAGAAAATGCACTGGTCAGTCGTAGAGGACTTGATGTGAACACTGAAACATGAAGGATCCACCAATGCATTAGCCTGCATGTCACTAACACCACTGAGGTGGATACTGGGGTCAAACATAGAATTTGTGATGAACTTCCTCCACGTAAAAGCCAAAGAACCCGAACGAGACACGGTCCTGAGATGTTAGGACTAACCTGTGCTGAATGACCCGCAAGAGATTAATCGTAATAGGAGAGGAACCCTGTACATGCCTATAGCCCTCAGTACAAGCTCTAGCGGTTCATGAAAAATCCCCGAAGCGGGCCGAGTTGGAGCCAGTAAAGAATGCAACCTCAACATACCTGCAAAAACCATATAAGAGCCAGCCACGACCAACGCAGCACTGGAACTAACACTCATAATAACCAGTAGAGCGGATGACACCGGAGCGGTGGGATCCCGGATCGCCGCGGACAGTGGCCGAACACTGTACTTGTGCCACGGACATCGCTATCTCAACGGAAAGAGAGGAAGAAGCTCCTGTGAAAAAGGCGTCCTGACTACAACCGCGACCTAGATGATGAGGGGGAATGAAGTGGAAGCTGTAGGGTCAAGCTGTTGTAGGTTGAGCGTGAAGATTTACCATGTCGGACCGGAGCACACCAGAAAAAAGCGCCAACACACGACAATGAGATGCGAAAGATAACGCTGCAAAATCCCTCAATAAAATGGCGAAAAAAAGCTACTAAGGAAGGACAATACCAATGGAAGCGAAGTCCGTCCCCTGCGAACAACTAAAGGTCAGTAAGCCCCGAAAAAGTAGAACAGAAATACTCGAAAACACACGAGCTGCAACGTCCCGTACTTAGAGCAAGTAAAATCTACCAGCACGTGGAAAAGGTGCATGCATAAAATAAACAGAACCGCTGCTGACCACTGGACTGCCTGAAGACATCAGACATACGCCAGAAAGGCTAACAGCAAATGCAAACACAAACGCCAAGCCATGCCAATAAACTGAGCAAAGACTTGTTCCTAGACGTTAACTAAGTTAAATTGCATTTAACCCCATCATATTTGAACTGCAGATTAAGGATTAAATATGTGACTGATCATTGCAGTTATGAACACTACTTGAGCAGTAGTGAAAATAAAGCCTGAAAAAAAATTCAGGATGGTATGGGATTTGAATCCACCACCTCTGCGACACCGGTGCAGTGCTCTACTGACTGAGCTAACAAGCCATCTGGGAGCTGGTCCTTTTGTTGGTTCGTAATATACCCATGAATGATGAATAAATTATATGAGAATGAATATAATTATGAAAATCATATTTGAACTGTGGATTAATGATTAAATATGTGACTGATCATTACAGAACACGCTTTATTGTTTAAATCGTGTGACTGAAAACAATGGTAATTTTAATGAGTCGTGTATCGTTACATGGTGTTAGCATGTTAACGGAAATTTCTTTTGTTTAACGTGCCCATGTCATCACCATTTTGTTGGTTTTCCCATGGAGGGTCACAAATGTTGGCTTTTTATAGGCTGTAAAAGTTATGAAGTCTAGCCATCATCTGTCACACGACAGAACTAATATTAGGGGCATGGTTCTATTCCTGGTATGGCGTCACAAACTGATTTGTTTACATGCATGCAAAACAGTTTGTGACGTCAACTGGGAATAGACCCACACCCCAGCTGACTTGTACTTGTACACGACCCCTCAAGCATGTAGTGCTTAAAAGATAATTGTGTTTTAAATAAAGGATTTTACTTTACTTTGCTTTACTTACCAAATGATGCTTAGTTTATCATAAGTTTTGAAGCCCATAAATAAGTTCAGTGTTGGAAATAAAGTCTAACTGTTTTTTGGAATAGGTACAAAGTATTATATTAGTGGAAAAAATAATTTGGCATAAGGTGCACTTTAAGTTTCTGTGTTGTTTATGTGCAGCAATTTCCATGTATAATGTTTTTTGTATTAACAGATCGCCCAGTTGTTCAATTTGCTGCTGATCACCCTAAGAACCTGACCCTGGCAGAGGGAGCAACTGCAACGTTCACTTGCAAAACAATTGGCAATCCACCAACCACATCCCATAAGTGGCAGTTCGATGGTGTCGACATTCCAGGGGAAGACTGTGCTGATTGCATATCAACAACCTACAGAAAGGCTGCAGTTACTCAACTGGATGCAGGCTGGTATTCATGTATTGGAACAAATACATTGGGAGATGGACCTCCCGCAAGTGCTCAATTGTTGATTAAACGTAAGTCACCAAGTCTTGTGCTTTTGCTTTTGTGGAAGATTAAAAAGATATAGTATAATTTGTAGTATGAAGTCTGCATGTTTAAAACCTATAAAAATTTATCTTAAGATTCTTGAACGATTTGCAATGATATGGAAGATGCTTATGTCTAAAATAATAATTAAAGGCCTTAGCAGAAAGGGTGGAGTGATGATTTAGCTTAAAATTGGCAAACCATATAATAATAATAATAATAACAATAATAATAATAATAATCGTATCTATAACAAAATTCTCGATCGTGATTGGTTCTCCGCGCGCCTATTTGTCACGTAATTGGCGCGTGATCACGTGGGTATCCAATTACAGGTATCCAATTTGAACTTTTTGTAATTGGACACCTGTAATTGGATACCCACGTGATTTTCATGTCAATTACGTGCGCTTTAATGGCTTCCTTTGCAAACATTTCCTGCAGTTTTCAAAACATATGGAAAGCGCTAAAGACGTTTTCGCTCAAAAGACCTTCCCAAAAGAAATTTTTAATTCCGAAATTTGTTATAGATACGATTAATTAGTAATTGGACCTCGAAATTTGTTATAGATACAATTAATTAGTAATTGGACCTCGAGTCGTACAATTCAGGTAGTAATCACGCTCGTATTTTCAAATCAGCCTCGCGCTTCGCGCTCTGCTGATTTTGAAATTACTTGCGCGATTACTCCCTGAATTGTACTCCACTCGGTCCAATTACTATTACTACTAATAATAATATAAAACTGTAAAAACGAATGATAAAATCCGATGTTTCGGAGTAGTCATGACTCCATTATCAAGGAAAATATAAACGAGATCATGGAAATTACAGCATTTAAAGCGATTTTGGCGCGAAAAAATTAACATAAGAGGGTGCAAAGATTATAAAAATACTTTCGCACGAATGGAGTCTGCTTGCACGTTGAGATTTGGCTTTAAAGCTCTTATAAAAAGCATTTTGTACACTAAGCAGTCAAATTTAGTTTTGCATTTCTTAAGCACTTGGAAACGCTTTAGCAGGTCCTGAGGCATTGTTCCGTGCATGTTTTTGTAGTGTTTGGCAATGGTGGAGGATTGTTGTTTGTGTCCTTTTACACGATTATGTAAATGTCCGCGTGTGTAACCTACATAACCCGCATCGCACAGGTCACATTTGAAAACCATAAACAACACACTGCTGATTTAAAATTGGTGGTTTTGTTTCTTTAACATTAAGTTCTTGTTCAATTTTCCGGCTCACAAACACAGGCTGGATGGTGGTATGTATTTGTAGGCTCAAATCATTAAGTTGTTTCCTCACACTATCCGCTGAGATTTGGTCTTTGAATGGTAAAACCACTCGAATCGTGTCACCATCCAGCCTGTGTTTGTGAGCCAGAAAATTGAACAAGAACTTAATGTTAAAGAAACAAAACCACCAATTGAAGGCCTCGGAGCATAACCATCCTATGTCGAATTTTGAGTCGTTTTTCGATTTTGCTTGGATTTGTCTGAATTTCTGCATGTGAACTGCAATTCGATGGAAACACATTGTATGGTATTTTTTGACTGATTCATCCAGAATCCAGAAATGCATTTTTTCTTACGTACACCAAGAAACCAACCTTCCATGGGAGTGGTTTGCAAGTTGCATTACATCTTCTTTCAATCGAATTGCAGTTTACGTGCAACAATTCGGGCAAATCACCCGGCAAAATCGAAAAACAACCCAAAATTTGACATAGGATGGTTATGCTCCGAGGCCTTCAATTGAAGTGAAGCTCATTTGTATGTGTACCGTATTAATATTCATACGTGAATTATGTGAACATTTGTGAGGAGTACAACTAAAACTGGACGTGAAATGATTGACGGGTAGAAAAGGATTGTTTGATAGTGTGACGTAGACTATAAATTTGGCGGTTAAAACATCGATTAAGCTCATCGGATATGAAACTTACGTGAGTGCTGGAGCTGCGGATCGCTACGTATTAACTGCATTATCGGTTTGCCTTCCCGCCTGGTGATCGAAAGACGTCATGAAAAGTCTGGAGATCCACAAGTTCTTAACGCTTCTGAAAGAATCCAGTTAGCGTTTTCTCTGTGCTTACCAAATCACCATGAGATATTAGCGTTTTGGGGTACAGAGTAGAAGCCAGGCGGAAAAAGTCTGAAAACAACTCTCGCCTCAAAAGCGGCGCGTCGTTGCTAGTCTTGTTCCATTTCTCAAAGGTTGCGGTGCTAAAAGCTGGGAAAGCGAGAGTGGTTTTTGGACTTATAGGCGAAAAGTGTATGTTTGAAGAGTTCTTGTTCTTCGCACTTGGAGCAGACAATGATCCCAGAATTCATTGCGGTCAAACAGGGCGCTGTCTGAAGTCAAAACCTCTCGCGGGGGGCGGTGGGTTGGGGCAGATTATTACTTGTTTTCAGTAAAAACTCTACCTTATAAAATAACTTTGAAAACTGTCTAGCTGCTGCACTGAGGTTTCCATTGTTCATTAATTTTGAAGAGCGCATTTTTTGAAACCAATCGTGACATGAAATCGCAGCTTGCTTTTACTGTTAGCCGTGAAATAGTTGGTCGAACTTCGGAAACGCTACCAAAAATTCATTCGGCTCGAAGTGAAGTCTGCCCGTTTTCGATGAGTATCTTGAACACAATCCATGGAAAAGAGTTGCATTGGCACGCACGGCAAACATTCAAAGCAATATTAAGTGGTACTCCTCGCGATTCGTCTGTGTGAATCAGATGTACTTAAACAACGGATTATAACGTGAACGATCGCCGCAGTTAGGAACACAACTTAAGCAGTAGTGAAACCAAAAAACAAAAACAAAACAAAACGGAAAAAAAAAAAAAACGCTTGTACGGGATTCGAACCAACAACCTCTGTGAAACCGGTGAATTGCCGTAACATCCGCGCTTGTTGGTTCGTGACATATCCGTGACTGATGAACAAGTGAGAATGAATATTTGGTAAACACGCTGCCGAATTTTAACACAGAAATCATTTTTGCCTTGATCGCCTCGGTTTTTTGCTTCTATGGAGGCTAATAAACTGCAGCAAAAAGTATTCTCACGTGAGATAAACATTTGTGCGCGACTACAGTCATTGTGATGAGACAATCCATCACGCGTGATAAAGGGATTGAATTTCATGCAATTTTTTTTACGTTTTGGAGCCAAGTTAATTTCACAAAAGAGTTAAGTATTTCTGTCAAATTCTTTCACTGTCGTCATTTACGTTAATTTTTATAAGATTTTCATTCCATTGTTTTCCACTTGACGATGAAAATGAATCCATCAAAAACGTTTCAACTGACGAAACCACGTGCAAGTTTTAATTTACTACGCAACACAACGTTCTGAGTAAACGAAAACATGACGGAAAACAGCGTACTCTTAGGACTCTTAATTTTTGCTCTAGAACATCTGATTAACTCAAATTTTTGCTGTAGGTCACCAATAGGAGTTGTCTTGGCAAAAAGTTTCTTCAAGTCAAAACAGCCGTCTTTAATATTTTGTGATTTTTCAGCCATTGGCAAGCTTTTTGCGCACTGATTTAGAATCAACCGAGGTTTTTGTACACTGGATTTAAGATGTATGCTGTATTTAAGACAAACAACCTACTTTAGCGCTTTGTTATATCGGCCAAAGCCTTTCCGAAAGAACTTAGAGTCAACCAAGGCAACTAGGCGCTGTTTTCGACTCGGACGAACCCTTAAGTCAAGCTGATTCGGACTCAAACAACCGCGCTTTAACGCTAGCGTTGACGTTAACATCAACACTAACCCTAACCATGTCCCTAACCCTATCCCTAACCCTATCCCTAGCCCTAGCCGACGCTCTAGCCCTAATGTTAAGTCCAACCTAAACCCAACAATAACCCTGAATCTCTTCGGAGTGAGTGCTGTTTTCAGGTCGGACAAAATCTTTGCGCGCTGACCTGAGATTAACCAAGGCTACTGTGTGCTGTTTTTTTTAAGTCAACCATGAATATTGTGCACTGTTTTCGTGCCAAGTGAGCTTGTCGAGTGTTATGATTCAGCAAAAACGACACATTGCGCATTACGTCTAACTGAACAGAAACGTTCTGTGTTCTCTTAAATCGGTTACGAGCATTTGGCGCTTAGTCTTTCACGCAAAGAATACCCATGGGCATTGTTAATTAGCATACTCCACCATACTATTGAAGGCCTCGGAGCATAACCATCCTATGTCGAATTTTGAGTCGTTTTTCGATTTTGCTTGGATTTGTCTGAATTTCTGCATGTGAACTGCAATTCGATGGAAACACATTGTATGGTATTTTTTTGACTGATTCATCCAGAATCCAGAAATGCATTTTTTCTTACGTACACCAAGAAACCAACCTTCCATGGGAGTGGTTTGCAAGTTGCATTACATCTTCTTTCAATCGAATTGCAGTTTACATGCAACAATTCGGGCAAATCCCGGCAAAATCGAAAAACAACCCAAAATTCGACATAGGATGGTTATGCTCCGAGGCCTTCAATTGTAAATCAGCAGTGTGTTGTTTATGGTTTTCAAATGTGACCTGTGCGATGCGGGTTATGTAGGTTACACACGCGGACATTTACATAATCATGTAAAAGGACACAAACAACAATCCTCCACCATTGCCAAACACTACAAGAACATGCACGGAACAATGCCTCAGGACCTGCTAAAGCATTTCCAAGTGCTTAAGAAACTAAATTTGACTGCTTAGTGTACGAAATGCTTTTTATAAGAGCTTTAAAGCCAAATCTAAACGTGCAATCAGACTCCATTTGTGCGATAGTATTTTTATAATCTTTGCACCCTCTTATGTTAATTTTTTCGCGCCAAAATCGCTTTAAATGCTGTAAATTCCATGATCTCATTTATATTTTCCTTGATAATGGAGTCATGACTACTCCGAAACGTCAGATTTTATCGTTCGTTTTTACAGTTTTATGTTTTAAGAAACCTCTTTTAATAATAATGATAATTAAATATTTAACCAGGATAGCCCTTCAGTACAGAAGAGTACTGTTATCAACGGGGTCCTGCTAATAATATTATAAATACATTAACTTAATTACAAGCTAAAAACATTCTAGCAAAAAGTATAAAATTACAATTAAAACCTTACAAATAAAAATCTTCCAGCACTTTCTTTAAACAAAACCATTGATGATACTTAATTAATATCATTTTTTTTTTGGCTTTGGACTTGTGAAGACTTTTCTATGATTTAAGGTACAGTTTTATAGTAGTTATAAGTGAATTAAATGTGCCACACCACTTACCATATTTTCCTCGAATAAGCACCCACTTTCTAAAAGCACCCATCCTCCTTGGCCAAAATAGCAAATAAGAGCCCCCTCCCCTCCCCCTCGGTTTCTTATTAGTCAAGGGATACAGCGAAAACCTGTTGATACTGTCGCTTAAGTATAAATCTACTAGCATTCTATCACAAATGCCATTCTCTGATTGGCTGCGCTACTCACTATCTGTTCTATTATAGTGAGTAGCGGTTGTCAAAAATGGCGCTCGCTGCTTCTCGTTAACAAAGTGTCTTTGAGGAGAATTTGGATAATCTACTTGTTTAGTTTTGAACGACTAGTAGAATTATACTAAAACAATTAGATTATTCACTCTCAATTTCTAAACACGAAAGCTGATTCAAACTGCGCCCTCATCAGCTATCACACAATAGAAATCTCAAGCTTATAATCGAATTATCACCGGTAATTACCATATAATCTTTTAAGCTTCAACTACACTGGCATTGATCAGTTCATGTAGGAGAACAGTTTATTTTATGTTAAGTCGTTTCCAGGTATTTCTATCTCTATGTACTTGCAGAGTTCTTTTTAAATAATGTGCATTATCCAAAATAAATTGAAGTTACAGTTCTTTGCCTGAAAAACTTAATAAGCGTGCTCCTCGATTAAGCACCCTCCTTTGAATAAGCACCCATCTCATTGCCCGCAATTTTAAATAATTATGCGCTTGGCACTTATTTGAGGAAATGTGGTATATGTGTTGATTAGGAGCAAACATTTGAATTATATTGAGGGGTTTGATTGAAAAATGCACTTGTTTATTTCATTCATTCGGTACAATTTGGGTATATCATTAAAAGAATTGTATTGTAAATGTAATGTTACATGTAGCTCATTGCATATCATGTGAACACATGCATGTGTAGTTTGCACCAAATATTATTGGAGGATAACTACGGTAACTGACTTTTTTTCACTTTATTTGTTTGTTAAGGTCCTCCCAAAATCACCCGCTTTCCTCAAAGTTCATACACAGTCAATGAAACCAACAATATCACCATGGTGTGTGGAGCTGAAGGTGTCCCTGTACCTGAAATTACCTGGGTGAAGATAAACAATGGAAAGGAGGTTGGGAAAGGAGAAGACTTTACTATTCCCAACACAAGTGGAAGCGATGATGGAAAATACACTTGTACAGCAAAAAATGATCTTGGCTCAGATTCAAAAGAGGTTACACTCAATGTCCAAAGTAGGTCTACAGATTCCCTTGTCAATCTTGTCCAGTTGTGGTGTTATGCACATGTCATCGGCTTCCCCGTGGGGTCAACCCCTGGGCTAACCAGGGGGATTGTACAATCAGTCAAGCAAACTTGAGGAATTTCCCTGGGAGTCGGGGAATCTTGCATGACAAAGTCCCTGGGTGAGATGTCTCTCAGCAAAAATCCCCCTGACATCCTTTACAAACTCGTGATTTCCCCCACCTACTAATCTTTGATCATAAAAACAATGTTTTTTCCCCTACCCTCGGGCAAAGAATCCCATCCATCTCTTTGCCATTTTGGACATGATAACATGTAATGGTTGCCCTAGTGTTTAATTTTTTGCTTCCTGACAATAGCTTCAACCATTACACGTCATCAAATCCAAAATGGTCGAGCCCGGGAAATTTGAAAATGAAAATAGGTGACTATGATCTTGATTTTTTGTACACTTAAATGTTATATCCATGTACGTTTCAAAACAATATTTGGAGGCTAGTAATTATTTCCAACAATTTAGCGTGAATTTTGTGTAAGAGTGGATATTCCCTTTAAGGCCTGGCTTACTGGTGAATGTGTCCTCTTCAGAGACTTTTCTTGAAAATCCATTAGAGATTATTCACTCTAAAATAATAATTGTTAATCGGAAGAAATCCTGGTCAGTAGTGAAAAGAGAGACGTGAGCACATTATTTTTATAAACGTGATGCTGCACACAATAATAAATTTTATTTCCAATAAACAAAGGTACTGTACTCTGGTTTATCACGTGCCTGCACAATATAATTTTTGTCTATAAATAGGTCATTATTTTGTCAGCTAGGGACAAGTTTTGACTGAAAAAAACGTCTGACTAGAAAAAGAAATTACAATGTATTGGTCAATGTTATGATTTACAGTGGATTTTAAAAAAAGTTCCAACCATTTATTTTGCTCACTTCATGTTCGGATGGGATCCGAATGTTGCTGAAGCCATCCACATACTTTTGAGAAGGCAAAAGATTGATCAAGAGTGCCATTAAGTCTGGATTTGAAATCAGGCATGAGAAATTAGCCTGCATGTGTGCTTGAGATCAGCGGCATGTGCACTGTCAATCCAGCGTCCAAGTAGCTTAAAGGGGTACTGTCACGACAACTCCTGTTATAAGTTTGTTCAAATTGTGAGGAAGTACCTTTTCTATTACTTCAATAGGCCAAGTAACTTGAAAAGGTTCATTTCAAATCATTTCTTGGAAGAAAGAAAACTAGTAAATTATTTTACAGTGATTTCCTAAGAAACAATGACAAAACGTGAAAAACTGTTAACCTAACTTTTTTCAAGTTGTAATCCATTTCCTCTTCATCTTTGGTAGCCATAGATAACCACAAATAGTCTCAGTGCATGTATTAAATGCTTTGCAGGAAAACTGTAAAATCTTTGCAACAAATCTTTTTTACTGTTCCAAACACATCTTTGAGTGTATCCAAATTGCGTGACAGTGCCCCTTTAAAGGGGGATTCAGAAACAAAATTTATTGCTTTGTAGTTTTAGACAAATGTCATTAAAAGTTAAGCACTTCTTAGGCATAGTCATTATTGAATTTAGTAACAAAATCAACTCAAAACATACTATGATTCAGATGTTTCATTTGAAGTAAGGCTGCTGAAACAGTCTCTTGTTTAACTGTATATGAAAGAAATTTTTTTATTTGCTTGATCCAAAGTTTACGGTGTTGCTGAATGGAAATCAGAAAATTTTTTTCCTTAAAAGATTTTCTTCCCCACTTTTTTGCCTGTTGAATACAGAAAATAGCAAACTTTCACTTTATTCACTTTTATTCCAAATAATGTAAACGAAAAGAAGATTTACAAACTAGACTGATCCACAAATAGCACTACATGTAGCTAATCTAGGAGGGTCAGTCATTTATAAAGAAATAGAAAGAAAAAAAGCAATGTCACAATTAAAATTATAGTACACACAGGAGATTCTTGTTTTAACATCACAGCTCTGTATTCTCGCCTCCAGTCATTTGTGCGGTATTGTACCCCACCAGAAGTAAAATTTCACATTTTAACCTGGCAAAAAAGAAGGGAAGATTTTTTTGGGATTTTTTTTTCAATTTCCATTAAACACCATAAAGTTTGGATCAAGCAAACTACAAATCACATACACTTAAATGTAACCCAATTATTTTCTTTTGCAGCACGCCCAACTATTACCACATCTTTCCCCATGGCCACTAATATTCCTGGAGCAGTAGGCGAGACTGTGAACTTAACTTGTATCGTCAGTGCCAAGCCCTCAGCTCAGTTGGCTTGGAAAAGAGATCTGGATGCAAACGACCTCAGTGCACGGAATGATGGTCACGTTAAAAGGATTTCAAGTTCAGCAACCTCCACTGAAATGACAGTTGCTGTTGCTGCTTTTGATGAAGAATTCTACTGTGTAGCAGTGAATATTCTAGGCAGCGACACTCAACAGTATAGAATACGCGAGAGAGGTAGGTGATGCTAGTAATATCTTGTACACCATTAACTCAAGGCCATATTGGCCTTCACTCAGCCTTCCATGCAAGAGGCAATCAGAAATTATAATTGGCTACTTCACTGATTCCTTCACTGACCTACACGGTTGTGACAAAGTTAGCATAATGAGATCTGAATTCCTTTCCAGTTCCTTTCAAGTTGCTAGCGATCACATCATTGGGTTAATTTTATATGCAGTATGAAGATTTTGGTTTGTTTACGCAGGTCAAGTAATTATGAAATTCTGTGAATTAAGACACAGAAAAACAGACAATACAGGGCTGTGCTCTAGCAGTGCCCAGTGGCCCCTGGCAACTTACTTTTGCTTTTGGGTGACAAGGAAATCTTAGTTTTTGCCCAGAATTACCATGCTGGGCACCCTGAATGTCAAAGGTTTAGTGTTTTGGGCTCCCAAAAATTTTTCTTAGAGCACAGCCTCGCAATAAGCTTTCCTCAATAAAAAAATTATTCTGATGAGTCTGTGTTTATACCTGAAAAGCATCCTGATGCATGCGCGATGTATGCACTCCCAGGGAAAATTAAGTTATTCATATCTGGCAAGCTGCAAATAGCAGCTGAAAGGCCTTCTTTCAGCAGAGGGTGGTATCTTTTCTTGTCACAGGTTTTAACCGTGTGTTTTGGACGTGAACTCTGCAAGAAGGGTTCAAGCCTCATGAGAAATAAACTGATCGACAATCGATATTTCAAATGAGGTCACAATCAGGCTATGGTTGGATGATTACAATATTCAAAATAATTTTTTAAATTTGAAAGTTTGAAACGAATAATGCAGTCCGCTCACAATTAATTAAAACTATTGCCGATTTGATGGTGGCAAGCACTGAGTATTTTGATTGTAAACTTGTTGTTTTGAAACGCTCTTGTTCCTACTGACGTCCTTGTTGTAAAGATAGTCTAAAAATAGTTCGGTCTGTAAAAAATTAATGCTATGACTGCCTGCTTTTAATTATAAGCCTAATCTACTTTCAAATTTATTGACATCCGTGCTCATGCAGAACCGTTGGAAGTGAGCTTTGTGGATGATACACACCCCAAAAAATCAGACAACATTTTGACTTTGGCTTCCACCAGAAGTCTGAGTAATAATTTGCTTTTTGTAGAGATGATGATAATGGTAGGCTTCATTCACCCTTCAGAAACATAACAGCGGTAACATGTAAGTCTTAAAAATCCAAACCGATAAAAATCAATCGGCTATCTTATTAGCATGGTAAAAGATTTGAACTCAGGACTACAGTGAAACAAATCCAGGCAGTGGTCAGAGGGCAAAGGTCCTGAAACCAGAACCTCTGGTTTACAAGTCCAGCACTCTAACCATCCGACCTGGCTGCCCCATATTCCTTCTCTTTTTGGACTTCGCTGTGCCAAGATTTAAAATGTATTTAATTTTGTGGCATTTCAGGTCACACTCATCCTTGTTGAATCCTCCCAAAAGTACTTGTTCTGTTGTAATGTATGAACTGTTTTCACTGGTGCATTTAGTTTTAATGCTAATGCAACAATTGGCAGTATTGGTGAAACACTGGCCCCTTGATGCTGTATTTGGTTTTCTTCTCAGGTCGACCAGATGCCCCACAAGACGTTAAACTGGTGTCTTTTCAGGTGCCTGATGCCAAGACAGTTAGCGTAAATGTCAGCTGGACTCCTGGATACAATGGAGGTTTTCGTCAAGAATTCTTAATCCTTTACCGCAGGAAAACAAGTGAAGAAGATTTCACAGAGGAATCTGTTGGAGACCCTCCCAATAACATGCACACTGTACAAAAGCTGAGGCCTAACACTGATTACGAATTTCATGTAAAAGCCACTAATGAGAGAGGTGAAGGTTGGCCTTCACCCTTGGTTCAAGTACAGACTAAAGGTAATAAATGCCTTTGATGTTAACTCAATTATTTCTCTTTGGCTACATACAGATTTCCAACTAAGTAAAACGTAGGTATTTTGAGACAACATTAAATAATATTAATTACTGTATATCATTCTCATTTAATAATTACTACTTAAATGGTGATAATAACGATAATATTGACACCTCATAGGGAATAACTAAATAACAAGGGTGCCAGCTGTAATAATTACACAACTATGTGCTGTATTATCATAAGCTCACAGATATTTCACAGTTACAAAGTTAACTCAGTGTGAATGAATTTGTGAACGATCATCGCAGTTATGGATGCTACTTAAGCTGTAGTAAAAATTGAGCCTGAAAAAAATTCAGGCTTGTACATGAATTGAACCTATGACCTCTGCAATGCCAGTGCAGTGCTCCACTAACTGAGCTAAGAAGCCAGCTGGGAGTTGGTCACTGGCTTATTACCAACCAACAAAAAATGACCAGCTCCCAGTTGGCTTGTTAGCTCAGTTTTTAGAGCACTGCAACAGTATCGCAGAGGTCATGGGTTCAACTCCCATACAAGCCTGAAAATTTTTTCAGGCTTTTATATTTTCGCTTCTACCTAAGTAGTGTTCATGACTGCAATGATCATTGACATCTTCATTCTTTAATCTGCAATTCAAATATTTGATTATCATAATTATACATGTACATGTATGAATTCATTCTCACATCTTCATCACTCATGGATTTATTATGAACCGACAAAGTGTCTAGCTCCCAGTTGGCTTGTCAGCTGTGTTGGTAGAGCACTGCACTGGTATCGCAGAGGTTGTGGGTTCAACCCCCACACAAGCCTGAATTTTTTTCAGGCTTTAATTTCACTACTGTTTAAGTAGTGTTCATAACTACAATGATTATTCACATAAAATTATTCATTCTTTAATCCGCAGTTCAAACTGATATATGATTTTCATATATTCATTTCTCACATGTTCACTTCTCAAGGGTATAATTATAACGAACCAACCTAATGACCAGCTCCCATTTGGCTTGTTAGCTCAGTTTGTAGAGCACTGCACCCATATCACGGAGGTCATGGGTTCGACTCCCATACAAGCCTGACATTTTTTTCAAGCTTTATTTTCACTACTGCTTTAGCAGGGTTTTCATTAATTTTTCGAGTAAAGGGGAACCTGATGAGGAGTAGCCAGGTACCCTGGGTGAATTTGATGGGCAGAGCTTTCAATTAAGACACCTAATATATAGGGAGATTCATGCTTAAGTCATTGTTTACATTTTTGCTCATTTGCATATGGCTTTGCTTACAGAAGGAAACATGTTAGATGTGATTTGACTCCAGGCAGCTAAAGAGCTAGTGAAATTTAATACATTGTGAAATTTTTAGCTCTTTAGGTGTAGTATTCAAGGAAATATTGTCTTCCAAAAACTGCAAAATTTGAAAACTGCAAAATTTGTGGGTGGCAAAAGTACTAATGAGCTCATACATTCTTTGCAAAATTTTGAGTTTTTAAACCCGTGTTGCACAAAAAGTGTTCAATACATGAGGCTCATATTCATTGGCAGAGTTATTCATACCATGACCTTTCAATATTCAGAACTTATTTATTTGTAGCTCCATCAGAAACTGAATTTTTCATGATAATGAGGCAAATAATTATGGTAAACAAGGAATCTCCTATAGCTGAGTATATTCTCTTCAAAGTAGATGGTTGCCAGTACCCAGGTCCCGGCTTCCAATACAAACGCTGGCTTTACATGTAGTTGTGTTCATGACTGTGATGATCTTAGGCCCGTTTCAAACGTCGTGCTACTGCCGTGTCGAACTCAATTACTCGAATTAAATTCGACTTAAGCACGACGTTTGAAACCAAGTCGTGCTACTGCCGTGTAGCACGGCAAGGCTTGCCGTGCTACACGGCAGTAGCACGACTTGGTTTCAAACGTCGTGCTACTGCCGTGTCGAACTCAATTCATAAATTAACATTTTGGATTTGCTTTGTGCAACGGCTGGTAAGTGTTTTAATTACGGCACCCAACGATTCTGGGTACGAGATTAGGCAACAACTTTTTTTCAGCGGAATTAAATTCGACGTCTGAAACCAAGTCGTGCTGGAGTCGTGCGACAGTCGAGCCAGCTAAGCACGGCAGTAGCACGACGTTTGAAACAGGCCTGAGTCACATCTTCATTCTTTAATCCACAGTTCATATTCAACCATTTATGAAAATTGTATTTTTATTCTCTTTTCAGATTCAGCACTACCGCCAGACAGAGGAACAGGTATTCTCATTTCTAGCAAACAATCCTAGCTTTTATTTATTATTTAAAGGTGGTATTCATGTGCAGGGATTTTTTATCATTAATTACAGACTGAAATATTTTTTGTGTTGTATACATGTACTTAACACTAAAGGTCCATGACAATAACAGTGGTTCTTTTTAACCATAGTCCAGGATTTGAGAAAGTTGCAGGCTTTGAAACCATTGGGTCAATCATGACCCATATTTAGTAAACGTGACGGGAAAGAGTTAAGTGTCTTCAAGTTGGATTTAGATAATTTACTTGTTTAGTTTTGAATAACTAGTAGATTTATACTAAAACAATTAGATTATTCGCTCTTGATTTCTATGCATGATGTCTGATTCGGGCTGCGCCCTCATCAGCTATCACAGGATAAAACTTTCGAGCTCATAAACTAATTGTTATGTATAAACACTGGAAAAGACCTTTGATTTAAGTAGAACTATCCTTGAAAATCCTTTTCATGGGCAATCCCAAGGTGCGCAGAATGTATGTGTTGGAACAATAGGTATAGCACCAGAGGGGGCTTAATATCACCAATTGTCTTTTCTCAACTTGCAGTGAAAGCCACAAGAAGTTTTTGATGATCCAACAGTGATAATTGTGACCTGGACATTGTTAGATGAGCAGGTGACAAAACTAAGTCTGGATATAGGGGAAGATGACGATAACAGCGTAGCAAAGAGGGAAGTTACAGAGTGGACACCGGTCCCTGGTGCCCAGAATATGAACATAAATAAAACAGAGTTCAAGGTGGATGGTCTCGAGTCTGGCAAGAAGTACAGGTTTAGAATGGACATGAGGCGACCAGGAGAAGAACAGTTAGACTCATGCCCTGCCTGTTATGTGTATAGCGACACAGGTAAGTTTGCAAATTCAACAATTTAACATTACAAATACCGTAAAAACTCCTTCTTTTAACCCCCCTCTCTAATAAGCCCCCCGTATGTAAGTGTGTTTTTGTAATAAGCCCCTCCCCCTCCCGTCCCTCTAATACGCCCCCCACCCTTTGGGACATGAGATTTTGTAATTAGTCCCAGGGTTATCAATAAGATTTGAAGAAGACGGAGATAATTTAGAAGTGGACGGCACTGTGGGTGGGAGGCCCCCCAAAGGCGAGGGGTCTGGGGGCCGGCAAGCAAAATGATAAGCAGAAATTAATGATACAGACTTGTTTCTCCAGTACAGTTCTTCAAAACCGCGTGTTAATTGTGCAAGCTCGTACTCGTCAACACAGACGGAAATGTTTGTTTACTTTTGGTTGCGACATCGGCACGCATGCATGAATGAAATTTCATGTAGCATGGATTGGTCCCTAGAGAGTTACTCATTTGCTGGCAATTTATGTTTCACACCGAGTATTTGGATTCTATTTTTCTTACAAGAAGGGATTGACGTGTCGCGATCTAAACTCAGATAAACACGAACACACAAAAAGAATACCAAACAGCGTGTCGATGATAGTCGTTAAATACCAATAGATTTGAAATAAACTAGAAACAGACAATTTTTGATAGTTGCTTTCTTTCTCTCAATCTCTCTCTCTTTTTTTAATGAATCAGCATAATGAAGAGTAAAACTTTGTCTTGTCTTATCTTTACAGCTATCATCTTTCAAAAATAAAAGTACAAACAGGTTCTTGTTAATTTAAGAGACGAAATCCGATAAGTTCAGTCACAAATTGATTGGTTTATTGATTGCCTTATTCTGGAATAAGATAATGTGACAGACCTGTGCAAATACATTACATATACATGTGAGAATGAATATATGAAAATCATATAAACTGCGGATTAATGATTTAATATGTGAATGATCATCGCAGTCATCCCGTACAAGCGTGAAATTTGTACAGGCTTTATTATTATTATTATTATTATTATTATTATTATTATTATTATTATTATTATTATTATTATTATTATTATTATTATTGTTATTATTATTATTATTATTATTATTATTATTATTGTTGTTGTTGTAGCGGCGATGATCATTCACATATTAAGTTACTTATACACTTACAAACATATACCTGCACACACGCGCGCGCAAATTAGAAACCAGATGCGAAAATCACTTCAAAAGGAAAGTAAAGGTTAGGATGTACTTCTCTATTTAATGTTATGACTGGACTCTTTGTTATTACGATTTCGTAATCTGAGATTCTAAAGCCTGGTTCTCATGTGCCACCGACCTACCTGCGATGACTTGCGGTTTAATCGCCGGTTGATTTGATTTTTCGTCCAAGTTGCATCGCAGTGGTGCCCCAGGTGTACCTGCGACGTGTCCCGGTGAACTTAAAATAGCGCGCCAAATCAGTATCGTTTCACGCTCTTTCATCACAAGCTAACTATCCTTCAATAAGCATGGATAAAACACTGGCAGCTTTTGCTAGTTTAAGTTGGTTGTAAGGAGAGATATACAAAGAAAGCGTCAAGACAAACGGGAAAGCCGTAAGTGAACGTTTTGGGCTCTCTGCCCTATGCTCAAAGAAAGGAGCCAGCACGGACAGCAAGATTTGTCGTAGATGGCCCTATAAATCCTTATAGCATCAATTATTAGTCATTTGGGTAAGACCGGGCTTGTTCAGCGCTAGGTTCTACGTCCGCAGCATCCGATATTTTGGATGTATTTGCCGGCGGCACATTGCCGACGATTGCCGACTACGTTCTCATAAAATAGTTTTATTGCCGGCGTTCCGGAAGAACCACCGACGTGCCTGCGAAGTTGAACTCAAGTCAACTTCGCAGGCATGCCGGCGGTAAGGACCTGCGATGGTTCTTGTTACCGGCGGCGTATTTCCTCATATGTCTGAACAGTATCCCAGGCACTACCGGCGTCTATGTCGCAGGTTGGTCGGCATATGAGAACCAGGCTTAATTGATAAACGTAGGTTAGCTTGTTACAGTGTGTTACAAAGGATGGTCGAACATTATTTCTACGGCAATCATAACTGTGTTGTTTATTCCAAATTCCAAAAAACTTATCCGTTTCATAAAGTTCTCCTAAGATTATACCCACATTTTTACACCAACAAATAAAGTGCAGCCAGAACCTCTGGGAAAAAATAAATTAATGCTCAAGGGACTCGATCTCTGCACGACAAAAAAGAGAGGTGTTTGTCTGAAATCGCAGTCCAGTCCATTAAAGCAGTGAAGCTATAATTGAACGATATTTCTTGACATCGGATGAATTGCAGCTTTGACCCAAATTCACTCAATGGCTTTTTCTTGGAGTTCTGACCATTTTGTATTGAAGAAATCCGTTTACATGAGGTGGGTGAGACAACTCGGGTAGGCGAGTTGTCTCGCCTCGGTAAGGTAACCGTGGTAAGCGGGACAACTTTTAATAATAATAATAATAATAATAATAATAATAATAATAATAGCGATGCAGCGGACCAGAACATCACCAGGACTGAGAAGGAGAAGGTGGAAAAGTACCAGGAACTAGCATTTGAAATCAGAAGGATTCATAGAGCCTCGAAAGTCACAATAATACCTATCGTGATTGGTGCTCTTGGAACATATCGAAAAGTGCAAAGACCTGGTTTGGCAAGCTCGGTGTACCTGACTTCCTTGGAAGTGTACAGTTATCGGCCATTCTTGGAGCTGCTCACCTGTTGCGGAAAGTGTTGTGTCTCTAAGCTACGGGGAGTTGCTACCCAGTAGAAAAACTGGAGAGAATCGAGTAATAATAATAATAATAATAATAATAACATCAACAACTTTATTTCATTGCCAATCTTCTTGCTAGCCTATAATAGGCTTACTAATCGGGGACACTAACCTACTTAAAACGTGCAATAATCTTTAGAATTTACAATAATAAAATCCTTAGGCTACAATGACTATATACAATAATAAAGAACATAATTATGTAGTATTCAAAACTTAACTTAAATAAAATCTCTCAACTGCACGTGGGGCAGTTGCCATTACAAAGGTCGTTCTACACCAAGCTAACGAGATCTCTTTTTTAATTGGCCATGAAGGCCGTTAACGTCTGTGTCTCTCTGTCTCCTGGGCTAAGTTTGGACCAAAGTCGTGGTCCGAAGAACTTCAATGAATGTTTCTTTCAATGAATGCAAAAAATGAACGTGAAAAGGAAATTTTCAATCCATGTTGATATTCAATCAAACAGTGACCAATACAAAGAAAGAAGGGCAAATGAGGGATTGTAAATTTAAGACGAGTTATGAATAATGTAAGTAGGGTCAACTTTGTCCCGGTCACGCAATTCTCACACAAACGCTCTGTAAAGTTGTCGCAGGGGGGAGGGTTGTCTCGGGTACCCGAGACCATATAAACGGGCCCTAACTTGACCCCAAGACATACATGTAAACATACCCATAGCGGTTTTCAGTTCAGTGTCGAAAGTAATTCTCGGTTGCTATGGTTTTGCTTCACTTCGCTCTGTGATTGGTTAGGAAAACTCGCGCCACTTTCTCAACCAATGAGAAGCAGAGATCAAAATCAATTGTGACTTGCTTGCGCGCGTTTTCCCGCGCTTGACACCATGATCTTGATGTTTAAAGGAGCTCGGTTACGATATTTTGGGTCATTATTAGAGACAAAAAATGCATTTAATTAACAGGACACACTGAAATAACACTTTGTCAGGGAAGATGAGCACCAAAGAGACAAGAATAAATGCAAATATGGCGAGGATGGTGAAGGATGGAGAAGATTGAAACGGATTACAAATGACCTTTTTGGAAAATTGAGGCTAAACTTTTCAAAATCCAAAGACCGTGACCGAGCTCCTTTAACCACAAAATTAATGATGTCTTTGTGTTTTCTGTGTATTTCTCGTCATGTATGCGCCGTCATGGCTGCCTGTACTCGACGACTGCTCTATCATTTTATTAGTTCTCTATTATTTTTGAGTTCTTTATCAGTTACAATTGGCTTATAATGTTTCATATCAGCGAGTTAAAATGGTATAATGACTCTATTGACGTAGAGAAGAAGAAACGGAGGAAGCTAGAGCGGCAATGGCGTAAATCAGGGCTCTGTATTGACCGGGAGCCATACATCACGCAGTGTAGTGTGATCAATGACATGATAAGAAACGCAAAATTTAATTGCTATTCCTCTATCATTGCGGAAAAAAAGGAAATCAGAAAGTTCTTTTCAAAACTATTAATCAGTTACTACACAGGAAATCAGAACCCTGTTATCCTACATCATCATCGAATGAACAACTTGCTAATGACTTTGCTGCTTTCTTTCATGAGAAGATATCTAAGATGTGCTGTACCTTGTTAACTGAATCTGAATCTGTGATTAATCCACTGCCTGATTCTCCCTGCTGTAAATCGGAATTTCAAGATTTCCGCACTGTGAGCACTGCTGAAGGTAGTGACTATTTAATTTCTTCTGTCCTCAAGACATGTGACTTAGATCCTTTACCTTCAATTTTATTAAGGAAAAGCTTGGATGTACTGCTGCCGGTCATCACAAGAATTGTAAACCTGTCACTAACTATGGGAAATGTACCGCACCATTTTAAAGAAGCAATGGTAACACCGAAGCTAAAAAAGGACTCTCTGGACTGTGAACTTTTCCCTAACTTTAGGCCCATCTCTAACCTAAAGTTATTGTCCAAGGGTGACTGAGAAAGCCGCTGTTTCTCAGCTTATCGACTACATTAATACTAATGGACTTCAGGAAGTGCTCCAATCTGCCTATAAAACTGTTCACAGTACGGAAACAGCTCTTGTAAAAGTCCAGTCAGATATCTTGAATGCCATCGATAAACAGAAAAATGTACTTTTTGTGCTGTTAGACTTATCAGCCGCTTTTGATACGGTCGACCATATCTTGTTAAATCGACTGCGCACTAGATACGGGATCAAGGGAAATGCCCTTCAATGGTTTGCGTCTTATCTCGCCGATCGCCGACAGTTTATCCAAGTAAAGAATACCAGATCGTCCTTTACGGAGCTACAATGGGGAGTGCCTCAAGTATCTGTGCTTGGGCCAATTTTGTATACACTTTATACAGCCCCTCTTGCTGACATCATTCGAAAGCATGGTCTCCTTTACCACCTCTATGCAGATGACTGTCAAATCTGTGTGTCGTTTAAGTCAATTCCTGATGAAATATCCACTGCTCTTGCAAAATTGGAGGATTGTGCTAGTGAGATCTACGCATGGATGGCATGTAATAAACTAAAACTCAATCGTGAAAAGACTGAGTTTTAAGTAATAAATGCGAAACATCGCCCGTGCCCACGAGATTACAATCGCTGGTGTTAAAGTTGGAAAGTCAGTGAAAGCTAGAAACATGGGTAATCTTTGACAGTGTTATGGACCTTGAACAGCATGTTAATCATATTTGTAGGTGGATTTTTTGCCATATACGTAATTTATCAAGGATCAGGAACTGTCTTTCTCAAAAAGATACGAAAACATTGGTCCATGCATTCATAACGACTAAACTAGATAAATGTAATTCGTTATTGGCTGGGCTGCCACAATATTTAATAGTTAAGCTTCAGCGTGTGCATAACGCAAGTATGATAGAATTACGCCAGTCTTAATGGATCTCCATTGGCTACCTGTTAAACAACGTATATCCTTCAAGATATTACTACTTACATATAAGGCCTTGAATGCCTTGGCGCCTCAATATATATCGGACATGCTAGTGCAGTACATACCAGCTAGAACTCTGCGCTCTTCTAACAAACAGTTCTTGCAAGTGCCTAAGTTTAAACTTAAGACTTATGGAAGCAGGTCATTTAGCTATGTCGCGCCCTACCTGTGGAACAAGCTCCCAGATACCATACGACAAGCACGAACATCACTTGCGACATTTAAGTCAAAGCTTAAGACCTATCTTTTTAGCCAAGCTTTTGATTTGTAGGATTATTAATATTAATTAATTTGTTAGCATTATTTCGTGGTTAATTAAGTTAATTATTTATAATCAATTTTTAATGTACATATTGTAAAGAGCTCCGAACTCTAGGGTGAGCGCGCTATAGAAATCCTATATTATTATTTATATTATATTCTACCACCTGGTTGAGTAGCATAAGAATTACGCTGAAACCACTTTAGTGAATACAGTATGTATGTTTAGTAGGGCTTAAAGAGTTTGACAGCACTCTGGGCACATCTTGTCCCTCCATGGCTTCACAATTCATGCTGTAATGTCAAATTATTAACTTCTTTTAAAAGTCATAACTTATTTGCATTTGTATTTCAGTGCCTGTTGGCCCAATACCAGGAAAAAAAGGAGGTGGAGAAGGGCTTCAAAACTGGATGATAGCTGTCATTGCTGCTGTGGCTGGGGTTCTGCTCCTTTGTATTGTTATACTCTGTCTGTGTTGCTTTATGCGTCGCAAGAAGGCCCACGGAGGTAAGAAATTATAGGTGGTGTTGATTTCTGGTGGGATGTAGGAGCCTTGTTGTGCAGTCCACTCAAAGAACTGTTATGGGCGTGCTAAATACGTGGTGATAAAGTTAAATCTTATGTGGTGTTTTAATGTTATGTCATATTTGTTTTTTATTCTACAGCTGATCGAGTTAACATGTCTCAGACTAACACTTCAAGGTAAATACTATAGTGCAAATAATATCAAACGTGTACATTACATCCGTTTGTCATTTATCTCTGCTATCACAATCACCGTCATTGAGACATCACCATACTCGTCATCGTCATCATCATCACCATCATCACCACACACCATCTCATCTACCACCATCATCACCACTTCATCAGCACCACACCATCATCATCATCATCGTAACGTCACTTTCACCAACATTAGTAGAATCATCGTCACCACCATTGGTTTACTACTGTCATCGCCATTCATCTTCCTCATTACCATAAATGTGATCGAAAAGATTCTAATACTCCTATTTGTTGCTTAAAGGGGCAATCACGTCACGGAATTTGGGTCTGCACCCAAACATGTGTTTGCAAAGTGGAACACTAAACAAATTGCAATTTTCCTACGAAGTACTTAATTTGTGCATTGGGACTATTTGCGGTTGTCTGTGGCCACGGATGACGTGGAGAAAATGGATTACAACTTGAAAAAAGTCAGGTTAACTTTTCTCAAGTTCGTCATTGTGTCCAAGAAAAATCGCCATAAAATAATACTACTTCTTTTCCGTCCAAGAAATAATTAGAAATCTACCTCTTTGTGTTAGACGGACCGATTGCGTAACAGAAAAAGTTCTTCCTCACAATTTGAACAATTTATAACAAGAATTGCCGTGACAGTGCCCATTTAAACAAGAACAACTTTATGTTAGTGTCTAATCTGCTTAGTAGTAATAAATCTAGTGATAAAAAACACACTGAAGCTAAATATAGCCCACCTTGCGGTTGAATGTAAATTAAACCTGTGACAGATGCAGGCTTCTCAGCAAAGGGTTTTCAATCTCTCTACACTTGCAGTTACGTAGTCGGCGGACCAGATGTCTCCCGTTCCTTGGACACCAGGCCACGCAGCTTTGGGATGGAGTCTGTGGAAGATGATCCGTTCATTGAAGCACATTTTGCATCGATGCAGTCCATGAACTCAGAAGGGAAGAAGAAGAAGCCTGACAATGGAGTCAACTATGGCTACTTGTCACAAGGCAAGTTTCTTGAACCTTGTTTACCCTGGGAATTGAAGTCGCCTGTCACGCCAACCGATGAACAATCAGAGATGGCGGCCACTTCTTTAACAGTGTTGGACAACACAAAATAAAAAGAGAAAGAGGGCGAAGGTTGCGAACAGGTCATGGCGCCTTCCCGCAGTGACTTTTTTCTATTTCTTAATAAATGGCTAATCCGCCTAGATTAGGTAGTGCTATTTGCGGATCAGTCACGTTGACGAGATTTTAATTAAAGATTAATCAATCAATCAATCAATCAATCAACAAAGAGAGAAAAAAAGGTTTGCTGGAATTTCGATGTTATATGTTAACCTCTTTAAACTGTCCAAATTACCTCAAGCCTCTTAGACAGTTTTGTTCGTATGTGGCACTTAAAAGCCAAATATGGATATTGATTGCAGGGCCTACAGTTGCATGGGAGTGCGACTACCTCTTTATCCCTTGAAGCACAGTTAAATCTCTTACAACTCTAATTTATTGGTTTTCTCTCAGATTCAGTCCAAAATCAGCCTGAAATGCTGCTCAACCCAGGCTCCCGCCTCGCCAGAAATCACCCAGTAGCACAGAGCACTGGTAATCTAGAGACACACTCGGCATACTCAGCCAGGGGTCCACAGAGAGATTTCAGCACCCTGCCCCCGTACCACGAGCCACCCTCATTTGAGGAAGCCATGCGGCAATCTGGACGAAAACCCAAGACCAGGAAATCAACAGGAGACCTTGCTGGGCCTGGCCAGGGCAGGTACTCTGGCCGCAGACCCAGACAGATGCCTGCTGATGAGCCCACGGATTCTAGTGACGGAGAAACGCGGTATACTCCTCAAAGAGCAGCACCCCCTCCCCCCAGAGTCAGGTCAGGATGGTGATGAGTTGTTAAAATAGTGGCTTAGTATTTAAATGCGCTTATCTTTTGAAAGTGCACATGAAAAAACGTAGCGCTTTCGTTGCCAAGTGGGCGCATTTTGATGGGACATACATGTGTAAAGTGTTACAAATTCCATTCACCGGCTCCTGGCAACCAATCCATCGGCATTTATGACGCACTTGCAGGTTAAAGTTTCCTTACGAATATTTCTAGGCAAAGTCAAGTTAACTCTGAAAAATAAATAACGCGGTACGTCGAATTTTTAGGCAACATTATTGGCAAACCAGTTACTATATTATAATATTTTAAGTTCGGCACCTCCAGAGATAACAGATATTTTTGCATATATTACATGACTATGCGGGTAAAGCAGAATTCAGCAAAGGCCATTGAATCCAGAAAGAAAATTGGGTGTACCCACGCACTCTTCCAAAACTGGTCTAAACAGCTTTTAAAACGTTAAAATATGTGGCAGTTGAATTTGAAATGCATTTTCCGTCCTCTTCGAGTTCTGCGTGAGGAGGTGAAGGATAAAAGATGAAGAGAGACAAATGGAAACACATTGTAGCAGATGTTGAGCCAACAGCCAACATGATCTTAGCAGTTATTTTAAGACCCTGGTTTGTGACCCAGTCTGGCGTTTGAGCCCGCATCCTCCCGCTCAGCAGTCCCGTGTTTTTACCAACTGAACTACATGTAACTGCGTGGCGGTGAGCGTGAGCCAGGTATCCTATCCACTTTCTTTATTTGTCATTGTGTACTTTTTATTGTTACCAGGCACATGGAATCATCTCGCGATGACCCTGGTTACACCACTGTGGACCAGGGGCGTGTTTTGGGCCATAGGGTGTTGCCTCAAGGGCTCCCGTCAGTCAGCGCCCCCAGGAATAACGGTCCCCTTGATCCAACAGTACCTTATGCTCTGCCTCAAAAGAAAAAGTCCAAGAAATCTCGAAATGAGCCGAATGAACCGGCAATTGGTAAGTCGTTTGACGATGGTAAATTATAAAAGGAAGATATGGAGAGAAATTACTGAATGACCTTTCGAAGAAAAAGGTACCTTTAACTAACTTCTAAAAGTCGTCTTTTGTGATGTTTCACACATCTTCATTCTTATCTTCAAAGGTATATTGTCTTCAATCTTTTATCGTAGCTGAAGGTCATTTTCAGGCTTTCTTCCTCTAAGAATAGCTGAAGAAAGGTTGCCTTGCTTTTCTTGTTTGTTTGTTTGTTTTGTTACTTAGAATCCTAAAGCTCGTCTTTGCTAACATATCGTCGTGGTTTGTGCAACGTTTGTTGTTCTGTGGTTAAATGTTATCCCTTTGCACTTTTTCTACTTTAGAAATCTCTTAACGGTCAACATTTGCCGTTCCTTTTTTTCTGAAAGCGATTACCTTTGTGCTTGCTTATCTGCTAAAACTCCCAAGAAGCCAGCGATGCGTTTTTGTGCAGTAATTAAAATCTGTTCTTATAATAATAGTAATATGATGATGATGATGATGATGATGATGATGATGATGATGATGATGATGATGATGATGATGATGATGATGATGATGATGATGATGACGATTTATTAGTAGTACTTCCACGAGGTGGTTCTTCGCCTACTAATTACAAGTCTCAAATCAAATCAAATCAAATCAAATTAAATCAAATGTTGGTTTTGAGGAGAGGGGAAACTACTCGAAACTAATCATACTAATCGAGAATGAGTAAGTACCCTTCTGAAATTTAATCTGCTTTACAGCACCCATAAAGTTTGAAATTTGTAGTGACACTACATTAAAATTCTTTTCTTTAAATAACATCAGCTTACACTCCTTTTAAAAATGTACAAAAGTCACCTTAATTTATTTTCCAAAATACAAGTAGCTTTTACAGCTGATCTGCCTAAAACTCTCGCAGAGGCTTTGATTTATACTGACACTGCGATAAAACCCTGTTTGTTTAAAACAGTTTGAACTAATGTTTCTTACAAAAATCAACCAAGGGTCGACATTTCTTATTTTGTTAATCGTAACTTGAATTCAACTTGCTATTGTTCAACAGGCCGCCTTCATCCACCGCCGTTGATGTATGGGCCTCCGTTTTGGAGAGAATCTTATAAAGGATGTTAGTATAAACCCGAAAAACCTAATTCTTTTTAAAGTAATTTGAACTGAGCTCCTTAAATCTTGTCAAGTTTTAAACGTATTTAAATAATAATTATTAACTTTTTGCGTGATTCTAAAACTATTATCAGAGAAAGCGCAACAGTTTACCAAGGAAATGTACAGGCCGTAGACTACGAATCTGAAAGCGAGCGAAACGCGCAAACGCGCGCGAGAACTGTTTTCTCCCCGCGCGTCGTACCTTCTCGCGGGAGACAATTTTCCCGCGCGCTCACGTGTTTTGCTTGGTTTCAATAGCTCACGACTGGGACCGAGTGGCCGCGCTATCGATTGTGGGATTGTTTGTGGGGACGCGCGTTGCGAAAAAACAATCGCGTTTCCCCAAAACTCTAAAGAAACAGGGTGGGAGGTGTTCAACACCTTGAGGGGAGGACATTAGGGCTGCCCTAATGTCCTAATCCCGGAGGTACAGCCTGGGCCCAGTTGCTCGAAGCATGGCCAGCGCTAACCCTGGTTGAAATGAATACCATGACAACCTATAGGTTTTGATACATCTTAACCAAGGTTAGCAACTCAGCCCTGCAGAATAATCCTGGTCCGTGGCAATAGGCCATTTCTGAATTATCTTTGGCCTCTTTTTCGAAGCGAGACCTGGTGCTCAACCATTCGTATGAAAACTATGTGATTGATCATCGCAGTTATGAGCACCACTTACGCACCAGTGAAATAAAGCCTAAAAAAGGCTCAAAACACAGGCTTTATTTTCACTACTGCGTAAGTGTCTATATCGTCTTATGTTTTTTCTTCAGGGCAAGAACACGGCGGAATTGGAAAAAACCTTTTTGAAAAGCTATCTACTCTTAATGTACATACCAGAACCACAACAACAACAACAACAACAAAAAAAAAACAGAAGAGGATATAGATACTTTAAGTGGTGTTCATAACTGCGATGATCACTCACATATTCATTCTTTGACATATGATTTGCGTGTATTCATTCTCAAAATGAGTTTAACTTGCATTTGAATGAAAACTCATTTCCATATGAAAGGATGAGCACAAGGACTCGCTTTGAAAAGAGGCCAAAGGTGGAACCTCGATTTAACGAACCTCTGTAACGAAGTCCTCGATATAACGAACGTTATTCTTCAGCTCGACCTTTTAAAATGTTTCGAAAAAGACCTCGATATAACGAACCCTCGATATAACCAACCAATTTTCCCAGTCCCTTGGTACTTCGTTAAATCGAGGTTCCACTGTATTTGGTTTATTTGACATTTCAGACGTTTGACTTGTTAACTGGCACTTGTAACGTCTAACGGGAAATGCTTAAAAACACGTTTTCTGTTTCATTTTGTAATTTGCTGTTGCGCATTTTTTTTATGCCAAATCTTAATTTCTCTAAAGCTGTTTCGCTTTTGTAATTTAATCAAGAAGGAAGGTTTTTGAACATTGTATATAGTTAATGTGGGGAGAAACTTTGGTAACTTTTATAATTCGTAATCAAAGAAACACTTAACTGTTTCCTGTAAATCATGAATTGTTTTGTTAACCTTGAGAAACGTTTCTGCTTTTTTCTCGT
>JAEMWC010000328.1:812500-850846 GCA_016490735.1 Pachyseris speciosa | reverse complement strand
ACTGTGAAAGATTTGTGTGGTGAAAGAGCTGTGGTGAAAAGCTGAAATGGTCGCCAAAATGGGAGATTTACCGTCATTTTCAACTAAGTAATGGAAAATTTCTAGTCCGAAGCATAAAACTTTAGATCAAGTCAGTAGAATTAACGACGTCACGTCAACGCTGTGCGATACCTCGTTCCACTCCACTCTCCTTCCGCCACTTCGACTAGGTCACCTGAAGATGTGTTAGACTGTGAAAATATTTTTAACTGGCCACTCTGGGAACAATTATATCAAGGCTTGATGGACGGCTTTTTGGATGTATCTAAAGCGTTGTGAAAGGGATTGTATTCGCGCCGCGACTGCATTCGACAACACATCAATTTTCCCCGCCGTGCTTTGAGCATGACTAAAGACGAAGGATGTGCGATTTACGCAGTGGCCCGATGTAGCCTTTTCGACGATTAGAGAAGGTATTTACCGTTGACCTTTTATTTAGTCGTTTTCTTCAAAAATCTTACGGTCAACCGATAACCCAGATAAGCGTTGTCTTTGTTATTGTGCCCAACTTTTGTATGGCTCGGCAAGAAGTTAAGCCTACTCTCAAATTTGGTTTTCAAGTTTATCGTCAGTTTGTTTGTGAAGAAGGTTTTCAGGATTTCTGTGTTGGACCCATTCTTATAGCAAATTACATTTTAATTCCCCTCAATTTAAAAAATAGATTCAAATGAAATTTACCGTAAGCTTAGCTTATAATTTAAACATTGTTGTAAAGGTTTTTCTCAGACTACCATTGTAAATAGGTGCCCAAACCAGAAGAGTAACACTTTGTAAAACTGCCAAATCTTATTAAAACAATTATTTGCTAATCCTTTCTTGGGTTTTTTCGACTGGTTCTTGGTCGGTTTTGACATAAACTTAAGTACTTGACGTCTTCAGAGTTATTAAACTTAGGTACTTTTCGCGTTTAACGCGCACGCACACGAACTCGCTTAAAACTTTTTCTGTGTTTTCTGCTGAATCTTTGACATACAATTTTTAAGCTTTATAAAATTGAATTAAATTATGTGAACCCCCATGCATTACAACCTCTGTGAAAACGTTTTTTGTAGTAGAGTAATTTTTCAGATACAACAGAATGTTTCGCCACTCAAAATTACACTTATGTGTCGGAATCGTGTAATTCATTAGGGTAATCCATTGAAAGCACGAACTGTTCCAGTATTTGTTTATGCGCAACTATTTTTCTGAGGCCAATACTTTGAATAATGCTGGCTTTATTGTACACTTTGTTATAATTGTAATAGGGAATTTAGTTCATGGACAGTATAAAATAAAGTTTTGATGTCTGTGCGAATGAAGGTAACGTTTTAAGTTCCGGTTGAAAAAATAAAGTAATCATTTCTTCCGTCACTGTTTAAGATACGTTTTTTAACCTTCAAATATCGTATTTAGTAAAATTACTGAGCTTGCATCGGTTGCCTTAAGCAACTTAAATTGTTTCATTTGATGGTAGCATTAATTTGATTTCATTCGCATTGCTGCAACTTCTAGTTTAAGTTTTATAATTTCAAGAATTAAACAACACTTTTTAGGTGGGAAGTGCATTTAAGTGTACCACAAACGCGCTTTTTTTTTTGTTTGTTTTTTAACAAACAGCAACAACTATCTGTATCAACTTACCTTCTCAAGTATACATTGTCCCTGAGCAGACAGCAGCCATTAAAAAAAAAATTATAATTAAAAAAGTCGTTAAAAGTTCCCGTTTAAAGAAAATGCAAGTCCAGTCCGTTGTCCAGTCCTTGGAATTTTTTTTTCTAGGTAACCTTTTGTGGTCGCGGCGTCGCAGTGAACAAAAAAGCGCGCGAAAGTATAGCCTCGTTTTCGTTCTTTCCTCCAGGCCTCTCCTCTGAAAAAATCTTAAACATCGATCCTCGCCAAAAGCAATTGAAATTAGAAGAAACTGACAACGCCATCATAAAGAGCATACTCTCAAGCCTTAGGCAAAATTTTCTTTTATTCCTACCTCAAATGGTCGTTGAGCAGGAAGCTGGCAAACTTTTCAGTTAGATTTTCTACTGCTGCACTTTTTTAGGAAAAAGTAATCATGGCCAATTTTTTAAAACACTATTTATTAAACTACAACTTCGCTTAAAAATATTCTTGGAGAAAGGTTCTAGTAAACTTTTAGAGCGAAATATTAAACTGCGGTCCTTTCTGGTCACGTGACCGATGACGTCACAGCATTAAAAATGACAAAAAATGTATATTTCATAAAAATATCTAACCAATATCCAAATTTTTGTTTCCTCGCGTTTAACGCAACGCGAGATAGCACTTGTACCCAGACTCCCACTTTTTGAAAATTGTATATACCTCCTTAATATTTATATTTTGTTCGGTACCCGGGCAGTCCGAAATGGCTCACACCATTGTGCTTCAAACCACGTTGAATTTCGTCACAGTGAGCAAAAACCCACTTGTGAGCAAAGTCACGTGACCAATGACGTCATCGCCCTTAGTCTTGTACAATAATTAGTTTATGGTAAGACTTATTTCTAGACAACGTGGGGTCTTGCTGCCCTCAAACTGACCAAGTTATTTGGGATTGACGATTTTCCAGCTGCAAAGGATTCTGGGAAGGTTCTTATTATAATTATATATTGTTATTTAATTATTTATACTCATCACATTACTGACGTTAAAAGAACAGCAAAAACTTCAAGAACACTGTGGATCAATCAAAACTTTAACCGGATAAAAGCAAGTAGCGTTACGTGTCTTTTTAATTGATTGAGAAAATAGCTCTAGTTTCCTTTGACAATTAGAGGGCGATACCTGTCAAAACATGCATTCGATACCATCTATGCACTCGATATTGATTTGTGTAACGATACGCTCCATCCAGGCTCTAGGTTTTAGGAATAATGAAACAAAATAGAAGAAAACAGCTGTTGGACGTGGTGAATAAGGCTGTAACTGTCACGCCGTTTGCTCCTTTCCGGTTGGATGATAAAAAAACAATGCCCTTTCATAAATTTGTCCCACGGGAAGTAGGGGCAAATAAACACGCTGGTTAGTAGAAAGATCACTGCTGTTTATTTGCCCCTACTTCCCCTCCTGCGGGACAATTTAATGAAAAGGCATTGTTTGTCATCATCCAACAGGAAAGGAGCAAACGGCGTGACGGTTACAGCCGGCACACCAAAGTCCAGCTACGGATCCCATGCAGCACCAAACTCAACCTCAATGGCTCCAACTTTGCCTGTGTGAAATTCTACCACCCACTCGCTCACTTGCCTCTAGGACGCACACCTCAACTTGCCCAAACTGTTGCAACCTGCAAGCAGCGGCTAGTCCTGCTATTCCTACACCAATAATCACAACTTTACGTTTCTTTGGCATTGCTGCGTTGAAAAGAAAATTAAAACAAACGCAATCAGAGAAGAGATGCAGTCATGCTAACCTCTATTCGCTAATATGGAGATATTTTTGTGTCATTCACTTACCTCGTTCAGATATTATTCTACGAGGGATTCCTAGGTAAGAAATGATAAATAGCCAACGAGGTGCGTAGGAAACATGCAGTTGTTCACATGCAATAAACGTAAAGGGCACGAAAACCTTTTGACGTGTTGCAACGTTTCTGGGCAAAGTTGAATGAAGTCAATGAAACTCCCTTATTATAGGAAATTAACGATGCACGTTGACAACGCGAAGAAAATTTACGTTACACAAAATTAACGCGAATTTTCCAAAAGTTGGTTTGCATACATCAAATTATCGCGAAATGTTACCGCGACGTGTTGCAGGGACACATCCCCTCGTGTGTGGTGACACCTTTTTCACTCGTGCAACGTGAATTTTGTACAAAATGTGTCCCTGCACGGAGTTCAACTTGTTGAACTTCATGGGACATGTTGCGGGGACAAATTTTGCACAACATTTATGTTGCACGAGAGAAAACGTGTCAACACACACGAGGAGATGTGTCCCTGAAACATCTACCAGGGATATGTTACAGCTATATTTTCGTGTGTGTGTGCAAGTCGTCAAGTCGTGATCCTTCCCCTGATTCATGTCCTTGCTACATTTCCCAGCTAGATAACCCCTAATGTGCACAGTTTATAAATGTGTCGCTGCTACGTTTTGTAGCAACATGTTCATGCAACAAATCCCCTCGTGTGTGCCCACCTTAAGAGGCGAGGTGAAATCTATAAAATGCAAACTGTCTCCACTGGTTTAAGGCGGCTTGGAAATCCCCATAGAGGTGACCGTGCAGTGGGAGGATGAGCGGGCCATGGAAATTTTAAGAAGAAAGACTGAAGAAGTTAGCTAAATAACACCCCGGGGAAACGGATCAATACGAACACCAGTCGAGAGACATTTTGAACTCTTTTCTTAAAGAAGAACTGTCAGGTAGTGACTCCAAGGCGCTGATAGAGGAGCTATCAGCAGACGAGGTTTTGTTATTGAGATAAAGGTGCTGTAAAACTGTAAGATTGTGTGATTTAAATTAACATCGACGTAAATTAATAATTAATAAAGTGCATCGTTAATTTCCTACAACTGAGGTAATCTAAAAGAAAGTAGAAGCTTCAGTTTGGGGAAAAAAGGGGGCTCTATTTATCGGCTGTGAACTGTTGTAAATGGTCAGTGGTTTAATAGAAATTATTTTAATCATTGCTTAAAGCGGATGGAGCATCTTTCACAGAAGCTAAGATGAACAACTCGAGGGAAGCGAGGTGTTATCCATACAAACAATGGCGCCATGTGACCTTTTGATCAAATGTAGACGCATGTATTATAAGTTGATTTTGATAGACTGGAACATTGCCTCGCCAAAACTGGTCCGAAAAAAGATGCCTGAGGGATATATACATGCAAGAGAAATGTCCAGGTTATGCTTCAACAAATGGCTTCTTGAAATTTGTGTGATGCGTAGCACAAAAACCCGACTCGCGGCGGAACGGAATAAAAAGCAGCGAATAACAGCAGCGACTCTTCTCATTTTCAGTCTTTTTACAACTATATACTATGAACTATATTTAAGTACGAAAAAAACGTTTATAAATGTATGCTGATTACGAGCTTTATTTGCAATTTACTTGAAAACGCTCTTACAGGCTTTTTTTTTTTATTTGGCCTGACAAGCTGTGGAACTTGAGTAGCTTACACTCTTTTATTTCGAGATAATTGGCACACGCGTTACCGTTGCTATGGTAACAGCTGTTGCTTGGAAACCAATGAGAAAACAAACTTTTTTCATACGTCGAAAAGATGTTGTAGAGTCAAGGAAACCGAAGCTTGTCATCTATAGGAAATTTTGAATTTCAACTGATGCGAGCCTCCCTAATTACATTCCAGAAAATTTAATGTTTTACATTTTTAAGGACCACTTTTCAGGGTAAAAATTCGTCAAATCAGTACAAGGGGAGAAGGGATGGTGCAGTTATGGCGCAATGGTGAGAGCACTTGCCTTCCACTAATGTGGCCCGGGTTCGATTCCCCGACTCGGCGTCAAATATGTGGTTTGAGTTTGTTGTTGGTTCTCTTCCCTGCTCCGAGAGGTTCTTCTCCGGGTACTCCGGATTTCCTCTCTTCTCAAAAAGCAACACTTTTAAATTCGCGAGATTGGGCAACCACTCCTCACGGTATCAAACTTAAGCAAATTGATTTGATTTGATATGATTTTTTTGATATGATTTTTTTGATATGATTTGACAAGAACAATAAATGGTGATAGAACTAACAATATGCTAAATACTAATTCAGTAATCCTACTTTCCATGAACGCCGTATCTCTGAGTTAAAAATGGTGATTTAGCTAAAAGGTGATACGAGCCAAATTTAATCCTTTTGTTGTTGTTAAGAAATTACCATAGCAATCTGGTTTATATTTGGTTTTGTTTGACATGCTACCGATTGCAGAACATTATTTATTCGGTTTTTAACCTTCACTACGTAATGATGTTTGCTTTCTCTTTTCTTTAACGTGCCAAAACGTATAACTTTCAGCTACTCAGAGCACGGAATTCGATGTTTTAATTTATTATTTGAGAATACAATGTATTGAGTAGTTCCCAATTACTCACTGAGCATATAAAGAAATGATCGCCTTTAATGCTTCATGTAACGAGTACTTGGATAATAGTTTGCCAACCTTTTGAGATTCCCTCAAACACAAAGTCAAATATTATCAAGGATGAGGTCCAATAGACCTTTTTAGCTTGTAGATTTTGTTTTCCCAATGTAGACCACGTGATGTTACCCTAGAGAACTGTTTCTTTGAAAATTTCTCCTTATTCACGTCCATATGCACCCATAATTTATGAAAAGACAAAAGGCAAATACCCTTGGGAAGATCACGTTGGGAAAACAAAATCTACAAGCTAAAATGGTCTATTGGTCATGTTCCAAACGAGTAAGGGCCTGGGAAGGAATCCAAACTTCATTGAAAACTAAATCGATTTTCATTTGAAAGGGTATTTCAAAATAAGTACTTTCAGCATGTTTGAGCATGTTTAGTCAAAAAGTCACTAGTTGACATGCATTTAGATCTTTAAAAAATCCCATAAAAATGTCTCTATTGAGGAAAGGTTGTCCCTCGAAACCATACAAAGTCTCTAATTTTCACAATTTTAAAATGCTTTCGTTTCAGCTCCAATTCAACTGAACAGTATCCAAGTTGGTTAGGTGACCATTTTTGAGATACTATTTCATGCAGTGTAAACAATTTTTTTCTAATCGATAAATTTTAAAACTCGTCTCCAGGCCCTCACTCGTTTGGAACATGGCCAATAGGTTTCCTGTCTGGTTGAGGTAATGTATGAGAGAGCATTTTTCATTTCGTGCTGACTAAACAGTGATGTTTTCGTAAGAAAAGTTTCTTTGTTGAAGTGAACAAAATGAAAACGGTTTTGCTCTGTTAGGATGCACAAGACTATTAAAACAATAGCTGCCTCTTTTAATTGCTTTTTTGTTTGTTTGTGGTTATTTTTTGCTGTTGTTGTTGTTGTTTTTTTGGAGGTCCACTTGCATTTGATTACTGTATGTAGAAGATCGCACTATGCCTTGGAACGGTAACTTTTAATAATCCCTTTGTTTTCGTTCATTTTTTTTTTTTTTTTTTGCTTTGTTTTGTTTTTTTCTAACTCCCTTTTAAAATGTGTCTGTCAAGAAAATCCTTTACAAGGTAACAAAAAACACTTGCCAGAGGTTATATATTATTGCTTATGTGCGGTTGTTTTTGTTTGGTTTACACATGAACGTCCGTAACTCAAAACACAAGTACTCGATTTGTTTTCATTTTTGCTCTCTCGCCTTTTTTGTAACAAAAAATGCGATAAGCAACTACTCGACAATAACTAAGTTTCTTTCTCTCAAGAATTATTTGCTTGATTATTACGTTGCAATCGATGGCGATGTTTTGTTTTGATAAACATTCATGCTCCGATTAAGGACATACACGACAAAAGCTGCACAGAAATGGGATTTCTTTTCAAAGAAAACGTAAATAGCTATTTTACCAAAATAGTTCAATAACTAGAGCGATCGTGCGTCGCGATATTTTTGAACGGCGCGCGTGAACGGTTGAAACACGGAGGCACGTCACGCAAAGTAAGGATATATTTTAATTCATCCCAATGTAGTACTGTCTTGATGTACAAAAAGGAAAATAAAACAAGCAACGAAGAAGGTGTCAGGTTGATTTCACGCCGGTTGAACAATTGCAGTACTTTCAAACCAGAGCAGCGTGCGAACGGTTTGAAATTCCCTTACAGGAGCCTTTTTCAGTAATTATCGAAAATCCTTCTACTGAAGCGAAAATTCGACTTGATTTTTGTTTGCCCCAAAAGACCCTTTTGCTGAACTTTTTTTCAAAAATGTTATTCAGAAGCCTTAGCGATTTTTTTATTTATTTCTTTTGGAAAAAATCAGGAAAGTTTGAGATAGGCCTTAACGTGCCCTAAACCCCAAGGAAAGTTATGCAAATTACCCATTTTCAAAACTCTCGTACAAGGCATTTGCAGTAACAAAAAACTGAAGGTCTTTTATCTATACCAGTGCTGTTAATTATTCATTGAAATAGATAAATTTAACTAAAGCACCAGCTTATATTACCTTGTAACTTAGGAAAAAAAACTCAACGTGAAGTTTTTAGGTTTATTTTCCTTGAGTGCTGAGAAAATTAAACAAGTCGCTGATATGAATAAATGACGATTAAAGATACCTGCGATATGCCTTCTGTGGACGATGCAGTACTTACCTATTCCTGAGAGTGCCCTGTCATCTATTTTCGTATTTTCCAAACCTTACAACCGATCCTGTGGGGCAAACGAAATATAAATGGTTGCTTTATATAAGCGAGCTCAATGAAAGCTCATTACAACTATTCGACGGTTGTCATGCTAAAGAATCAAGTTACTCTCTTGCACATGAACCGGGTGCGTGAGATGTTTCAGCGTTTGTTTAGTAGATATATTTACCAAATTCTCAAAACCAATACACTGGACAACTGCATGTGATGAGTGTTTCAATTATGCACGGAAATTGGCGTACAGCGTGCCTGGCAGTAGTACAGTGCTTGTAATAATCGCCCATTATGCTAAAAGATTCTGCTTGGCCAACAAAATTATGCTCAAATTCTTCTCGGTACAATGCTTTTTCTTTAAGCAAATTTATACATGAAATCTATCACTCACTCACTCATCCCCTTCCTGTCGGGTGGCCCATAGGGCCTCCAAGAAATCTATCAACATATATGAAGACTGCAGCTGAGACAAAATTATGCGAGCTTCTTCTAGCGGTGAGCTAAGACCTATCCTGGCTCCAGAGACCCGTTGAAAGAAAAATAAATATCCCTAGAACGAAAAAAATAGCCTCTGGCACCCAGGATAGCTAAGACCCAGTGGGATGATTTGAATATGGTGAATATAGTTATTACTATTTTTTTCTGAGGATCTTTTTTCCATCTACTGTTTTGTACGTCTGTTTAAATTTGCATCACATGATTTTTGGTTATTTTTCCCAAATTCTGCTCAAAAATATAGTATTTCGCCGGCAGAATGCTCGCTGCAGGAAGCAATGCCAAAATTATGCCAGCTTATCAAAGTGTGTCAATGTTGCTCACGAAATGACAGTTTTTCTTAGGAAAAGATAATGAGTAAAAATTTCAAATATGTTTAAAAAGAGGATGCTCAAGTGTGTCTTTAACGTTATTCACTATTATATTAGATCAAAATTTGGTGGAAAAAATGCCTATGTGTAATAAACACTACGGAGTTTCATTTACACCATGCCACGTGACAGAGCGGTTTTCAGTTGAGTGTCGAAAGTAATTTTCGTTTGCTTTGGTTTTGCATTGCTTCGCTCTGTGATTGGCTGGCAAAACTCGTGCTATTTTCTCAACCAATGAGCAGCAAGACCAGAGCCAATCGCGACTTGCGCGCGCGCATTTTGCCGTGTTTCGAGTCGATTACATGTAACTGCTTCGAATTCTCACTGGCTCGTTGCGTTGTTTCGGTCTGTTGTGATTGGCTGGAGTAATTGCTTTGGGTTTGGTTTTACAGGCCGTTGTATCATAGTCGGCAATCCACCTTACCTTCCCATTCTGCACTGAACTTATGTTGCACTGGTTGTATGGTACTCTACATTTGCTATATTTTCATATCCAAAGCGCTCTTGAGGTATGCCATGGAACTATCTCATTTGTCACTTAATTTTATCTGGTATATACTCACTCGCCCAAATGCCCTCTTGCCCTCCAAGAAATTACCGGTGACTCGTGGAATATTTAACAATTATCCTGCGAAATCGCACGGAATTTTGCCTGATACTATGGCGACGAGGCTGTAGGTCGAGCTAGCTTAAATAAGGCCGGGATATTCGGCAAGATTGAGCAGGATAACTGTTGTTTTATCCAACGCAATGATTACAAAACAAAGTTTATTGAGTTTATTACAAAAAAGAAAATGGAAAAACTGCCATTTTTCTCCCCAAAGCACGAAATTACTTATATCGCAGGATATCTGTCGAGTGCGCGTGACGAATATCGAGAGCAACATGGCCATATTTTGAAAGTGCTACGATGTGTTGACGATGTAATGATTCGGCCAATCATAGCGCGTGAAATTACTTGAACATTTTATTAAGTGGTTTTAGTGGTAGTGGTACGTAGTGCTGGTGCTAGTGATAGTGCTAGTGTTAGTGTTAGTGTTAGTGTTAGTGTTAGTGTTAGTGTTAGTGTTAGTGTTAGTGCTAGTGTTAGTGCTAGTGCTAATGTTAGTGCTAGTGCTAGTGCTAATGTTAGTGCTAGTGTTATTGTTAGTGCTAGTGTTAGTGTTATTGTTAGTGTTAGTGCTAGTGTTAGTGTTAGTGTTAGTGTTAGTGCTAGTGTTAGTGCTAGTGCTAATGTTAGTGCTAGTGTTATTGTTAGTGCTAGTGTTAGTGTTATTGTTAGTGTTAGTGCTAGTGTTATTGTTAGTGCTAGTGTTAGTGTTATTGTTAGTGTTAGTGCTAGTGCTAGTTGCAGTGTTAGTGCTAGTGCTAGTTGCAGTGTTAGTGCTTAGTGCTGGTGCTAGTGTTAGTGTTAGTGCTAGTGTTAGTGTTAGTGCTAGTGCTAGTGCTAGTGCTAGTGCTAGTGATAGTGCTAGTGTTCGTGCTAGTGCTAGTTGCAGTGTTAGTGCTTAATGCTGGTGCTAGTGTTAGTGGTGCTAATTCTGGTGCTAGTGTTAGTGCTAATGGTTGCTGTTGTGGTAGTGGTGGTAGTGGAAGTGGTGGTAGTTTCAGTGCTAGTGCTATTGTTGTTGTGGTGGTGGTGGTGGTGGTGGTAGTGTCGTGGTAGTGGTGGTCGAGGTTGGTTGTAGGGTTGTGGTGGTAGTTGCAGTTTTAGTGCTAGTGCTATTGTTGTTGTTGAGGTGGTGGTGGTGGTAGTGATGATGGTGGTAGTGGTTGTGGTAGTGGTAGTGGTAGTTGAGATAGGATTGGTAGTAGTTCAGTCCAGTGATGTTACTGTACATAGTCAATTTGATACCAGAATGAAGAAAGCTATCCGTTGTTTGAACTGACTAGTACTGGGATCTGCTCGGTCAGTCGAAAACTATGGGAGCTCCTGTTGAAAATCGCGCTCTCAGATATCTTCTCTTGGCGTACTTCCCGCCACGTTTAGATTTTGATCAATATCCGGATACCTGTATGGTTTTTAAATTTCAATCAAAAAATCTTTAACTACGCAGATCTGTCCAAAATCACCTGATTCCTCAAGGAACGAATTAGAGAAGACGATTGGCGTGGTACTCTTGCGTCTGTGCAAGTGCAAGAATTAAGCCATACGTTCGTCTCAGTAGGTTTTCTTGTTTTGAATTAATTTTGTTTAAAATATATTTCGCGATTTTATCTAGTGTAGAAAATCGCAGCTGAGGTACATTGGCATAGTGATTATTCGAGATAAATAAAGTAACATTTACTTAGATTAATTAAATCACTATAGATTACGTAGAAACTCAAGGAGTAGAATAAACTTCAATAAAAGTTGAGAAGTTGTTTATGTTCTTGCCACCGTTGTATTTAATCTCCATTTAGTTGACAGATTTTGAAATTCCAGTGTGAAATTGGAGGTGGCAGCCCAGCGTAAAGATATGAGCGCCGAAATAAGTGCCTTTAACACAGGCACGAGAATCTACGGAACAGCTCTTTTGTGTTTATGACTACGTATATATGCTCTTCGTGGGTTCACAAAGGAAACTACACACAAATAGCAATTGTTTAAATGAAGTATCGAAAAAGCAGCAATTTTTCTTTACCAACAATTCCTCCAAAGATAAGAAAAAATCTGGCCGGAAAGGATTTTCATTTTCTACGTATTCCGTGATTTACTCCAAAACTAGCGGATAACCGCGTGAAAAGAGCCTTCTATTGGTAAACGATTACTTAGTGCCAAATTATTTGGGCTGACCACTGAGTTCCCTGTAGAGAAGATGGAGAGCAGAATGCATGTCTTAGGTGAAATGCCATGAGTCAACAGCGATAAAATAGGTGTTGTTTCTTCCGCATATGAAATAAGCTACCTGCCAAACACAAGGGACTGGTGAAGATCGCCCAGATCGAGATGTTATTGTGACAGAAATGCCACGAGTTCTTTGTCCGGTTTCGCTAAATTTTATAGGGCACTGCAAACTGAAGATAACAAGGACAACAGGCACACCATTTTTTTTTTCTTTTTTAAGACGTTAGGCCTGAGCACTCTAACATTTATTCGAAACCATTTCAGAGAAGTAACCCGCATGATAAAAGTACTACATTCAGGCACTCTTTTCTTAGCGTTTGTTGTTGTTGTTGTTGTTGTTTTGTTTTGTTTTGTTTTGTTTTTTTTTTGTTTTTCTTTTTTTTTATGTCATGCCATACTTTCTGACGATCAAAGAAATGATTGAAGGTGGAACAGTTAGTGGCCAAGAAGTTTGCTCCTACAGCTGCCATCAGGTCTTGAAGGCATTCCAGTGTTTTAGGCGACTTTGATCCCTTGCGTCCCACAACGCCGCAGAATGTTATGGGATTGAAAAGCAAACTGCTACAGAATTAAGCCGTCAAATTTTTTCAGATCGCCACTACGTCACGAGGTTCAAATGAAGTCCAACCACGTTTTCCATGACCCACACGTAAAGTCTATTGTACAACAGATTGATTAATACCTTTCTCATCTGTTTGCCCCTTTGCCAAGAATGTGACTTGAATAAAAACAAGAAACAGAAATTCTCCAAGAATTTGGAAGCGGCCTTTTTGACCATCCGAGCTGATTAATTGCATATATAAAAAAAATGAGCATTTGTAGGTTAAAATTCCACTCCTTAAATTTCTTTTCATGTTACGAACTCGTGGTTGCGTTACACGTTCCATCGATTTATCGATCACATCATGGACCCGGATGAACCAAGGAAGGTAAAATCTAGCCCATCATTCTCAATGAATGTGCCTCATTCCAAGAAAATTATAAGAATGTGCATATTTGCTTATTTTTTACAGCAGGCGATGTTGCTTTTTGTCACAAGTTACAGACTCGAGGTTGTGTCGGGAAAAGGAAGTTCTTTACCGTCGAACTAACTCTGAGTCAAACTTCAAGTTATTTATCAACAAGCAATGGTGGGGAGTATGCAGCCGTACGATTTCGTAGCATTTTCGTAGCACGCCACAGAGAAACGTTTCAAGGCTTACTTCATTTGGCCTATTTCTGAAAGGAATTTTAACCCACAAATGGATAAAACTTTCAGTTTTTCTAATTTTATTATTGATCCGGCCGTTGATCCGAAACTTGACCCGAGAGGAACTGGCACTAGTAAGTAAAGCCACGGAGAAACGTTGCAAGGCTTATTACATTTGACCTATTTCTGAGAAGAATTTAACCTACAAACTTTCAGCTTTTCAAATTCTTTTTCCTTTTTTATGGTTAAAAAGCGTGTACAAAGACGTGCAACTAAAGTTATCGTGAAAACTGACTTATGTTATCCTGAGAGACTTGTTAAACTAAAACTTTTACTTTTAGAATATAGAAGAGAGATTTTGGATCTTTGTTTTTTCTTCAAATGCCTTAAAGGTTATATAGATTTTAATGTTTTGTCATATGTAAATTTTAAAATACCCAAATATAATATCAGAAATAGTGAAGCTACGCTGGTGAAGGGCCTTTTTAAAAGCAATGTTTTTAAGTTTTCTTTTTTTAATCGTATTGTAGACTTGTGGAATTGCCTACCACTAGACATCAGAACAATTGAACATTTTTCATCATTTAAGAATAGCGTTAATAATTTTTATCTTAATAAATTTAATGTAAATAAGGACAGATTTTTGTAATTATAAAACTGTAAAAACGAACGATAAAATCCGACGTTTCGGAGTAGTCATGACTCCATTATCAAGGAAAATATAAACGAGATCATGCAAATTACAGCATTTAAAGCGATTTTGGCGCGAAAAAATTAACATAAGAGGGTGCGAAGATTATAAAAATACTTTCGCACGAATGGAGTCTGATTGCACGTTGAGATTTGGCTTTAAAGCTCTTATAAAAAGCATTTCGTACACTAAGCAGTCAAATTTAGTTTTGCATTTCTTAAGCACTTGGAAACGCTTTAGCAGGTCCTGAGGCATTGTTCCGTGCATGTTCTTGTAGTGTTTGGCAATGGCGGAGGAATGTTGTTTGTGTCCTTTTACACGATTATGTAAATGTCCGCGTGTGTAACCTACATAACCCCATCGCACATTGAAAACCATAAACAACACACTGCTGATTTACAATTGGTGGTTTTGTTTCTTTGACATGAAGTTCTTGTTCAATTTTCCGGCTCACAAACACGGGCTGGATGGTGGTATGTATTTTTAGGCTCAAATCAATAAGTTGTTTCCTCACTCTATCCGCTGAGATTTGGTCTTTGAATGGTAAAACCACTCGAATCGTGTCATCTGTCTCTTGAGATGGTGATAAAGGTTGCTGCTGATCGCAAACCTTCGAACCTGCTAAAGCGTTTCCAAGTGCTTAAGAAATGCAAAACTAAATTTGACTGCTTAGTGTACGAAATGCTTTTTATAAGAGCTTTAAAGCCAAATCTCAACGTGCAATCAGACTCCATTCGTGCGAAAGTATTTTTATAATCTTCGCACCCTCTTATGTTAATTTTTTCGCGCCAAAATCGCTTTAAATACTGTAATTTGCATGATCTCGTTTATATTTTCCTTGATAATGGAGTCATGACTACTCCGAAACGTCGGATTTTATTGTTCGTTTTTACAGTTTTATGTTTTAAGAAACCTCTTTTAATACGAATTTTTGTAATTATGAACTAATTAATGAACTAATTAATTAATTAATTAATTAATTAATGATATATTGTCTGCTTTTGTATACTGTTTGAGCTACATTGAGGCAGTTTATCTTTATAAGGAATCTTCGTGTTCTGTATAAACTGACCTAATTATTCAGATCTTGTATTTTTATAGTTATTTTAACTGTTAATTTATCTTTGGTTTGTGTTGTACGTTAAGATCTGTATAATTAAAGTTGAGTAAAGGTTAAAACTTTCAGTTTTTCTAATTTTTTCTTTTAATCATCCGTGTCGATCCGAATTGATTCGACCCGGACTGGCGGTCCGAGTTGATCCGGTCTGACTTTTGTACCTGCTTGGATTTTTTTTCTTCTTCTTCTTCTTCTTGTTCTTGTTCTTTTACTATCAACGCTTAATCTGTAAAGCGATTTTGCAATTTAACAAGAAAACATTTTTGTTAAAGAGTCTTTCTGTTATCGCTACAGACGATGAGTGCCTCATAACGATTAACATGTCAGGCAGCTCGCAGGGGAGGGGGGTGCTGGGGAGGCTGGGGGGCCCCCCATCAGTTTTCAACAGTAAAAAGCAAGTAATGCTAAAAGAGTTCGAAGTAATCGAAGTTAGTTTTCTATTTAACGTTTTACTGATTATTCTTGTTTTGAAACACCATTTTCTCCGGAACCAGTTATAGTCAGATATCTGATAACCATTTATCAGAAACAACAAACCCCTAGGCGGTGGCGAGAGAGCTGGAACGCTAACTGTCTCTTCATCGTAAGATTGGTCCCTTTCTTAACCCGCATTTTGGTCACTTTGCGGGTCGCCGATGGGCGCTATTCCTAAAAAGCGCTCGATGCCTACGAAATGATGCATAATTCACGATCTATCATGGCCCGCCGCTCACTCTGTCAACGGTAGCATTCCCAAAGAACAGTCCTCTTGTACCTACGACACACCTGACCGCACGATTTCACAACTTAAACTCCATGGACAAGGCGCATTAATGAGTAAACTCGATCTATCTGATGCCTTTCGTCACATTTTAGTGCGTCGCGAAGACTGGGAGCTCCTTGGATCTACGTGGCAAATTGATATTCATGGCACACTCACCACTGCTTACTTTGTCGATGCCTTCTTGCCCTTTGGATTGCGCAGCTCGCCCGCGCTCTTCCTCAAGTACGTCGATATCTTATCATTCACCATGCGCAACCGTGGGGTCAGCCCCGTTTGGAACTATCTGGACGTCTTCTGGACCTGTGGTTCCCCTGCCCCAGAACCCCTTTGCCAAACCAACTAAGATATCATGCTCAATACCTGTTCAGATCTCGGCTTCAATTCAAATCCTGCAAAGACTGTTGTGCCGTTTACTACCCTGGAACCTGGGCATCGAACTCGATATATATATAGCGATACCTAAGAGGCACGCATTTCACAGACTCGTCTAGACGAAATTCTCCATTTACTTCGGACAGTCTCCTGCAAAAAGAGACAGCTCCAGTCACTCATTGGAAAACTCAACTCATCTGCTCGGGTGCAGACCAGGTAGAACGTTTCTTCGCCGAATGATCGAACTTTTGTCAAAAGGGTCTCACCAAAGCAATCAAATCCATCTTACTAAACAGTTCTTCAAAGACCTCGAATGGTGGATGTCATTTTTCTCTGATTGGAATAATCGCAGTATGTTCTACGATGAAAAGTGGCTCAGTAACGCATGCCTACACCTGTCTACTGATGCCTGTGCTGAGTCCTTTGGAGCCTTATTCGGCACCTGGCTCTGTGCAACTTTTCATGACGTCGGAATCCCCAATCGTCGCTTCATAACGTACAATGCGCTTTACGCCATCACCATGGCAATGACCGTGTGGGCTCCCTCCCTAGCCTCACAAAGTCTTTTGTTTCATTGTGACAATTAATCAGTCGTGCGCATTCTGACCTCCGGTTCCAGCAAATGTCGTCAAATTATGTCCCTCGTCCGTTACCTTTTCTTCATCTGCGCCAAGTTTAACATTGTATTGAAGGCCGTACACATCCCTGGGATACTAAATTCTGCTTCTGATGCCTTATCTTGATTACAGGTCCAACGCCTTCGCAAGTTTGTGCCCGCCGCGGACCCCATTCCTATGTCCGTCTTTCCGCTGAACTTGGCCGATTTCAAATGAGGGCTGCCCACTACTTCCATAAAGGGTTAGCCGACAATACCCATCGCACATACAGTTCCGCGCAACGCCAGTACCTCACATTCTGCGAAACGCAATACTTCAATGCCCTTCCCGCATCCGAAGAAACACTCTCCTTCTCTGTGGCCTTCTTAGCTGACCGTCTAAAACCACAATCTATTAAATTGTACCTCGCCGGAATGCGTGCGCTACACATCAGTCAAGGATTTTATAATCCTCTCACACACACTATATTAATTAAGCTACAACAAACATTGAGAGGAAACATTGAGAGGAATTGAACGCGAACACTCCAGTCCAGCCACACAGAAATTACCGATAACCTTTGATCTACTGTGTCGCCTACAAAAGTTAATCGACCCACACTTCGAAGACGATGCTGTCTGCTGGGCGGCCATGACAACCGCCCACTTTTTCTCCTAAGCGCGGGAGAATTTACCGTCACAAGCAAAACTTCTTATGATGCCGAAACCTTACCCCGCCTCCAGGATGTCAACCTTCGCACCACGTAAACTGGTGACGTACCTCTCCACCGTCGAAAATCGAAGACTGATCAACAACACCGTGGAGTAGTACTATATCTTGGTCACGCCCACCACAATGTTTGTGCAGTTTGCAGTTTGTGCAATTTGTGCAGTCTTTCCTTTCAACACTGCTCCGACTTGTGGCTCTATACTGACTCTCAAGATTACAGTGGCCACAGTTTTCGCATTGGTAGTGCAACCTCTGCTAACATCGACGTGTTAAACGATAATGAGATCAAACAGTTTGGTCGCTGGTCCTCAGACTGCTATGAAAGATACATTCGCTTTCCCTAAAGTCTCTTCCTTACAGTCAGTGGCTTCATAGCTCAGTTGGTTAGAGCATCGCACCGGTAATCGCGAGGTCACGGGTTCAAACCCCGTTGAAGTCCTGAATTTTTTTCAGGCTTCTTTTGGCAGTTGCATAAATTGCGTTCACAACTGCGAGGATCGTTCTTCATTTGATTTCATTTCCGTAGTTCATATATGATTCATTTCGTATATCATTCACACTCATTTCTTTCACGGGAACATATGTACCCACAATTGACCTGCTCCCAACGTCAGTGGCTTCATAGCTCAGTTGGTTAGAGCATCGCACCGGTAATCGCGAGGTCACGGGTTCAAACCCCGTTGAAGTCCTGAATTTCTTTTCAGGCTTCTTTTGGCAATTGCATAAATTGCGTTCACAACTGCGAGGATCATTCTTCATTTGATTTCATTTCCGTAGTTCATATATGATTCGTTTCGTACATCATTCACACTCATTTCTTTCACGGGAACATATGTACCCACAATTGAGCTGCTCCCAACGTCAGTGGCTTCATAGCTCAGTTGGTTACAGCATCGCACCGGTAATCGCGAGGTCACGGGTTCAAACCCCGTTGAAGTCCTGAATTTCTTTTCAGGCTTCTTTTCGCAATTGCATAAATTGCGTTCACAACTGCGAGGATCATTCTTCATTTGATTTCATTTCCGTAGTTCATATATGATTCGTTTCGTATATCATTCACACTCATTTCTTTCACGGGAACATATGTACCCACAATTGACCTGCTCCCAAAGTCAGTGGCTTCATAGCTCAGTTGGTTAGAGCATCGCACCGGTAATCGCGAGGTCACGGGTTCAAACCCCGTTGAAGTCCTGAATTTTTTTCAGGCTTCTTTTGGCAATTGCATAAATTGCGTTCACAACTGCGAGGATCGTTCTTCATTTGATTTCATTTCCGCAGTTCATATATGATTCATTTCGTATATCATTCACACTCATTTCTTTCACGGGAACATATGTACCCACAATTGAGCTGCTCCCAAAGTCAGTGGCTTCATAGCTCAGTTGGTTAGAGCATCGCACCGGTAATCGCGAGGTCACGGGTTCAAACCCCGTTGAAGTCCTGAATTTTTTTTTTCAGGCTTCTTTTGGCAATTGCATAAATTGCGTTCACAACTGCGAGGATCATTCTTCATTTGAGTTGCTTCTTGTATCGCACAGACTAAGGACCTTCCTTACCAATATGCCTCTCCTTACCACTCCAGCACTTAGTTTTCATTGGGCCATTTTCTTTGGAGGGGGGGGGGGGTGGGTGCAGTTTGTTTTTTGTCCAAATAAATACTTCACATTAAACTGCTCCTTTGAGGCCCAAAATCTGTGTACTGTTCTTCTTGTGGTAAGGGGCGTTGGACATTAAGTGCTCATCAGTATTGTCCTTAAATTGCTGAATCCGTCTTTCCTCTTGCTGAGGGCTGAATAGAGATTAGAGTTTTACAATGTTGAAAATTAACAAAGAAAAAGTTTTCGAAACCTTAACTATATTCAAGAAAACTGATGACGAGTTAATTGATATATTTAAATCCCTCTCATTACATCTAAAAGATTAGCCGGCCGGATTCTATACCTGGTTAAAACCGGCTGCCTGGTCCCTGTCTTCGATCATGTTCGATCACAGTATCGTTGTAACTTTAAAATTATCTTGAGAGAATCTCAGTACACATACCGAGCTAGCCCCTTTAAGTTTGTGAAAGCGCCAAATTTGCTTTAAGATCTGCCAACACGCTGGACAATAGCAAACACAATAGCATCAACGTTCATTGTTTAGATGACCCGCCCCTTTCAAGTGAATGAGCAGAACATAAATTCCCTGCGGAAGATAGCACGCGTTTATTGTAACCGTCTTAACCAATGAGACTCGTCCCTTTCACATGCTCATTTAAATTAAAAAAGCAATATGACAGACCTAAGATGTTTTGTCAACTGCAAGTAAATGTCTCTACTAGTTCTACAAGTAAATGTCTCTACTACTAGTCTTGAGTCTTATGTCAATAGCCTCTTTACCCTACGAGTGTACCAATGTGGGTCTCGGTCAATAAATTTAACTTCGTCGCGGATAATGTCCGGTCGCGTTGCTATGTTCTGAAACGGCGGAAGATTGGGTTCGAAAAAGCCGTATGTCTCTATCGTGTTCCTTAATCCGTTCATGTATAGATCTTCCCGTCTCTCCAATATTTCAATATTAGAGAATGGACGTCAACATAATAGTCCTCAATCCTAAGTACAGTTAAAAGCAACTTATGAATTTTTCTTTTAAATGTCCTTCTCGTGAGCTTACGCCAGACGGGGTGTAGACAGTTCCATAACCTTGTACCAAACGCAGAGAAAGACTTGAGTTTCACACGCAATCTAGATTTTTGTACATAAAAATTATCTGCGGAAGAGAAACGCGTATTATATGGATGGAATGGATAAAAAGTTCACGAATGTTCCTAGGTGTAGAACTAGTAGAAAAATCATGTATTATGGTGGAAACCATTTCAAAGTAGAGCATATTAACAGGTAGGATGTTCGAAGCAATATAAAGGGGGATATCATGAGATCTTTTATTGGAAAAGAAAATCAGACGGAGGACACGCTTTTCTAGGGTAAGAATCTTTATAAGATCACACTGTGTTGCCCAATCCCAAACAGGTATACCGTAAAGCGTGTAGGGAAATATCAGTGAACAGTAAATTTGAAGAAGGGTATTTAAAGGTACATGATGTCTCAGCCTGGCAATTATGCCGACTATTTTGCTAATCTTCTCGGCAATATGATCAATGTGAGGCCTCCAGGTTAAGTTCTTGTCAATTAGCACTCCTAAGAATTTTACATAATCTTTACATTCAAGAACCGCGAATCCATTGTTGTTATTTTCCGGAATTGTGATACATGGTTGATGATTAACTCTTTTTTGTGCTGGCCTAAAGATGACAAAATTTGATTTCTTCGCGTTGATGGTTAGTTTATTAGCATTAAGCCAGTCACAAACATTTTTTAGCTCATTATTAACTACTGTTTCCAGGGATTTCAAGTCCTTGTCAGCATATCACAGGTTTGTGTCATCAGCAAACAGATAAAAGCCAAGTTTATTGCCACGAAGATAAATATCATTAATATAAATCAAGAAAAGTAGGGGGCCTAAAACAGACCCTTGTGGAACTCCAGTTACCGAGCTCTTCTTGGATGAAATATGGTCATTGTCAATCAGTGCGTTGTTTGTGTTCGGCTAGCCAAATAAGACGAGAACCACTCGTGTACAATACCTCTGATCCCATTATGGTGTAATTTATCAAGTAAAATAGTGTGATTGACAGTATCAAACGCTTTCTTCAAGTCGCGAAAAATGCCACATGTCAACAATTTCTTGTCCATATTGTTTGTATCGTATTCACTATGTCCAAAATTGCATGCTGAGTGGAAAATTTTTCTCTAAAGCCATACTGGGCATTATATAAAAGTTCATTATCTTCGATGTATGATTTCAATCGATAATACATAATTTGTTCAAAAATTCTATTGAAGACGGAGAGAAGCGGAATAGGACGGTAGTTGCTGGGGTCTGTCTTATCGTCGCCTTTGTATACTGGGATAATTTGTGCATGTTTTAACTTGGAAGGATATTTTCCAGCTTGAACAGAGAGGTTAATAAGCTCATCTAAGGATGAAGAGAGTATGCTCTTTGCATCTTTTTTTTTTTTTTTTTTTTTTTTTTTGCATCTTTGGGAACAAGGACCGATGAGAGGTGTTTCTTTTCATGACAGATTAACTGATGGTTTTGTTATGAGGTGTTGGGATCGATCGTACAGACATTTGACAATACCGCGTTTCACAGATTGCGCGTGGTGTAAATCATACGCTAGGTACTGGTTAGCGTGTGTAGGCTTTCTGTAAACACTGGTAGAGAGGTATCCATTCGAGTCCTTAATGATCAACGTATCAAAGAAGGGAATTGAGTTGTCATTCTTAGTTTCCATTGTGAAACGGATCGTCGGCTGTTGACTATTGAGGTGTTGTAAGAAAGAGTCAACTTTGTCACGATTTAAGATGGTAAATGGCATACGGACTGTTTCAAGATCTGACACAACTCTTAGATCACACCTAGTAAGACCTAAGGACATTGTCGATCCAGCAAAACAAGACGGAGTAGCCTACAAGATTCGCTGCGAATGTGGTAAGGTTTATATTGGAGAGACGGGAAGATCTATGCATGAACGGATTAAGGAACACGATAGAGACATACGGCTTTCTCGTACCCAATCCTCCGCCGTTTCAGAACATAGCAACGCGACCGGACATTATCCGCTCTGGGACGAAGTTAAATTTATTGACCGAGACCCACATTGGTACACCAGTAGGGTTAAAGAGGCTATTCACATAAGACTTCACCCTAACAACATCAACAGGGACAGTGGAATTGAAATTTCTGAAGCGTGGATGCCCAGGATAAAACAACACAACAGCCGATGAGTACCAAAGCGGACCGCTGAGGGAACAATTTCTAGTCTAAACGACAAGGATCGAAATCCTACACTCAACAACAGCCTAAGCATCGAAACGCACCAATCACCACCAGCCACGGTGCTTCTTATACTCACGCGTAGCCAGTCCACACCATCATCTGATGAAGACCAGCAGTATAGCGGTCGAAACGTCGCGATCCACATCCTTGTGACTCAATCGTGAGACAAAAGATTAACTCAGCTATCAATATGTTTCTGTTTACATAATATCTAATTTTAGATAGTACTCTAATACCTCTTGAAATCTTCTTGCTCAATTCGTGTAAAATTAGAATCAAAATTAGGATAAAAAATGAGTCCTAAATAATTAACTTGATTATCAGATTTAACAGACATATTGGAGATACTAAGAATCAACTTATGAGCTATTCTTCTTTGCGGAGAATGGCATACCACAAAGCTAGTTTTTTTCCAATATTAAAAGATAATTTGTTAACATATAACCACTGGCTCACCTTTTCTAGTTCTACATTTAAGTTGGTTTCTAAATTTAGAATGTTAGGATTTTAAGAAACAAGTTTGCATCATCAGCAAAAAGGTGAAATTCTAAGGTATTGAAGCATTTAGGCATATTATATATAAAAGAAAAAGAAGTGGGCCAAGTGCTAACCCCTGTGGTGCTCCACGTGAAACAGTTAGTTAATCAGAATCAGGGCCAAATAAAGAGATGAACCGTCTTCTGTTACGCAAGTACATACATACATACATACATACATACATACATACATACTTTATTTATTTATTTATTTATTTATACACGGTAAAATCTTCAGTTTGTAGTACATTAGTAAAATTAATTAAAGCAACACTGTTTTACAAGACTGCCGTGTGGGAGCCCGACTGACAATCGCTGTAAAATTTGTCAAGTTCCCTTTTAAAATATCCAAGAGAGTCTGATTTTCTTAAATTTACGGGTAGGCTATTCCATAGTAGCGCCCCGCTGTAGCCCAAGGCACGCTTACAATAGTTCGTGCGTGGCATGGGCAGGTTCAATCATTTGCAACACCTCGTATGCCATAATACTCCAACTTGGTTATTCTTTTCTTGCTCTCCTTCTTCATTTCTTAGATATCCTTAATAACAATGAATTGTAAATTATTTTAGTGTCTCTTTTTTTTGTTCTCTTATTGTACCGCATTCCTTATATTGACGTTTGTAACACTACTGTAATAATATTTCTTTCTCTAATACACTGTATTTGTGTGAGTTTAAATAAAATTGAATTGAATTGAATTGAATTGACAAAATTTTATGGTCAACAGTATCAAAAGCTTTACATAGATCTAAGAAGATGCAACAAGAGTAAGTGGCATTATCAATTGATCTTTGTATCTTATCAGTCAAGAGGAGAAGAGCATGGGTGGTTGAATGCTTTGATCTAAAGCCAAACTGATTATTGTGTAGAATTGAAAATTTCTCAAGAAAATTAATGATTCCATTGTACATTAATTTTTCAATTAATTTATTAAATATGAAAGCAGGGAAATAGGTCTATAGTTGGAGACTAAACAACTGGACTCTTTTTTGTGAATTGGAACTACTCTGGCGACTTAATAGCAGCTGTAGAGGAATTGATGAAACACCTTTTAAAGTCTTAAGAAAGGAGATTGAAATACTAAATGGGCCACAAGCCTTGGTTGAATTTAGGGGCATAATTATATTCACAATCTCAGTTGAATTAGTAGGTGATAAGAAAAAACTAGAGGCCTGGGGTTTATCTAATTAATGCTTTAATGGTAGATTTGGTTTTGGTACAGCTGCGGCCAAGTTTTTTTCCAATATTAGAGACAAATGTATTCAATTGATCAGCAATAGCTTTATCATTTGTAATCTCTTATTCATTAATAATTAATTTGCTAGGCGAGGTGGAACCTTTTGACTTTAGACATATAAGTTGCTTTATTCCTTTCCAAATTTCTTTTGTTTTTGCCTTTTTGATTACAAAACATTCTTTATAATAATTGATTTTACTTACTTTAAGTAGATTATTTAATTTATTTCGATATCACTAAAATTTGGTATGGCTGTAACATGTACGTGTTTTCAGGTAGTGCCTATACAACCTATTTTTATTAATAATGGATGCTTTTAATCCCTGAGTAATCCAGGGCTTTGTTGGAAATCTAGATTCCTTTCGAGTGAGTGCCAAACCTGGTGAGGTGATCTAACGAGTTTGTCTTGCGAGGTTTGCGCATGATTTGCTTCTTCTCCTAATTATGAAAGCATGCCACTATTTATCCCTTTACATATTCTGCCAGAAGTGAGGATGATATGTTGTCGATAGCAAACTCGATTGTTTACTCGATAAAGAGCGAGAACAGTATGTTCAGCTCTTCTGAAACTAAGCACTGTTTAGCTAAATAAATAAGTGCAATGTGCATCAGTTTGCTTTCGCCCGCAACGGGAAAACAAGAAGAAATGCTAGCGTGGCTACATACCTCTAAAACGTCACCATCTATTACCAGTAGTATATGCTCAGCAGAATTAAGCCCCGTTTCTGTCTTCCCCTGTCTTCGTGCTGTTTTCCCCTGTCTTCCTGCACACTAATAAGTGGATAGGCATCCTAATGAGCATCACTTTTACTTACCAGTCACTGGTTTATTGAAAACCCCATTATGTTCACAAATTAAAAGACCATCGTTCAAACTTAGTCATTCCTTTCAAGTCGCTTTCTGGCAAAAACGTTTCTCTGAGATTATCGTTCGATTTTCCAAAAGTTTTAACAGTTTTGTCTGTAAGAATAAATTCTTAGCTAACTTTTTTTTCCTTTGCGTTCCCTGTAAATTCTTAGCTAACTTTTCTTGTTTTCTGCTCCGTTAGTCACGCACGCGTTATGCAAAACAGATCTCAACTCTTCTCTCAACCCTATATTTGCATACAAACTCAAGAGAAGAAAGAAGCTCATGGGACAACTGTACCATCGAACAACAACAATGAAATTTCGGAGCGCTTAATTTTCAGCACGCGACTAATGAATGTTCAGTTCGAACAACACGTTTCTTGGGACATTATTCCTTTTATTAGCGAATACAAAAAGTATTCAAATGCACAGAGATTTGAAATGAATAAAAATACATTTATTGACAACGAAAACTCCAACAACTACAAATATTTAGCACAAAGTATCGGAAATTAGGATGCAATCAATCGTCTTCGTTACACTGAGAGAACCAAACAATAAGACTGAAGTCCCCTTAACAAAGAAATAAACTCCAATAGAACAACACGCTAGATATTGGTTTGAAATACATTTTAATTGAGATCAAAACCACAATATAACAGTCAAAGTAGGTCTAGTCTTCATCTTGTGGAATAGGTTGCTTCACAACTGAACAATCGATTAAGGAAGAATTTCCGCTTATCGATCGCTAGGTCTGTCGATCCTAGCCAATCGAATCCATTCGTATCTGAGATGAAGATGAAGATGTTTAATCGAATTAGAATGTGTTTAAAAATTCGGAAAATTACAGAAAACCTTATTGGGACTGGGTTTACAAAATAATTAACAATTATAAAACCTACAAGAGTTACATAAATTTCAATCATAAAAAAATTTATAGTAAGAATATGATTTTTTTATTTGAGATCTTTTTGGGTTTCCATCACTTTTTGGAAGGTGTAATCTTTCTTCATCGCTCGTATCCACTGCAGATACTCTTATAGTACTTTTCTCACTTCTTTTCTGTAGAGAGGAAGGAGAGCGTTCTGCGCTTTAAGGTCAGGGCACCAAATGAGCCACATCAAACAAAAGCCGTAGAAAGGCATTTTTAAGAACCTTATGGTGTTTGAAGTCTGTTTAAAGAGATGTTTTCGTAATCTAGAAGAAGTTCATCTGTTCGCATGCCCTAGCTGAAATTTTAATTGCCCGAAAATGTTAGGGAACAAAATCTTCCTTTGAGAAAATGCGAGCTGAAATGAACTTCCCACGAGCTTTCTAGGGAATTATTGTCTCTTTCCGAAAATACTAGCTGACGTTTTTGGCTGAAAAAACAAAACAGCAATATCGACCTTTCCAAAAACCTTAAGGGCTATGATTTCCCAATTTCGAATCTTTTAGGCCACGTTTTAGTAACGGAAATCTTAGTGCACTCTTTAATCGACGCCGAAAGCCCAAGGCGAATTACTCTCCACCGAGCAGTTATCTACCGAAACTTGTCGTTCAGTGCCCATGTAAGGTGAGCCACATTTTCCGAATCTCCGTTCCTTTCGTACTCATCGATCCCCTGAAAGCATTGAGCTGGACCTCATGGCGTTCCTGAGCTTCATCTAATATGCGTGACCAAGGGATTTTAAACAAAATACGTAAAAGTATTTTGTTCCAATTTTTTTTTTACTGTCATCATTTACGTTGATTTTTTGCGATACGATTTTCATTCCACTCGTTCCATTTGACGACGAAAATAAATCCATCAAAATCGTTTCCAATGACCAAAGCACGCGAAACGCCAGTCAAAGCTTTGTTTTGAAGGGGAAACCGGAAGCAGGAAGCAGGAAAAAGCTTACTCTTTTCACTCTCAATTTTTTCCCTTGAACATCGTTAACTCGAATTTTCGGTGTTGCTCAAGAACAGGAGTTGTTGGTATTGGCCAAAACCTATCTCCTTGAATCTTTTATTCCCTTTCTCAGCCGACAGCAAGCTTTTCGTGCACTGAGATAGAATCAAGTCCGATTCTGCTGTATGCTGTTTTCAACCAAACCACCCTCTTCATGTACTTTACTTATATCGGCCAAAGCCTTTCCGAAAGAATTAAGAGTCAACCAAGAAACTTGTCTGCTCTTTTCATTTCGGGATACGCCGCTTACTCTAACGTTAACGTTTGCAACCCTCACTAACCCAAACTCTAACCCTAACACGAACCGACAACGCTAACCCTAGCCCTAATTTTAACCCTAACTCTATACTAAACAATACCCCTAAATCTTTTGAGTGCTGTTTTCAAGTCGGACAAAATCTACGCGCGCTGACTTAAGGTTAACCAAGGCTGCTGTGTGCTGTTTTTAAGTCAACCAAGAATTTTGTGCACTGTTTTCCAGCTAAGGAAGCTTCTTGAACATTATCAGTAACACTGGTGATAAGCACTGCATTTCAAAAAATCAACCATTTCCAAGTCGGATGGGCATCTTGTGCGCTGTTTATGAGTCAAAAAGGCACATTGCGCATCCTAATTCAACAGGGACGTTCCTGTTGTCTTAATTCAGTTACGAGCATTTGGCGCTTAGTTTTCAAATAAAGAATACCCTTGGGCATTGCTTGATGAATGTTAATAAGGAAGATATGGCTTTGATAAGCCACACGATGTTTTTAAAGTTAATTTTTTAATGAAGACATGTTTGGGATGAGAAATCATCCATCGTCAGTTGCACAGTGCGGAATAAAATTAAAATGAGCAATTTTGAGATTGAACTTCTCAGATGTTTCTCAGTTCTGAAAATTGTCGTTCCCTTTGTTCCGAAGATTGTTTTAAAATTCTCGACTCTGCTTCCAGTAGCTTCCAATTGAAAATCAAAGAAGCCATGCACATGCTCTGGGAGCAGCCGTCTTTAAATTGTCAGGTCAAACACCTTAATTTATCCCTTCTTATTAATTAGTCTCCTTTTTTAGTATAAATAGTTTCGTTACCCTTTATTATTCTTGTTAATATCTCACCTTGTTAACTTTTTATTGCAGAATACAAGGCAATGATTACCACATAAGAACAAGCCTGTATGCAAAAAACAGCAATTTTTGAGCAAAATAAAAAAAACTCCCAAAAATCCACTTAACATAGTTTCCACCAAGCCCTTCATTTATTTAGTTTTGAACGACTAGTAGATTTATACTAAGACAATAACATTATTTGCTCTCAATAGCTAACCGTGATAGCTGATTCGGGCTGCGTCCTCATCAGCTATCACCCAATAGAAATCACAAGCTCATAATCTAAATTATTTAACAATTACTGTTAAATAGAAAAGAATGGGGATGGAGAGGCAGAGTTTCTGGCCTGCACTACTTTCAACCAAAAGTTATATTAGGGGGCAGAGCATGGTTTCCCCAGAAACCCTTCACCTTGACCAAACCTTACAATACACCTGTATTCACCTTCTAAATTCCACCCTTGAAGTAATTGAATGTGTAACTAAGCATATACACACCTTCTGCACTGAATCTTCCCTTGAGGTAATGTGTGTGTGTGTTTTTTTTTTTTGTTTTGTTTTTTTCTTGTTGTTGTTGTTTTGTTTTTTATTGTTGTTTTTTTCCAAATAGACGAGCTTGTTTCCCTTATGAGGTAGATTTTGCCCTTTAGTTAAGGTAGGGTAGAGCATAAACAGCAGGTGAGGAAGCCAATCTGGCTTCCATGGCAATGAAAAACATTTCTGTCAATTGGATATCACTCCTTTTAATTAGAAGACATTTTCTCAAAATGGCTATCTTACTAGTAACAAAGACTCATACAAGTAGCTTTTCTTCTATAAAATGACTCGTTAAAGATTCATGTCCATCACAGCTCTAGAAGAAGATATCGCTTTCAAGTAAAACTGAGCAGCACCGAGCAGGTGGTTAAATTCAATCATGGATATCACATCACAGGTAGCTTTGGGGCATATCATTCGAATTTTCTTTCGGCTCTCCGTTGGTGTTAAAGCTGTTTAGAGATGTTAGCGTTTCGAAAAGTTGTGTCTAAGGATGAAAGTAAATTGAAAAATAAACGTGAATGAATGTTTACTCCCGTCCTCAGTAAGCCAGCTACGTTTTGAATTACATAGTCAACTACCACACAAAATTATCGAAAGGAGTGTCAGTTATCACGCAGTTTCAGTTTCAGTTTCCATTTATTCCAACACATTTTTGATCGACCAGTCTGTATTCATACACAAGCTGCACATTACTGACAATATGAGGGGGTTTTGTTTAAGAAGAGGAAGTTTCAGTGCCTTTTCAAAGCCACTTCGGCGAATATTCGCTCTAATGCGTATAAAAAATGAAAAATTAGCTGAGTGGCTGATCAGACAATTTAACAACTAACCAACGTAATTATTCATACCTATTAATTAGTAAACAGTCAATAGATTTATCGTACGTGTTAACTGAGTCTATTAGGGGATCAGGTAAGATACAGTTTCTTTGCCATCACTTTTCGTACTTCGTCCTTACAGCATTTCAGCACAGAAGGAAGGATAAAAACTACTATACAGCTTTTTAAAAGACCTTTTCGGGTACTCTTTTACGATATGATCCCTGTCATGTGCTGTCAATGAAAAAATATCATTGCCGCCGCATAATATTTTCGCGTCGATACTAAAATTTATCTTTGGACTATTGTAAGTTGTTCTTCCTCTTTATGTTTTTTTGTTTCGTATTCTTTTTAAATTATACAGTAATTTTGTACTTCAGTTTAATTTTTCTTTATCACCAAACGAAGTGCCAACCAGTACATTTTCTCATTTTCTTTTAACTTACAACCCACCCTGTAAGTCACCTTCATTTCTTGATTATTTTCTTCGACACATTGGTAAAAAAATATCAATGTTAAATAGCAATAAAGACCAATTATGAGAAAACTGATGAAGCTATATTGGTATTGTCGCACAGTTTGTCTTATTTCCACTGCCTTAAAATCTAAAATAAAGATATCTATTTCTTCATGCTAGCTTTATCCCTTTCAAAACTTCAAAACGTTGAATTTTATCCATACATCCATACTTTGAAACGAAATAGGTTTTGACACTTCTGCAAGCGTAATATGAAGCTTAAGAAACATCCACTTAACTGTTTCCTGAAAGTTTATTCAGACCTTTGACAGTTGGATGGTGTTAATTATTTGTACGGTGAAAATATCGAGGCGTCGCAAACAGGGTGGATCATAGCTAATAAAATTTAAGACGTTCTCAAGCTTAAAATAATCATCACTTTAAAAACACAAGAATGCCTAAATTGCAGTCTTGAACGGGTGAAATGAAAAAAGAGGTGATAAATAGTTCTAAACTTTAGTGTGATGAAAAGAATACAGCAGAAGAAAATCATGGAAATAGACTTGTATGATGTATTATCAAATTTCCTATCACAAAATAAAGTGCTATCTGTAAGGCTTAGTATTTTCGGTTGTTAAGTTCACAGCCGCGCTGCGATTCATCTTCATTTAATTAACATCTTCGGCAAACCAGCAAAAATAACAAATGTTAAACGTTACGAAAACAATTTTTGACAAAACTTATTAATTTACCCTGGCTTTGTCCCACTGTTTGTCTTACCATCTTTTCATTGCAACAATAATGAAACAATAATAATTCACAAAGGTTACCATCATGATGTTCTAACTTTTATTTACTTGCTAAATTTTCAAATAAAAAAATCTCTCCCTCCGATCCATTTAAGTTCATTTCTTTCAAAATTTCAGAACGTTAAATTCTATCCACACTACCCTACCTAACACCCACTTTCCTCAAAGTTTGTGGAGCTTCGACAGGTGGCTGTTCATAACTCATGCGGCTTACCGAATTAAATTATAGCAAAAGTGACAACTGCGGTTCATTTCATGCCTGTAATCTAATCTCTAATCATTAGAGCCCTAGGTTTAATGTATTTCCGTGTCATGTTCCCTATATTGAAATACCGACTACTACCACAAAATGCTTCACTCCCAATTTACTTCGGCGAGGCACTTGCGTTGCTGAATTCTAAAGGCAATCTATCCTCACAATTTTGCTAAGAGAAGATACAATTCTCCTAGACACAGCTCTTTACCACAATAAATCGAAAGGATTTCAGGGCGTCACAAGAACACTTTATATTCCATTTTGGAACAAAACAGACTTCAGTGGAAGTGAAGAGTTCCTTGAAGGGGTTTGCAGAAGATGGCCGCCTTAAACTTCTCAGTGTTTCTGAAATGCTTTCTTGTTTCAGTTTCAATCGTCGCCTCATGTTCAGCCATTCAAATTCCTAAAGGTTGAATACTTTGTTTTGTTTTCATTGACTTGATTCCGCTTGCTATCCTTGGGATGTTAATAAAATGACTTCCTGTTAGTGACACGGGTGCTTTGTTTACTTTCTTCCTCAAAACAGTCTCTCTCTTTTATTTCAGTGATTGAAGTTAACAAAGCTATAAGCCGCGGAAGTCCAACTCATGGTTTGGGATATGCCGGTTTTAAGAAGGACGCATTTTCGTATTTGAATATCACCTGCCTTGGTGATAATCGTCTTGATAACACAGGCGAATGTGGGCTCGCCTGCTTGAAAAACCCATCATGTTTCTCTTTCAACGTGGCTGCCTTCCCAGATGTCAATGACAAGCTTATGTGTGAGCTCCTACCATCGGATAAATATAACAACTCTGAAAAGTTAGTTCCCAGTCAAGGCAATCACCACTTCAGCATCGCGGTAAGTTAACTTTGTATTACATTTATTATATCACTTGAGAGACGAGAAAACTTTAGTTTAAAAGATAGTTACCTTTTGGAAAAATTAAGTTAATGCATATATAACTGTAGTACTTTCGTCCTGGCGCGCTTGTTGTGTAGTTTGAAATGAAACCCAATTTATTTAACCGTTTTCATTTTATGTCCGCCATGTGATCCCCTGCTATGTCGATACTGTTAAATTGCTGGAAGACTATTTCGTATACAGCTGGAAGCCAAAAGAGGAAAGACCCAATGCCGCTGCAAAAGCCTTAGGGATTTTTTTTGTTACTATTCTAGCCACCAGCTGCGAATGTTAAAGTAGTGCAAGCGCTCTATAAGCAAATGCTTTATAAGCGATGGGATTACATTTCTATTATAATATTGCTATATTTTAAGCTATGTATTATAGATTACTACATGATAAGGTAAAAGGTTCAGTTATCATGTAGTAGCAAGTTGAAAACAATAATGTTAGAAACACATAATAATCAAGTACAAGCGAAACAACTGGAAAGTAGAGAGAAGAGAATTTGTATTAATGTTATCGCTCGCAGACAGGAATCGAAGACACATTTTGGAGGGCCAAAATTCAGAAGGGAATATACTGGCAAGGCTTGGATCGGCGGGGCCGGGTTGCCTCATGCCTGTGCTGGAAGGTGGGCATGGTGGCTGGCATAATGTTCTGGGACAAGGTTAACCCAGTCCAGCAGTAGAACAACATGCCCTCTATCTGACGGGGATTCACCACAAGGCTGAAGACTATGTGCAACCATAGGAAACCAGCAATAACTGGGAGGGTGGAAGGGATAAATGGAACAACAGTTCAACTGGACAATGGCAAAATTAATGTAATGCACATTGTGAAGTAGTGAAGCACTTTCAAATAAGGAAAATGCCAGTTTGGCGGACAACGGCGGGAGCTGTAAGCTCAACGGTGATTGCTTGCTAACATTAACTTTAATTTTATGCTAACATATCATTATACGGCTATAAGCGAGGTATATAGCTACAAGGTATATTAGTTGCTGGTATTGAATTTCAATATTAGAGAACGGGCGTCAACATAATAGTCCTCAAACCAAAGTACAGTTAGAAGAAACTTATGAATTTTTCTTTTAAATGCTCTTTTCATGAGCTTACGCCAGTCGGGGTGTAGACAGTTCTACAATCTCGTACCAAATGTAAAGATCAAAGACTTGCAATGACATGCAATCTAGATTTCTGTACATAAAAATTCTCTGCGGAAAAGAACTGCGTATTATATGCATGAACGTCAGATGAAAGAATAAAAAGACTTAATAACACCCACAGACTTAAACGCCCACAGTAAAAGGCAGCTAGGAGGTATAGAGTGTGACGTATCTGTACATTTGTCAGTCGCATAGACCTTGCGTATTTTAAACTTCGATCACTTCTGCCGTGCTTTCACTTGCTCGACGAATTCTATACAAATTTGCCCTTCCGATATGCTTAAAATACACTGTCAGACTTCTCTCGAGTCAGTGATTGAACCAAGTGATAGTTGGCTCAGTGCTTTGTGAATAGTCCGCAGCGTGCGGCATCGCTGGTGTAAAATGAAAGGGAGAACTCCGTTGTTATAAAATGCTTATATTGCATATAAACGTCACAGTAAAAATATACTGCCAGACTCGTTGCAGAAGGTGACCATTTAACTGAGTGATATTTGGCTCAGTGCTTTGTAGTATGAAGTCAGCGTGCGGTATCGCTCATATAAAATACGAGGGGGAACTCCGTTCTTGTAAAAAGCTGATGTTGCAGGTATTATACCAAAAGGGCACAGTAAACTGATTTAGCGTCTGAAAATCAAACTCCTTTCAGTTTCCATTCAGACAGATCGACCCATGAAGACGGTCGACCAGCCGCCTTCTTACAGTGCATTTACTTTGAAAAGTTGCCGTCTGCCAATACATTATTTCGTCTAATTCAAAGCTGTTATATGCAAATTAACTGATACCATTTACGATTTCTTTGTAGTCAAAGTGTAGCAGTTGGCCTTGCGAGAACAATGGCAAGTGTGTGTCACTCTACGAAGAGAACAGCTATGTGTGCGTTTGCACGGAAGGATTCACTGGGAAAAACTGCGAAACAGGTAAGAAACTTTGTGTTGGACACATTGGCGACGGACTAATTTAAACTAACTAACTAACTAACCAAGTAACTAAACAATAATACATATTATGCATATTATATATGAATGAGTCTGTTCTATTGGAGAAAACCTGGCTAGGTTGAGATTCAGTTAACTCAGTGTTAACGATGGCTTATGTTGCAGACGTAAACGATTGCGATAGCAACTCGTGTTTGAAGAACCTGCTGGCAAGTTCTCTATTGGGTCTCACGAGAGATTTTTTTCGGACGCAAGTCGCGCGAGTGGCGAGCGAAGCAAGCGGTGATTCTCGCTTCGCCCGCCACTGGCGCCCAAAACAAATTTCGCGTGAGGGCCCAACAGAGAGCTTGCTCGTAGGCTAGTGTTTGAACAGTGGTCCTTTCCGCTTTGGTAACTGCAATGTTTACCACGGTCATTCCTTAAATGTGTAGGCAACCACCCCTGGTGCACGACAGAGTGGTCGCTTACGGGAGGTAGTCGCTTACAGGAAAAATCAACAAAATAAGCCCAATACTGGATTGATTGATTATCAAATAAAGATATCACCTTATCAGCTAAAATTATGCAAATATAAGCTAAGTTATAATATTTTTTGCATGCAACACTTTTCGGGAAAACTACAATACAATGTACTTTGATTCTTCTCCTGTAACATTTTGCAACAGATCACTGTAAGAATTCCTGTTTACCTCACAATCTAATTATCGGCATCTTCTTTGTATGTAAACTATTATTATCTGTAATGAGCCCGTGTAGCGTTATTTAAAACTGAACTTTTGTCACTTATGAGTTACGATTTTCTAACGATCATACGTGATCATTTTGGGTTATCGCTTACCGAAAACAGAAAACAAAAGAATATGTGAAACGTCTGGTCTAAAACTTGGTCGCGGTCGCATAAGAAATTTGAGTAGTGGTCGCTTACGAGAGAGCTCTTGAAACAGTATTTAACTGAAAAACAAAACGTTTATTTGCAAAGTGGTCGTTTACGGAAGGTGGCCGCTGACGAGAAATGAGAGAGTTGACTGCAGTTAAAGTTTGGAATGGGATGCGACTAAAAAAGATTGTGGTTGCTTACCATTTACTACAAAAAAAAATCCGGAAATTTCGGTTGAAATGTAAATGGAAGCCTATTTTGGTCTTCCCAAACGGAAAATTTCCGGGAAAAACGGACTTTCTTGAAAGGTAGACCAAAATTTCCAAACGGAAATGTGCATTCTATTTGTTCATTTCAACCATTTCCAGGCCTTTCGGCTTGGATCCATGTAAAGCCGACCGCTGGGAATCTTTGTGTAAATGGAACACGCAAGTCCCACGAAAATTTTCATTTGGGTGTTTCATACGTACCATTTACTACAACCGTCGACCAACCAAATTTTTTTTTTTGCGTTCACAACAATTCCGCAGTTTATATATGATTTATTTCATATATCATTTACACTCATTTCCTTCACGGGAACATATGAACCCACAATTGACCTGCTTCCAACGTCACTGGCTTCATAGCTCAGTTGGTTAAGGCATTGCACCGTTATCGCGTGGTCACCTGTTCAAACCCCGTTGAAGTCCTGAATTGTTTCAGGCTTCTTTTCGCAATTGCACCAATTGCGTTCACAACTGCGAGGACCATTTTTTCATATGATTTATTTCATATATCATTCACACTGTTCATATTCAAGAAGTAGAAATTCTGAGCCTGGATCGTCTGCTTGCGACTCTATCTCTAGATCCAACTGTTGCTCGTCAGGAATCTCGACTCTACCAGTACTGCTCCCTGCGCGCAGGTGTCTGCAGGGTCTACGCACCACACTGAAGGAAGTGGGGATGACTTATTACATAATAACAATAATATTAATAATAACATCATTTATATAGTGGATATATACAGAGCTCTATACCGCTTTACAGTTATAAAATAAATATCTAAACTAAATATATAATAATTTAAACTAAATTAAATGTGAACTTAAAAACATCTAAAAGCAATTCTAAAAAGATAAGTTTTTAAGCATGATTGGTCAGAAATGGCAGGAGATGACAGAGAGCATAAAATTCATTAAATCCAGATCTGCCGCGCATTGAGCGTCCGAGGATTCTCCACTTCAAGCGTTTTACGGGCTCTTTGAAAATTCAGACGGGCCAATGCATCTCAAATAACAACAAAAAGGTATGTTTTCACAGCGTTGCCGACTGGTTACGGTAAAGTTTTATAATTCAACTGTTCTCTACTGCAGTAAAATACAAAAAGCGGTCAGAAAGGATACAGCCGCCATCTACTGTGTTGGTTTTCTGCCCACTGACCAGCCTAATACAAGACCAAGTTAGAGAGGGAAATTCTCTGGACTCTGGGAACTGTATTCCTCTACAGGACGTGACAGAGGCGTAATCTTCCACAAATAACAAATAATATTTGCATTAGCGCTCGACGATAACTTCAAGAAATACCTTTGTTGAGGTTCGTTGAATGCTTTATCGCCCAGTGTAGAGCCTCACGTTGGTTTTGTTGTTTCTCAGTAGGTCATTACTCAATGTTCAAAGTATGTAGTAAGAAGGAGTCCTCACTTCTCCTTCTGGCTGTTCACAGGAACTGAATAACGACTTTCTTGAGGATGGTCCTTGGCGGGTTGTTCGCGAAACGTTTGCTTCGATGGACTTAGATCTGGTGTCGAAGCAGACGTCGGTAGCTGACGTTTACTTCGTTCTGCATTATCAGCTCTCTCTTCTTCCGTTTTATCCAGGCCAACAGATTGCTGAACTTCTGAGTAAAGGCTACACAAGTTCCTGATTTTGCGAGTGCATGGCTTACACACGCGCCGCGAAAAATTTGAGGATTTAACGCTTCTCAAGCCCATGCTCTCGCACAAAATGATCTCCGCTGGAACTTCACCTCGGCTGCCGTCTCTGTTTGAAGATTTATTACCACTTTTCCCTGTTCCATATTTCACGCCGAAACAGCATTTGAAAGTGCGGCAATTTTGGCTCACTACATCAACAACTTTCTTTGGAGTTACAGCGCCCGCCGTGAAAAATAGTTCTTACTTGGCACGAAAATCTCAACATGTGTGTGCGGTCATTTCCTATTACGTTGACATTTTCCTCGAGATTGTTGATTGGTCATTTGAGACATTGCAGATGACGACTTGTCACCTTCCGAGGGGCGAAACTCAAAAAGAGGGGGATTGCGTACAGGCTCTCCATTCCTCGCTCCAAACGTCTCGCGGCTGCACCGCTCGTGACTCGCACCTTCGCCGCTCGCATGACTCTCGCCGCAACAAAAAATTGGGGAGCCTGTTCGCAGGCTAAGGATCACATGAAGTAGCGTACTTTATCTGTCCCATATTCCCAGGTGAAGCCGGGCGTACCGTTCCGGCTGCATCAACATACACTTTGACACCTTCTTCTGTGTCGGACGTCTCGGATAAATCTCCAAGGGGATTTGTTGAAAGGGTATCGGCATTTACTAGTTCCTTTCCAGTTACATGTTGCGTCTTCGCATTAAATCTCGCCATGCGCATAAAGAGACGCTTAAGAATACTCTATCCAGGTCTTGATGATTAATCAGCGGTACCAACGGCTTATAATCGGTCATCAGTTGTAATGACCCAAGACAGCAAAGGTAACCATCTTAAACATTCCCAAACTGATGCTAGCATCTGCACTGATGCACTGACCACTGTTGGTTTGTTTACATCGTAAAAGGCTAGGACAGGTGCTGTGGTGACCATGGCTTTGACCATCTCAAAGGCTTCCTGTTAGCGATGGGACCAGCTCCAGGAATTTTCAGATTTCAGTAACTAGCTCATTGGACTTGTCAAGAGTGACAGGTTTGGTAGGAATTTTTTCAGATAATTGATCATTCCAAGTACTTGACCTAATTCTGTTACGTGCTGCGGTGCTGGAAGTTCTTGGATTGCTTTAACTTTACTTGGGTCTGGGTCCACTGCTTCTACACTGATAAAGTTTCCAAAGTAGCATATCTTAGGCTTGCGAATTTTACTCTTCTTCTCATTCAACTTCAGTCCAGACCTGCTTGGAATCGTCGCAAACACTTCCTGAAGTCTAGCATCATGCTCTGCTACAGTTCTCCCATAGATTTCTGATTTCCCTAAATTTCGGACTAGATTTTGCCTTTGAATAAAATTGTTTAAATTTACAAAAATCATTAAAATATTCTAAAACACAGTTCCATAGCACAGCTCCTCTGTAACAAATAGAATTTTTCATGAAATAAGTGGAAAATCGTGGAACGACGGCCTTATTATGTCCTGTTAAGTTATATGGACTATTACGCCATACAACTAAATCTGAAATCATTGTGGGCATATTATCACTAGCTATGTTATAGATTAGTTTGACAAGACTTCGTTTATACATGTCATGAATCGAGTCCCATTGTGTGAGTTCCATAACTTGTACTGATGGTGTGTCCCGTGGTAAATTAAAAATTAGCCTTCCAGCACGACAGTACAGGGCTTGCAGGGATTTAATGTAATCCAGGTTGTTACAGTTCCTCCAGAT
>JAEMWC010000328.1:790000-807500 GCA_016490735.1 Pachyseris speciosa | reverse complement strand
AAGCCAATACCGAAACATAAGGAGTCACTATAGACCTCTTCAGCTTCATGGTCATGTGGTCTACATTGGATAAACATAACATTCAAGATGGCGGCCGCTGGTAGGTGTTCTCACACAGCGTGGACAAAATCGTTGCAAAATCTACAGCTCAAGTCTCCTCGATCACAATAGCAAGCTACTTAAAAGGATGTGGAAAAAAGGAAATTGGAGAAAAAGGTTACAAATTCTTTACGGAAAACTACATTCACGATGCTTTTGTGAAAAAGGAAGGCGGTCGATAGGGATCCTATGAAGTGAAAAGCCGCTTTTACCGCAACCAAACGAAGAGAGAAGCTCCTCACACAGTGAAGTTGAAGATTGCTGACAAAGAAGGGGAAGGAAATGTGGAACGATTAGAATGCTCATTCAAAACGGGGTAAATTTTCCCGTTAAAATATTTTGCCAGTTATAATAGAGTTACTGGTATACGAGGTGCTATCCAAGCCGAGAATTTCGTTCACTCAACGTAGACAGAGGTAATTGACATTTCTCGGGTCGGGAGATAATATCAATGCGACTTCAATAAATAGCTATTTAGCCAATCAGTTTTCCCTTTATCTAAAACAATAGTGCATCTTAACGTGTGTGCGTTTGGGGTTTTTTTGTTTGTTTGTTTGTTATTTTTTGCAAGGTGTGAAATGTTCACTAAAATATTCTCCAGGAGTTTGATAAGCTATGACAAGACTTAAATTAAATTCAGTGGTCAGAGTATACAAACAGCTTTCACTATTATTGAATGCAAATTGATAGTTTTGTTGCATTGTTCACAGTGGAAAATACAAATAGAGGGAATGGAGGGTACATTTTAGTTATATTTCCAAGAAACTGTGAGGTACAATGTACATCATAACATAATAGGTCTTTGTTCTTGAAGTGTTGCAGGCGATTGTAACCATGTTTTTGCCCTATTTTACTTACATAATGATTGATGTATGTTGGGAATCATGGAAATCCTAGCAAATCAGACTATTACCAGTGTTCCACAACAGTGGCACAAGCCAAGAGGTGCTAGTATCGTTGCAGAACCAGTAATAAAATGCGTGTTTGCAAAGCCTCAGCTGACAAAGATGGCAAATGAAACTTGTAAACTTAAGAGCCACTCTCGGTAAACATCGCGTGAGGGGCGGCACAAGGTTGAAAAAATAGACCCCTCGATATTTCGTCAATAGATAACCCTTGGTATACTAAGAATCGTGATATAAGTTTTAGGTTCTAGAGTTTTTACCACGCGGATGTATTTGCGGCACGTGATCACTTACATGTAAAGATTGCGTGACATCGATCACATCTTTGAGTATTCAGTTAAATAACCTTCAGTTGTTGCCTCTTTGCATCACAAATGTTTAATACAAACCTCTATAGATACCCAAGGACTCTTGATATGCAAGACATGGATTCATTTACTGGGAAAATATTGCACAAGGTGGGGAAAAAATGCCGCAACCGTATATAAACGCCAGTTCCTGAGTTCAGTAGCAAGAAAGTTAGGAAATGTTAGCGAGGAACATCGAAATTATTTGCCCTCAAACACCCATTTTGAAGGTAAGCTGTCACCGAGGTATTACCTTAGGTGGGTTTACTGCGTAGTGTTAATGGGAAATGGCAGGGCTTTTCAATGGTTTGACTAGAAAGCGAGCGAAAGCGAGTCGAGTTGTTTACATTCCCGGTTAATCAAATTCACTTATGAAGGTCAAATTGGGTCAACTTCCATGGGGTCGCTCGTTGCAGAAGTAATTTTTCCAAAGCAAACAATTATACCACGTTCAAATACTTCTCTTTTACTTGCTAGAATTGAATTTTGAAAGAATTCTAAGTAATACCGAGCATGCTTTGAGATGTTTGAAAACGGTATAGTATTTTTGATTTTCAAAGTTTGGAAATTTCGCTACTCTTCGCTTGCTCTCCAGGAATTGGGAATTATAATTGTCAGCCTAAAGTATCATCAAAGCAGCTTAGCAGTACCTCCTAAATGAAACTATAGCCAAAGGAAAACCATAATTTGTTATGCGCCTTCACGCGAGTTCGATTCTACGATCAGGAAATTTGACCTCATTTCTGTGATTTTTCGGCTTCACGGGTTGTCGACGGTTTTTCGAAATTTTCTCAAAAATGTAAAAACCCTAGAACCTAAAACTTATATCACGATTTTTAGTATACCATAGGTTATCTGTGGAAAAAATATTAAAGGGCCCAATTTTTCAACCTTGTGCCACATTTTTACAATCTCACTCGGTCGTTACAGAGAGTCACTCTTAATGTTGCATGGGGTAAACATCTGAAGTTATTACCTACTGTTTTTGGGAATGCCCCCCTTGGTTAAACTTTATCTTATCACCGGAATGACATAAAGGAAACCTATAAAACCAAAACAATCAGAATTGTGTAGTGGTTCCACACGGTCGGCGAGCAAAGGAAGTTTGGGTTTTTCCCAAGATACCAATTTCTAACCTGACATGCAGTCGAATCATTTTTTCCTCCAAGTGGATTTTCACTTACGTTGTCAGAACACGTTTTTCATACATTGCCATAAACACTGAACAAGCTGGGGACCTCCAATTCAACACTCTCAGCCAAGCTCACTATTGTTAATGGAGTCCCAGAGTTAAATGCATGCTATGTGCAGTAATTGTTGTGTCCGTGTGACTTCACTTTAATTAAATTGCGGTTTTTCTTCAGAAAATGTAGTCCAATTTTCTGTAAATCTCCTTCTATGGCAAATTCCTTGTCCCTTGTCTCCACGATTTCTGATACTTCCTTCTTTCTTGAAAGTAAATCAAGAAATCCACTCATTGAAACAATCTATTTGTCAGTTATGGACCCTGTGAACACTGACTGTAAAACGAACAAAAAGCCTCCCATGGAATCAACTCCAACCAGACTTCAGTGTATTTGTAGATTTATTGTTTGAATGACTAGAATAACAAGGGAAAATTTTCAGTTCAGTGCTGTCAATTATGATAATGTGAGGCCAGATTTGAATAAACAAAACATTTAACCGTGAAAAAACGCATTTGATACAGTCGCGTCTGTGACAGTCAAGATTCCTTCACCCTCGGATGCCGCTTCAGGTAATTCCAGGACAGCATTCACCTCTTCAATCTTTCTTCTTTTTCTGGTAATGATCTCTGTTGAGTTTTTGTAGTCCAGCTAATACTTTTTGTCGAAGGGATAGATATTTTTTACGTTAACCTCAGGTAGGCAAATACTATGAGGTTTGGGAAATATCTATTACAGTGAAACAACTGATAAAGAAAGCTTCTTCTGCGTTGCTCAATTTTACAAAATCGACGGCCAGATTTCTGGAAGCCAAGCCGAGAAAATATAGGCGAGGTTTCGTCGTGTGCGCGGATTAGGCTACATGTACATGACTGTCTCAGAAATGCTGGAGACAATGCAGGTCCGTAGGTAGGGAGGGGGAAGGGGTGCGACGGGTACGTACCCACCCTCCACGGGCCGCGAAAGTCCGTTTACTAGATACCGGCGATTAAAGAGAAAGTAAGTTATTACAAAAGGTAAACACAAATTGAAGTAACTGTAGTACTTCCGTCCTGACTCCCTTATTGTGTAATTTGAAATTAAACCCAACTTATTGAACCGTTTTCATTTTATGTCCGCTATGTGATCCCCTGCTATGTCGATACTATTAAATGTCTGGAAGGCTATTTCGGATAAAACTCGAAGCCAAATAGGAAAGAACCAATACCGCTGCAAAAGCCTTAAGAGATTTGTACCCAGATCTTTACGTCCTCTTGATGATTTGTTGCACAATTCCAGCCACTAGCTGCGAATGTGAAAGGAGCGCAAGTGCTCTAAGACGACTCCTCACTTACAACAGAGTCAGCATACATCAAGGAAGGCTCTTTTCGCTTGCCTCAATGCGAAGTGGTAGATTTGTTTGCCCAGAAGCATTCAAGGAGGTTTGAGCTTGGCACACTACTCAACGATTAAGCCCAAAATCCATTGCAACCAAGTATTGACGTTTTTAACTTTGATCTTGACTGTCTGATTTTCAATGTAACGTCCTTGGAAAATTTCCCGGGGAGCATGCCCCCGAATTCCCCATACAATCTCGCGCCTACGGCGCTTGCAATTCCAACCTTCGGCGCTCAAACGCACCTCCCCACACAAAAAGCTGTCACAGAGACGGGCCTGTAATGCACAAGAATGATCTACTTGATATGTTTCCAGAATTTTCTAATGTGGTACATATCCTTGCAGTGATCACTGCTACATCGTGTTCTGCAGAACAATCATTCAGTGCGATGCGCAGGTTGAATACTTACCTCCGCAGCACCATGGGGCAACAACGTGTCAGGAACATCGCACTTATTAATATTACATTGAAAAGGCATATGCCAACTCTGTAGTCAAGACAATGACATGGATCGTATCATTAGCTATCATTGATATCTTCCGCCGTCGAAATGGCAGAGACGGCTATTTCGTTTAACGTGTTTAACTTTATATGTAGGCCTATGTTCGTGAATCGCATGACCCTCGTTTCTTTACGAATGTTTCGTATATATTTGGGCAACTTGCGAGAATTTTTTGGGCAAATGGTTCACCGCCCTCCCTGGCAAAGAATTGCCCGTACGCCTATGCGTCCACCGGGAAGCCTTGTCAAGATAGCTATTCCATTGTTAAATTCTTGGAGCAATCATAAGCACTGCAGTGGTGTACCATGCCGCAAAAAAAGCGGTGATAAGTTTTGTCGAAAAAAATATATATTCCTGCTCCACGGAACTCTTTGCAACCCGTGTTTGTTTACCCAATGAAAGTCACGTGCTCAACCTATGACGTAACTGGCTAAAGAGGTCTATTGTGGTTTGTGTAGTACAACAACAAAGAAAAAAGAAAACAGAATTTTCATTTCACGTAGCTGAGTTTCAGACGTGCCTAACGTAACTGCAGAGCCACTGTATCTGCAAATGGTAAGGACTAGTTCACCACAATGCTCAAAAGGGCTCAATATAGTATTCCTTATCATCAGAGTCGTCACGTTATACGACAGCAGAACCCCATTTCGTAGGCAGAAAACTGAGAAAATAGAGGTCCCGTAAGAAAAGGAGAAGCATTCTCGGGTTTAGCACTGATCTACACTGATTAGGCCTAAGCGCTGATTTGGAAATGGTTAGCTTTCATTATTGTGATGGGCAACTCTATATAAAAATGTTAAAAATTACCTCCTCTGGCAGCTTTGTTAGGGTTGGTGTAATGGATTTGGCGGGAAGAAGATAAGCAAACGACTCGGGTTCGAGGCGTTGCCTATACAGTTATTTTTCTTCTCTTACTACTTTAAGTTTCGATTAAGGTTTACTGTACGTAAGTTAACATAAAAGAAAAAATAGCCTTTTGAACGTTGTAAACGAGTGCTAACCTCTGCAAATAGCCCATTTTAAAATCACATCCTACGTGACCTATGAATAAAAGCGAATCCAGTGGTGACCTAGTTTTGATACATATTGCTTTTCTTATGTAAATCGTGTTTTTCTTGTGTAAATCATGTTTTTCTTATGATAAATAGTCAATTGTCCCATAATCGTTTCTTCTTTTTCCTTCTATTTTTGTTTCCTTTATTACTAATGTCAACAGATGACAAACATGCGCGTTTTGAGCAATTTCAGTGGTAGTTATCAGTTTACTTACTTAAGACTGCAAATTCAAGGCAATTTCTCTTTGTAAGACTTTTTATATCATCAAAAGTAAACTGGACCCCTTCAGGCAGGTATTGTATCGTAAGTATACCTAAAGCGGAAAGCCGGATTTCTCGAACAGTTTACTGATATTTAAACCATGCACGACTGAGACGGTAGTTGTGAAATTTCCGAGAACAATCTTTCACCCCTTCTTATCATCTGATTAAAATCAGGGATCTTCATTGTTTTTTTTTTTTTATGTTTGTTTGTTTTTCGTCTCTCTTATTGGCAACAATCTGATATGTAGAACTTGAGCAAAGGTCACCAACAACTAAAGAAAGTAGATTATTGGAAAACATGGCTCATTCTGCATTCTTTACCAGTATACTAACTTAGGGCAGGATCGCACTTGCGGGCTAGTTTTAAAATGTCCTGACATTTTTTGAAAATAAATTGCCTCGACAAGTTGTAAGAGACATCTTGAAGAGTAACAGAAGGTATTATTACTAGTACAACAGCTTTGCACGTGTTACTGACATTCTAGTACACTCCTCGTTGGTCTTTTGCAAAGCAACAACGTTAAAACACCAAATTCTGGGTGTTGGAGTGAATAGCTTTGTCTTTCACAGCCACATGCAGGACGATGGCATAACCTACGATGACAACATGCACAGCAGATTCACGAAATTAAAAGAATACTATAAAACAATTCATTTTCCTCAATACATATTTCGTCAAAGAGTAAATAAAATTTTGGTGGTGTAAAGCTTATCGCGTTTATTCTCGGTGCTGTTCTCAAACTTTCGAGTGTACGTATTTCCAGTGAAAACATGTGTCAGCCACCAACTATTTCGTTGGAGCAATGGCCAACCAGAAAAATATTGTTGTCTGAAGTCACAAGGTGCAGTTTTCTCCAATTTGAAAAAAATAATAATACCAGTCCACACAAATAGATCGCACTTCTTTTGCAATTTTTTTTTTTGACTGAAAACGACAAAATCCGCCGCACATGTGACGTGGACCAATAATAAGATACCTTCTTTGCTGTTGATATTGCTTGAAAAGTTGTTAGCCTTAAATAAGAAAAGAAGTCGTACTTGTGTTTGTAACAATTGAGGCATTAGTGATTTAATCCGCCAAATGTTATCAAACTTGCCCGCGAGTGCTTTCAGTCACTTATGCTCTACAATTCTTTAGACACGGATGAATGTTCGACCAACACACACAATTGCAGTATAAATGCTGTGTGCAACAATACTCATGGATCCTACAACTGTACATGCAATGCTGGATATATTGGCGATGGGAGAACATGTGCTGGTAAGTTGATTCAGTTGTTAGTTTACTCTAGTATCGGGCGGGGAGAGGGGCGGAAGTTATACCCAAGAGGCTTTGCTTCCAACCATTACCAATGGTCCTTACGTGACCTAACATTCAAAGATGAATTTCATGAGTGCGGTACTTCAGGACTGGTGTATTTTCATTGTGTTAGGAACAGCGGAATTTACACCAGTGACAAGTTTTCCTTGTGTGGAAATTCGCTTCGTGCTTAGTCACTTTAATTCTCCAAGCAAATTGGCAGTTCAGCGTCTCTGTTGTTTTCTGTGGAGCGAAGCCGAAGGCAAGCTCACAGCAGCTTAAGGGAGAAACACGCTTTATGTGCCATAGTTCTAGGGAGAATATTTTAATATAACAGCAATGATGATGACCTCATACTTTCCTTCAAAGATATATTAAATCGATGAAATTAAGTATTATTTTTCGTTCGCTTCACAGATCTGGCATCAGTCTTTAGCTAGCTCTACCAAAAAATTTAAAATATATGTTTCTTAAAGAATTTTTCCGGGACTCTCAGAACTGGGAGCTTACCTTTCGGCACCGAATATTAAATGCTCCTAGTCAAACGCAACATCAAACATTCTTCCTTCGCGGCAACATGCGGGCCACCGAGAAAACGGCTTTCGATTGCTTTGTTTGTGGCATAAGTGTAAATGACTTGATATTTTCATCACTTTCTAATCGTTTACAAACTGTAATAGGTATGGTAATAAGAGAAATAAAACCGTAAAACTTCGGGTAAGTTGTCAAGTATGTTACTCTAGGCTAGAAAAAGTGACATTTTGTAGCCTACACAGTTGCGATATAAATTTCAGCAGCCACTAACGGCTGCTGAAAACCGAACCACATTCCTTTCCCTTTGTGTTTGCGGTCTAACGAATTAACCAATCAGGTATCACAAAAATGACAATGACGTCAGAAGAAACAGCATGCTTTTCATTCTGTCAGCGATGTCACGGACTCTGGTCACGAATGGAACAATTCGTAAGAAGATTGTCCATAGTGTTTTACGTGATCATCGCCGTCTGCAATGCAAGTCACGATAAATACTGATACAGGCAAAAGTTCACTCAATAGTCAACAAATCATTCAATCGTTGTGGATGTGAGGTGGTTTTCAAACAGCAGCAAATTGTTCATTTGCAGTGGACGCTATCTGTAAATGATGTGGCCGGGTATTCTGTAATCTGGCCCAGAAATGTTTGCTACAAGCGGTTGACAGTTCCGACGGGCTTCGTAAAAAGAAATTCAACGAGAAAGCGAGGAAGTCTTCAGTAAAAGGGAAGCTCCAAGAGCAAAGCGATTCCTACGAGCTACAGAAGAGATACGAAATATTCCCGATGGAGAGACTGTCCGCGAAAACGTTCCGTGACTGACCGAGCGAAAGCATCTAAATCCCTGCAATTTGGCAAAGGCAAAGCTAGCGCTCGTGTTTCTTCTCCTATTGACTCCTAAAAGTGGGACTAGGGCACCTATGACTTACGTTCCTGGCTTCCTATCTCCGATTCAAAGACACGCGGCCGACAATCTCGTGTTGAGTGTATTACCAAATCAAAATATGACAAGTCCCGAAAAAAATTGTCACATTCATTTCGTCCACGATTAACCTCAACGCCAAACTCGTCTACTCGGAAACAAAGTCAAGTGCAATTACTGGTAAAGATCTAGTATCCTAGTAAAAACGTAAACAAAACGCTAACCGTTTACTATCACTCCAATGTAGTCCATTGTTAGCGCACGCTTGACACCGATATAAACTAGGCTGTGGTTGGATGTACGCCGAACTGAGGAATTGGCGCGTACACTTTCCAGAAAATGGAAGGCTGATCCTGATTGGCTAATAGTCGGGAAAGGAATGTGGTTCGGTTTTCAGCAGCCGTTAGTGGCGAGGAGCGTTGCGTGACGAGACAAAGAACGGCTGCTTAGCAGACTAATATAAATACCGTGTGCAATAATATTCAAGGATCCTACACTTGTGCCTGCATGTTGGATATTCAGGCGATGGGAAAACATGTACTGGTATATTACTTTATGATCAGTGTCAAATTATTCATTAGAGTGCAGTTTCATTAAGTGAGTAAATTAGCTGATTATCCTCAGACATTAAGTTTGTTGGCTTCTCTGCCTGAAGGAAATAATGGTCTACTAGAAAATCACAGACTGCAGATGAGCAATTTGGCAGTTATATATTTCAGTCACTCACTTTAACCTTTCTCAATGAGACTCCCCCTTGCCGGTTGCACAAAATATAAGAAGAATCACAATCTCTCACAGAAATTATTGAGAAATTAAGTTCTTGGCATTGATGCGACATAAGAGACAATACCCTATAAAGTTGTACCCTTCTTGTGACTTTTCTTAGACATAGACGAATGTTCTACCAACTCACACAGCTGCGATGTAAATGCCGTGTGCAATAATACACAAGGATCCTACAGTTGTACATGCAATGTTGGATATTCAGGCGATGGGAGAAGATGTACCGGTAAGTTGCTGCAGTTGTCAACTTACTTTATTACAAATGCCCAGCTATGACAGGCATGAGTTTTTTGCGCAATTTGCTTTCGATATTAGGGAGTTTAAGCAAAGCCGTTTTTAAGCGACGTACGTCAAACGGAAGTGGGCATTTCTCATATTTGGGCAGTGGTTGTGTACAAATTTTCGAATAAATCGTCTCTATTAGAGTAAAGACACTTAGTTGACTCATGCAAGGCTTAGACAGTAATTGTGAATTTCCGAGAACAATCTTCCACCTCTTCTTATCATCTGATAAAACACCAGGGATCTTCATTATTGTTTTTAAATGTTTGCTCGTTTAGATCGCATCTCGTTTGCAATTTTTTTTCACTCAAAACGACAAAATCCGTCGCACGTTTGGCGGGGACCAATAATAAGATACTTGTTTTGTTGCTTATATTGCTAAAAAAAGTTGTTAGCCTTAAAAAGAAAAGAAGTCGCACTTGTCTAGTTGTAACAATTGAGGCATTAGTGATGTAATCCACCAAATGTTGTCAAACGTGCCTGCGAATGCTTTCAGGCCCTTATGCTCTACAATTCCTTAGACATGGATGAATGTTCCACCAACTCACACAATTGCAGTATAAATGCTGTGTGCAACAATACTCAAGGATCCTACAATTGTACGTGCAACGGTGGATATATTGGCGATGGGAAAACATGTGCTAGCTATGGTAAGTTGATTTAGTTGTTAATTTACTCTAGCACTGGGGGCAGGGGGCTACAAGGGCTACCCAAGATGTTTTGCTTCCAACCATTTTATCAACGGTCCTTGCTCATTTGACCTAACATTCAGAGATGAATTTCTTGATTGCGGTACGATTTACTACCCGGCCAGGGAGACCTTGCCATGCTTCAGGACTGGTGTATCTTCGTTGTATTGATATAGGAACAGCGGAAATTACACCAGTGACAAGTTTTCCTTGTGTGGAAATTCGCTTTGTGCTTAGTCACTTCCAAGCGAATTGGATGTTCGGTGTCTCTGTTGTTTTCTGTGGAGCGGCGTTTAGCCGAAGGCAAACTCACAGCAGCTCAAAGTAGAAACACGCTTTATGTGCCATCGTTCTTGGGAGACATTTTTAGGAGAACAGCAATAATGATGACCTCATACTTTCCTTCAAAGATATATTAAATCAATGAAATTAAGTATTATTTTTAGTTCACTTCAAGTTCGCTTCACAAATCTTGCATCAGTCACGCTGCCAAAAGATTTCAAATATTTGGGTTTTTTTTTAAGACTATTCGCCAGCGGGCGTTGTTAAGCGAGCATGCGCGTCATGCTCCTTGTCTTTTCTCTCGTGGCTCTCCGCCATTGTCATTGTAAACGAAGTTGTTTTTGGCATTAAACGGTAACTGATTGCTATTTACGGGTTGTCCTTTCCTCATTACTGGCGTGGTGGCAGCGGTACTTCGTATCCACTTCTCGACTGAAGAGAAAGCCAGCCCCTTGATGATTTTTCCACCCGTATTCCATACGAGGAGATAGCGAAGCAGCTCCGTCTACAGCTGTTCTTTCAGTTACTACAATCAGAAACTCGAAGCTAAGTACACTCCACTTATCCACTTTCCTTTGCCAACATACTACCATGAATTCTCGTGCTCCTAAACAGTGGTCCCTAACGAAGCACGAGACCATCACTTCGTTCGAAGCCTGGAGACAAAATCTTCAATACACTCTCTCGCTGTATCGTAATTTAGCCAGCTTTCTTGGTGACGGCGTCACATGGCTAAAGAAAACACCCGATTCTCCCTTACGTGGCCTTCAGGACGACACATAAGTAGTACCCACAGCTTCTCGCAGAACAGCTCAACAGAAACGCACTCACCTCGAGTTAATGCTTGGCCAAATAGCCAACTACTGCCCTGTGATTTCTTGTAACACCATCGTTAAAAATTCCATCTCGATGAATTTTATCTTGCAGGCAATTCGTCTCCATTACGGATTTGAGTCAACCGGAGCTCAGTTTTTGAATTTCAACAACATTAAACTCGAGGCAGACGAACGCCCTGAGGACTTGTACCAGCGGCTTATGTCCTTTATCGGGGACAACTTATTGCTCGCAAACGGCTCTATCTCACACCACGGCGAAGTTCCCGGCTCCGATGAGGAAATATCACCAACCCTCGAACACGTAATTGCTCTCACTTGACTCAGATTAATCCATGCTGATCTCCCCAGCCTGGTAAAACAACGGTATGGAACCGAGCTCAGGTCCAGGACCCTCGCATCTCTCAAGCCGGAAGTCTCCCAGGCCCTGGAGTCCCTTCTAGAAGAAATCCACACCTCCATTGATGCCAAGATCTTGCGCGCCACGGCGTCAAAATTCAAACCTTCTCCTTCTTCCCCTGTCAAACTCCTTACCACCCATTCCAACAGCCCGTCGCCAAACGTCCCGTCAATTCCTGTCCCTTATGCAAACAAGCAGGCCGTAATGACGGTCACTTTTTAAGCAAGTGCTCCTACCTATCCCCTGATGACCGTGCCTTCCTCACCAAAGCTCGTCTTACAAGCAGCCTCGACCATGATGAAGAAGCCGAAGCCCTCGGTTCCTTCTGTTCACCAGAGGCGGGAGACCCCCTTCCCCTCGGCCAGGATCGTCTCCCGCCGTGTGAGCACCAAGCAGTCTCCCCACTTCAACGCCTTCTACAGGCACCACCCGCTTAGGCTCACCATAAACACTTGTGCCGAGACCAGCATGATTAAGGCCTCTGTTACCCGTACAATTGACGCTCCAATTACCAAAACATCCCAACAGGCCATACAAGCTGATGGAGTCACGCCTCTTGCCGTCGTTGGTAAAAGTCACCTCGCCCTCTCACAAGCTGATACCCGCCTCACACTCGATGCTCTTGTCGTAGAAGATTTGGACGTCGACGTATTGGCTGGGACACCGTTCCTGATCGCCAATGACATTTCAGTTCGCCCTACCAAAAGGCAAGTCCTGATTCAAGGTTCGGAAGTTATCCTGTACGATTCACCGGCCAGTGCCACCTCCAGTGCCCACTCAGTACGTCGTCCATGCCTACCACCGTCCTCTTCCCCGGAGACTTCCTTGAAATGGATGTGCCCTCCGACTTAGGCCCTGACTGCACTCTAGTTATAGAGGCCCGTACCGATGCACCATCCAACCAATGTACCAAGGTCTCACAGCTCTGGCCTCAGCCTCATATCACTGAAGCCGTGGCCAATAAGGTTCGCGTAGCTAACGATACCAACGAGCTACGAACCATTCATCGCCATGAACATCTGTGTCAGGTGCACCTCACCACAGCTGTGGACACCACATCTGTCCCAGCAGCACCTCACCCACCTCCAGCTCCTTGCCTCCGAGGGGGGAGGGGAAGCACTCCAGTCTGGCTTTTTTCCGATGCCGTCACCGTTGATCCTGACCATATCCTACCTGACAGTGTACGTAACCAGTTTCATCAAGTGCTTCAGGCCCACGATCATGTCTTTAATCCGTCTATTGTGGGATACAACGGTGTCGCCGGCCTGTTGAAGCCACTGTAAATATGGGTCCTGTAAAACCCCTTCAACGAAAGGGTCATGTTCCCCAGTACTCGCGCGACAAGCTTAAAGAGTTACAGGAAACTTTTGACGAGCTGGAACAATGCCATGTCCTCCGTCGTCCTGAGGATGTTGGCGTAAGTGTGGAGTACCTCAACCCATCCTTTCTTGTCAAAAAGCCATCGGGTGGCTTCCGTCTCGTTATCGCGTTTGCTGATGTCGGTCGTAACAGTAAACCGCAACCCTCGCTTATGACCGACGTCGACCCTTCGCACCATCGCTCCATGGAAATACACCATAAAGTCAGATCTCACACGCGCCTTTTACCAGATACCCCTATCCATGGCGTCCATGAAGTACTGTGGCGTTGCCAGCCCATTTCGTGGCGTCATGGTGTATACAAGATCCGCCATGGGAATGCCTGCCTCTGAGACCGCATTAGAAGAATTAATGTGTCGCGTCCTGGGTGACTCCATCCTGCAGGGATGCGCAGCAAAGCTTACCGATACCTTTATTGTGGAGGCGACTCACCTGAAGAGCTTATTACCAACTGGTCCCGCATCTTGCAGGCTCTCAGCAGTTCCAATCTCCGACTGTCCGCCGCCAAGACCGTCTTCTGCCCAAAGTCAACCTCAATCTTGGGTTGGATCTGGTCGCAAGGTGTACTCTCTCCTAGCCCCCCTCCTCCTGAATCCGTCAAGGGTCTACGTTCCTTCATCGGCGCCTACAAGGTCCTTTGTCGCGTACTATCTCACTGCTCCCAACTCATAGATCCGCTGGAGACTTACCTAGTCAACAAACAATCCCACGACATCCTGCAGTGGGATAACAACCTTCGCCACGCATTTACCATTGCACAGGAGGGCCTTAAGTCTCAAAAATCCATTGTGTTACCACGCCCTTCCCACCAACTTTGGATCGTGACTGATGGTTCGGTAACCAAACGTGCACGTAGCGCTACTTTATATGTTACACGCAATGGCCGACTACACCTCGCGGGCTTCTACAGCGCAAAGCGGCGCAAGCACCAAGTAACGTGGTTACCCTGTGAAGTCGAAGCACTAAGTATCGCTGCCCCTGTCAAGCACCTTAGCCCATTCATAAATAATAATAATATTTATTTATATCGCGCAAATTTAATTATACAATTTTCAAATGCGCCTCACATATATGAAATCAAATCGACTCTAAATAAATCAAATCAAATGTTGGTTTTTGTGGAGAGGGGAAACCCGGAGTACCCGAAGAAAAACCTCTCAGAGCAGAGTAGAGAACCAACAAACTCAGCCCACTTATGACGCCGAGTCCGGGAATCGAACCCAGGCCACATTGGTGGAAGGCGAGCGCTCTCACCACTGCGCGAACCCTGTTCCCCAGTCCAAACATCACACGTACGTCGTGACAGACAGCCAACCCTGTGTCCAGGCCGTCAACAAGCTTTGCTGAGGAGAGTTTTCCGCCAGCCTTCGCGTTACCTCCTTCCTGACCACTGTCAGTAAATATCAAGTGAGTCTGCAACTCCTTGCTGGCAGTGCTAATATACCGTCTGACTTTACTAGTCGCAACGCTCCCGACTGCAGTGTACCCCATTGTCAAGTCTGCTCTTTTATTCTCGACACTTAGAGTTCTGTCCTACACAGTGTGTCTGTCCAAGACATCTTGGTCAGTGGCAAGCGCCTACCATTCACCAGCAGGCCCGCGTGGTTTAATGTGCAAAACAAGTGCCCCGATTTACGCCGCGTCTGCGCTCACCTGAAACAAGGCACCCGTCCATCAAAGAAACTAACCAACCTCAAAGACGTAAAGCGGTATCTCAATGTCGCGTCCATTTCTAAAGATGGCTTGCTCGTCGCCCAACGTCAGCAACCATTATCACTCCCCACTGAATTGATCGTGGTACCAAGCTCCATTCTTGATGGCTTACTTACCGCCTTCCACATCAAGTTAGACCACCCTTCGAAACACCAGCTTCAAATGGTGGTACAGCGCCACTTCTTTGCCCTTGATATGAACACCGCCATTACTCGCGTGTCAGATTCCTGTCACATCTGTGCCTTACTCCACAAGTTCCCACGCTCCCTCACCACCCAGTCATCTGATGACCCACCTGAGATTGTAGGCTTGTCATTTGCAGCCGACGTCCTCAAGCGCTGCCGCCAACTCATCCTGCTCCTGAGAGAGTGCACCACCTCACTGCCTCATGCATAGTACCAGAAGAAAAAAGTGCCACACTTCATGATGCCCTTGCCCGACTGGTCTTAGGCCTACACCCCTTGGATGGTCCAAACGCAGTAATACGTGTTGACCCTGCCCCTTGGATATGCCTCGCTCATGACCGCCAGTACACTACAACACCTTGGTGTTACCATTAAACTTGGCCGCGTTAAGAACGCCAACAGAAATCCTGCCGAAAAGGCTGTCTGAGAGCTTGAAACGGAGCTCTTACGCCAAGGACCTGGTGGGGGCCCTGTTACTGAACTAGGTCTTACCGTTGCCACAGCAGGTCTGAACTCACGACTCTGCAGCCAAGGCCTCTCCGCCCGCGGGCAGTGGACATAACGCAGCCAGTTCACCAACGAAGAGTTACTCGTGTCTGACATGCAACACATCATTGCAAAGCACACCAGCCTCCAAACTAACCATCCATACAGCGAGAAAGCGAAAAGGGGCCGCAATCCAATCATCAGTCCCTCGACCTCTCTACAAGTTCGAGATCTTGTATACGTGAAATCTGACCGGCATAAGTCCCAAGCCCGTCCCAGATACATCGTCATCCGCATCGATGGAGAGTGGTTTTTTATTAAGAAATTCGTAGGTTCCCAACTCCGTGCGACATCGTACAAGGTCAAGTTAGCTGAGTGTTATGGCGTACCCGCGACTGTCTCACCTGTGGACAACTTATTAGTTCCCCCCACCTACGATGAGGACGACTGCGGCTCGCCCTCTGTATCTCTCCCCCCTTATCAGCCACTCTCCGCTCCATTTGAGCTTCTCCGGCCACACAGTCCAGACCCTTCAGACTCCCTTCCGTGCCAGGTCGCCTCCCCACAAGCCTTTCCTCCTGATGTAACCAGCGACTCTCGTTCTCCGACTCCTACTTCTACCTTCCCTGTAACGACGAAACCTGAATCGCCACTCCCTGCTGCCTCAGAGCCAAGACCTCAGCGTACCCGTAGGCCCCCAAAGTACCTACAAGACTATATTTTGGACTAGTTGCCCTATGCTTCCTGGTCTTTGTACCCTGTGTAGCCTCCCACGCAGTCGTTTAAAGGGGACTCGTATTACACCTCCTCCCCACTAACGCCTGCTTACCCGAAGCCAACATTCCTTTCCCGCCGCTTAGCCAATCACATTTTACCTACTAAATTCTGACCTCAGGACGCTTTTCGCGGGATAGTTGCGGAGACAGAGCTTGAGCGAGCTCTGATCACCTTGTGCTCTACGTTCAAAATTTCCTGTTTAAATGTTTATCAACTGACTTGAATTTGTGAGAGGAAATATCGATAATATTTTCGTCAATATGCCTATTAGTTACGGAAAGTCGCTTATTTATCAAGCAAGCTTCGCCTCCAATCTTCAATAACCTCGCCGCTGGTCATGTTGTAGCTGTTGTGTCACCTCTCGTAAATTTGATGAAGCGCCAAGTCAGTTATTTAAGAAGTATTGGCGTATCTGCGGTTAGTCCGAGTGATTTGGAGGAAAGAAAGTTTGCCATCGGTAGACCATAGCGCGCAGTGGATCGACCGAGCTTCTAAATACTAAACTGCATAATTTTACCGTCCGCTTCTCGTGAACTGAAGAAAAAAGTACGAATTGGCGCAGTCTATGCCATCGGTGTTTGATAACTTCTGATCGCTTCTCCAGGACGTTTCGGGGTCGCTGTGTGGGAGAATTTTATCTGATTTAATGCAAGACCAAGAGAGATTGAGCTTTCTTGTTGTACTATGTGTGATAATCCAGTGGATAATTTCACGTCGCTTTACTCTATGTTTGATCAACTGATAAAATGCTTTGTATTTCTAACTTGGTCGCGTCTAAATTCTTATTCGCTCTTTCAGATTTTGAAAGTCTCTTGTAACACTCCGTATTACTTAAAAACAAATCGGCTCCAGCTCTTTCATACGTTTACAAATTCGCGAGAGAAAGAAGCACGCACAAGGATTAAATTTACTTGTCATCGCTTGATTGGTTAGGATGCTTGCAAGTCAAACAATGGGAAAGGAATGTTGGCTTTGGGTAAGCAGGCGTTTGTGGGGAGGTGGTGAAATGCGAGTCCCCAAAAAACGACTGCGTGGGAGACTATACCCTGTGGGGCTATCTCTTACTCTCTAAGTACGGAGATGTTGGCATTTCTAGGACACTCGCTCACTTATTAGTCTTGTAACACAATAGTGATGCTAAGTTAGGATTTTGTCGTTTGTAAACCAGAAAGCAGAAGAAGAGGTTGCGCCAGCGGGCGTTGT
>JAEMWC010000328.1:670000-785000 GCA_016490735.1 Pachyseris speciosa | reverse complement strand
TCAATAAAATTTTTAGGCATTCATATGCGTCATTCGGCATACAAAAGAGAAAACTATACTTTTTCATTTGCGCTAACATTCAAGTCATTAACACTATCTTCAAAATCAATAGAGACAATAGACAAACATTAAAGTGCACATCACACTGTTTGAAATTCATTAGCATTCCTGGACGGCGTTAGCGTGGATAAGACAAATATTAATGCACTTGCACAAACAACAGAGCGTTCTTTGCATTCAATGTACAAACATCGATTTTCAATTGACCAATAACAAATTTGTCTGAGTTTTGCATTGTCTGTGTGGTGTACGATTGTAATATTATGTCCTCCAGAGAGGCTACGTAATTTTTGTCAAGTGCAGAATGGTATAAAAGTATCGTAAATTTTTGAGCAGTGGCCGGTTTCTGAAAGATGTACACTGTAATAACTCTATTCCAGGGATAAATCTGCCTTCTTCCAGAAGGTATTCCTGGAATAGAGTTATTACACCTTTTAGGAATCAGCCCCAATTCATTCGCTTTGTGAGCGTTTTCTGGCCTCTAGCAAAATGCTGCGAAGAAACCGAGTATCACTCCAAGACAGAGAGAGAATCGTTAGAGCATTCGAGGACCAGGAGGAAGACTATCTTTTACTCGCAGACACGCTCAAAATGAATCGATCAACGGCAAGAGCCATCGTGGCGCGCTACATCATAGAAGGCAGGATCCAGGAGGGACCCGAGGTAGTAGAAACGTGCACGTTTTGATGAGTTGAGAGGTTGTCTCGAGGAAGTCATCAACGAAAAACTGTTTACTCACACTTACTCAGATAAACCGTGAACTGAGGAGACGGCTACCAGTCAAACCCATGTTTGAGTGATAATCGGTTTCTTCGCGGCATTTTGCCAGTGGTCAGAAAATGCTCAAGAAGGGAATGAACTGGGGCTGATTCCTGAAAGGTGTAATAACTCTATTCCAGGGATAAATCTGCCTTATTCCAGGAATACCTTTTGGAATAAGGCTTTTTCAGATTTATCCCTGGAATAGAGTTATTACATCTTTCAGGAACCGGCCACTGATCAAAATTTTACGATGCTTTTGTATCATTCTGCACTTGACAAAAATTACGTAGCCTCTCTGGAGGACATAATATTACAATCACACACCACACCGACAATGCAAAAGTCAGACAAATTTGTTATTGTTCAATTGAAAATCGATGTTTGTACATTGAATGTAGTGCATTAATATTTGTCTCATCCACACTAACACCGTCCAGGAATGCTAATGAATTTCAAACAGTGTGATGAAAATGTTGATAAATATTGTATACACTTTAATGTTTGTCTATTGCCTCTATTGATTTTCAAGATAGTGTTAATGACTTGAATGTTAGCGCAAATGAAAGTATAGTTTTCTCTTTTGTATGCCAAATGACGCATATGAATGCCTAAAAATGTTATTGAATGTTAAAAAAAATGCAAAAATCGTTATTGATTCTGAGTTACGTGCAAATGTTCGTTTTTTGGCGTTCATGAATGTATCTTCGCGCTATTGGTCGCCAATTCACGCAAATGAGTGCGTATTTTATCGTAATGAACAGCAAAAGGTGTCCATGTTGCTTCATTATTATTAAATATTCTAGTAAGCCAAGCGAGCCTAAGTGAGATAATCATACTATCAACATCAATTTTTTTTTAGCCTCCATCGGCATAATTATTTATAGCCGAGGATCTCGTGACTTAATCAGGACCTTTCCAAAGAAAACGAAATAACATTTTGTTTTATTCTCATTCACGAAATCTTCCGTGGTAGGCATCAAGGACAATATAAAAACTATGGTAAAAGCTGCGCTTTAATGGCACTTTTAATTTAATTTTTTATGCGAAACTGATGTGATGCAGGAATACTGCTTTATCAGTTAATAAAGTAGATGTAGATGTATAAGCTCAATTTTGTTGTGCTCCTTTGCATTAGTAGACTATTGCGGACCACAGAGCTCAAAACGAACGTATTTCTTTGTAAAGAAATTTAAAAAGAGTAAAAGGTAAGTCAAACATGAACATTAAATATGATGTTGAACGTAACTGAAGACAAAATAAGGCGAACAACAGCGAGAAGCGGCTGCGATCTCGCGAATGCCATTGATTGACGCATCGCGTTGTTGTGAAACGTATAGGCCAAATCCGATGGATGGCGTCCAATATTTGAAAGATTTTTTACTGATAATTTCAGTAATGGACTTGAGTGCATTAGAATACAGTTATCGAAATACCGTTCTTCATTCATTAAAATATGGACTCCACGATTGAATCCTGGGGATTGAATAAGCACATGTATTCCATGAATCAATCACAATAATGGCTTAAAGATACCTGTATAGAAAGACAATATGAGTGAGTTATGGTGCCTTCACGCCATAGTGTCCCTAAACAAAGTCTGAACAAAAGAAACAAGCAAATCACTGTGAAAATTCTACAGCAACTGGAAGTTGAAATAACATAAACCTAATATAAGTTAAAAGACTTCCATTGAACAACGTTGAACAGTGCAATCTCTCCGTCTATAATCCTGCTATTTTACGCGCGTACCACAACGTTTTCCAAACCGGCAAGCGTGAAACTCAGGAATTTTTACTCTAAGAATCATCGGTAGCCTTTTCATCCACCTTCCCCCGCCCCTAACCCTGTTCTACTTACTGATGTCCACTACTGCGACCTTAAGTCTTTGGCTTCGTTAAACTATAAACGCAAACTTGGATTTGGTCCAGGAGCTCAAAAGCCCATACCGAACGAAACATAAGGAATGACTTTTAATAGAAAGATAGTTTATTGTATCAATACATAGCCGCCCAAGGGCTGAATTGCGTTTTTTACAAACTAATTAATTAAATACTATAAATACAATTTAAGATCAACAAAATGAATAATATATAAAATTTCAATTAAAAAAAATAAATATTAAATTTCTAGTATTCTGTTTGAAACTTTCTACTAATTATACTTTGTACTCGAGGCCATCATAAAAGTGCTCCTAAAACGGTCCGTCTTAAACTTGGGAATCTTGAAGGACCGATTGCGTCTAAGCGAAAAATCTGAGTGGTTTGGCGCTGGTACTAAGCTACTTAATGTTATCCTTGTCACTAAAAATATTAAAAATGTCTTACTGCAAATGGCTTCACAATAGGATATTTGCATGCTCTAAGGCATCGCTGTACGATATCCCTGGATAGATAATTGACAAAGCCCTTTTCTGTATCAGTTCTATTTCGTACTTGAGATACAAGGGCAAAGCTTGATAAAGTACTTCTACGGCGTACGTCAAGACAGATCTTATACAAGTGCAATAAAACCAGGGGCACCCAACGACAAGTTTCGGTAGATATCTGTTCGGTGGAGGGTAGTTCGCCTAAGGCTTTCGGCGTCGATTAAAGAGTGCACTCGGATTTTCGTAAGTAAAACGTGGCCTAAAAGATTCGTAATGTGGCAATCTTAACCCCTGAGGTTTTCGGAAAGGTCGTTATTGCTGTTTTTGGCAGTAAAAAACGTCAGCTAGCATTTTCGGAAAGAAAAAAAGGTTCCCTAGAAAGTTTATCTCAGCTAGTATTTTCTCAAAGAAAGATTTTGTTCCCTAAAATTTTCGGACAATTAACATTTCAGCTAGGGAATCCGAACAGATCAAAGTTTTCTAGCTAACCAAAACATCACTTTAAACAGACTTCAAACACCATAACGTACTTAAAAATGCCTTTCTACAGCTTTTGGCTGGTTTGGCTCGTTAGGTGCCCCTGATAAAACATTAACAATTCATGATTAGGTACCTTTGCTCTTTTGAGCTGCACCAAAAAATACAAGCGCTTAGCTGCCTTTTTCACAATGTCATTAACATGGCTATTCCATCTTAGATCACTTGATATTGTGACCCCAAGGAGTTAAGCGGACTGGACGCATTCAAGCGCCCTACTATTTACAAATATGGGATCAAATCCTGCCTCCTGTTTTGCAAATAAAATGCGTAATTCCTTACATTTATCATTACTAAGAACTACACGATTTTCAGACTACCATTGAACCACACGGTCCGCAATGCACTGAGCTCTACTTTCTTTCTACTTAGCAACGATCTCCGAAACATTTGTGTCATCAACATACTTCCACAACTGTGCATCTATGTTGTCTAAGTCTAAGTCTAAGTCATTTCTTAACACGAGGAAACGCCCCTGCCCGAGGGGGCTGTACCACTGTTGTGGTTTTTGCAGTACAACAACAACAAAAAGACATAATTTTCATTTCACGTGGTTGTGTTTCAGACGTGCCAAACGAAACTGCAGAGCCGCTGTATCTGTAAATGGTTAGGACTAGTTCACCACAATGCTCAAAAGGGCGGTGGACACGATATGATGTTTGCACAATATAATATTCTATATCATCAGAGTAGTCACGTCATACAACAGCAGAACCCCTGAGAAAATAGAGAGTCCAGTAAGAAAAGGAAAAGCATTCTAGCGTTTAGCACTGATCTACATTGATTAGGCCTAAGCACTGATTTGAACATAGTTACTTTTTATTATTTTGATGGCCAACTCTATATAAATATATTAAAAATTACGTCTTCTGGCCTCTTTCCCGGGTTGGTGTAATGGATGTGGCAAGGAGAAGATAAGCAAATGACTCGGGTTCGAGGCCAACTCTATACAGTTATTTTTCTTCTCTAATTACTTTAAGTTTAAATTGATGTTTACTGTACGAAAGTTAATATAAAAGAAAAAAAGATCCTTTTTTTCTTTGTAAAAGAGTGCTTACCTCTGCAAATAGCCCATTTTACAATCGAATTCTACGTGACCTGGCCTATGAATAAAAGCGAAGCTGGTGGTGACCTTGTTTGATACTCATTACTTTTCTTATGTAAATAATGTTGTTCTTATGATAAATAGTCAATTTTTACATAAGGAAGAAAGAGAGGTTTGTATCAGAACAAGGTCAACTGCAGCCTCACTTTCACTCAAAGGCCAGGTCCTTGACCACACAACTGTAAAATGGGCTATTAAAGCTTTGGATTTAAATTAATACCTCTAGACATTAGCATAATCGCACGTGACTTGGTTGTGTATTTATTAACTGGCTTGCCTGTTTTAAACAAATATACACTTTTCGGATTTCATTTCTCATTAAAAGGTAAAAGTGCATTTATTTGTCAGTATTCTAACGAAAACACTTTCAGCTCAACCGATAATATTAAACTCCATTGTCAACTGTTTTCAACAGCACTTTTGAAATTGCTGATCCTAACAGTTTCCAGGCCGCTTAAAAACTTAAAACGGTTAAGTATACTGTTAAGTATTCACCTGAAACGGTTCTCCCAGATACTAGATTATCCGTGCAATGTGTCAGTGGAAGCTTGTTGGTTCAATTCCTGTCAGGAATCAGGACGTTTTCTTTGTCCCATAATCGTTTTTGCTTTTTCCCTTTTTTCTTCTATTTTTGTTTCGTGTTTATTAGATAGTTTGTTTGCTTGTTTTTTTCTTTTTTCCCTCAGCTCAAGGTAGAGATTGTTTAACGCTGCTGAACTCCGGTCACACACAGAGTGGAGTGTACTCTGTGAACCCAGACGGCAAAGGATACTTCAACGTCTATTGTGACATGCGCACTGACGGTGGAGGATGGACCGTATTTCAAAGAAGACAAGATGGATCTGTAGACTTCTATCGGGGATGGGAAGAATACAAATCAGGCTTTGGTCAGCTGACAGGTGAATTCTGGTTAGGAAACGACAAGATCCACAGACTGACGGCCTCTAGACCCAGCTCTCTCCGCGTGGATCTGGAAGACTGGAACGGAGTCAGAACATACGCCAAATATGGGAGCTTCAACGTTAGTGATGAGCAGGCGCAGTATCGACTTCAAGTGGGCTCATATTCAGGACAGCGGGAGATGAGTTAACATATCACAATAACATGACGTTCAGCACACAAGATAGAGATAATGACAGGTACAGTCGAAACTGTGCTGTGCACTACACTGGTGCCTGGTGGTACAAGAGTTGCTATCTTTCTAATCTAAACGGACAATACCTGGCAAGGCAAAATAGTTGTAAGGGCTCCACGTGGAATGGGCACATTTATGGTTGTAATTCCCTCAAATTGACTAAAATGGGGCTGAGACCGTAAAAGTAGTAGCATAGCGAGTAAGTGGGTTAAAATCTTGTAAGTGTAATATTAGTTTTGTTATTTTTAGTGTACATTAAAGCCACCTGGACATGCTTACGAAGCAGCTAGCATGTAAACGTTCGCCTCTGCATGATTTTTCGTTTCTCCCGAAAAACTTCCAAAAAAACACACTCAAATGATAGTGATCTTGTCCTTCTAGTAGCCACAGTCAAGGGCCATAAATATTTGTCACTTTCAATATGGTGGCGTTTGCTTACGTTTCTCCACGCGTTAGGTTTGGCATTGTTTGGACGCACCGACGTTAGCAATGGCCTCAATATTTACCGAGATGGTCCTTCATTTTAATGGTATTGTCTAGTCGATCAGATCAGAAATGGAGTTTGAAAGCTTCCTTAACTATTCCAAATCGATCTGCTGCCACATACTCTGGATCGCACGGAAAAGGTCATTCTTGGTCGCGATATTTGCCGTTGATTTTTGCAACTGTCTCTTTATGTAGAACCAGACATTTTCTATTTTAATCAAATCTGGAGACTGTGCTGGCCACTTCATGAAAGTTATTTCGTTTTCATCCTTGCAATTTTCCACAGCATGAGCTCTGTGAAGGGGAGCATTGTCATCCCTGACAGGTACTCCTTATGTTCAAAATACCAGACTATTAATGGAAGCAGATTATTTTCTAGGATGTCAGTGTACTTTGCGGAGTTCATTTTGCCTTCTACAGCAGTCAAAGTTCAAACACCGTCATGGCAAATACATGCCCAAATCATCAAACTTATCTTACGTTCAGGGAGAGGACAGATGAGATGTGGATTGTATGTTCGTTATTGTTTCGCCAAATATAAACAAGCCAGATGTTGTTTGCACCGAGCACAAGAATTCTCCAGTACTCGTATTCCGGTGATATAACTGCAATGGAACCATATATTAATACTGTTCCTAAAAACCTAACCGGTCGGTCGTTTGAAAGCCGATTGAAACTAATCCACAATAAACGTTAACAGAGGCTTTCCTGCGACTCAATTAGAAGCAAATTTTAAGGTCAAGGAAAGAATAGTTCAGGTCAAGACTTAAAGGCAAAAATAATTTGCAAATATCGTTATTGCACAGAAATAAACCCGGGATTTCAGTCCACACGAACCGTAGATTAACTCAATCGTTCTTTGGACTACTGGGTCCTACGGCTTTGTCAGAACGTGTTAGAGTATTGTTTGCCATAACCACCGTCCTATCAATCAGAAGTACAATGTGCATTGTTTTCTTTACGATAATTTCATGAGCAAGGTTCGACTTAAGTTAAGTGTTTAAAAGGTGTTGATCACGCCTATTGCCTGACGGTTCAAACGAGCTCAAATAATTAGAACAAAAAAACAAAAAACAAAAACGAGTTCGCAGGACAGTGTACCGCAGAAGAACGATTGAGTACATTAAGAAGTCAAGTTTTATCAAGATCTGTTTTGATCTGTAAAATCAGTAGAAAATTGTTGAACACCGTTCCTAGACCTCGCTTATTTCTAAAAAATGATGGTCTTTCATATATACATTTTTAATGCATGCATGTTTTAACAGGGATAATTGAAAAATTACGTTCTTAAGTAACAGTTTGTCAGCTTGTTGTCGGGTTATCCGAATCGATGGTTTCCTGATAGCTCCGCCAACAGCATTATCTCGATGTATGTTTTCCTCCGCCGACATCCTGGTATCATGTAGTAGGTCTATAGTACTAAGGCGCTTATCGCCCAGAATGTCATTGTCTTTCTTTCATTACTAAGAAAGGCAAATCACTAATGCCAACCTATTGGTAAAGCAGCTTTTGGAAAGGGCCGTAAGAAAAAGACACACACAAAGGTACACTTTGCTGTTCTTTTGTACACTGCACTAGTCTTTTCTGTCAATGTAGCGTTTTTTTTTTTTTTTTTTTTTTTTTTCCATTCCTCTCTTTAGAGATATAGTTTGAATCGGTTGTACTGCATTTTAATAAACTAGTGTTGTACCCATCACATGTCGTAACCAGTGTCTCTGTTCTTCGTGCATGCTCGCGTTCAGAAAGCAAGTGACTTTGAACTGAAATCATGGCCTTAGTTGTCAGTTGTTCAAACAGCGGATAGCTTTATCCAGCGGACAATTCAAGTCACTTTATCCAGGGGATAAAATGTATAACAACCAATCCCGTTTATCCGCTGGACAGTTACTTATCCGATCGGTCCAGCTATCTATTCCTTGAAGTGACTTGGATCTCATCAGACATGCACCAATGAAAAACTATCAGAGATCCCGTTGAAATTCGCATGATCAGCCTGAGCTCACTTTTTTTGAAGCGTATTTTCCGCAGAACACGTTGAGATTATGTTTAACATCCTGTTACCTGTATAGCTTTCAAATTACAATAATAAAAACACCGTTAACTCAACAAATCTGTGGAAAAGCATTTGTTTCCTAGAACTTGCACAGTAAGGAACAAAGACTCGAGTAACGAGATTGGCGTGATACTGATACCGTCTGCCCCTCCAAGCTTGATTTGGTTCAGTATATATGTCGCGCTTTTATTTAGTCACGATATATCACAAACTGCGTTACATCATTAATTACCCAGAATAAGAAAACATATGCTTATATTAAATAATTAAAGTTGTTTGTTGTTGCAGGTGTGGTTTTCAATCTTCATTTAGTAGTTCATTTAGTAGGAGGAGCAAGGATGGCGTGGTGGTGAGAGCACTCGCCTCCACACATGTCCAATATACACAAACTGATACAGTTCGTCAAACGATCCGTACAGACTGTACCAATGTGGCCTTGACTCGGCGTCATAAGTGGGTTGAGTTTGTTGTTGGTTCTTGTCCTTGCTCCGAGTGATTTTTCTCTGGTTTTCTCCTCTCCGACAAAACCAACTTTTCCGAATTCCAATTCGATCTGGAATTTCGAGGGTCACAGGTTTCTCAGTCAGACTGTTAAGTGTCACCCTCGTCAAAACTAAGAGTCGAAAGCACTAAGAATCGAGAAACTAAGAGTCGATTACCTAGATTAAGAATGTTCTTCGTCGATTACAAGGTAAACGCATCTAACACAGAAATTCTCAATAAAATAACGGAGGAAATAATCGACCATTTTTTGTACAATACGATTTATCCAAAGAGTAGAAAAAAATAATTTCAACAGAATGTACTGCTTGGAGGAGAGACTTCTAACAGTAAGCTATCATTATGCCGTTTCTTTTTTCTTTGCAACGTGGACTAGCAAGTGTGTCCCCTGCAGAGAAGATGGAGAGTAAAACTGATGCATAGAACGAAATTCTATGGACTAATGGCAATAAAAAAGGTTTAATTTCTCGCACATTTCAAATAAGCATTGGCTGTCATAATCGGTTCACTGCTGACAATCAGACCACCAGTTCAATGAAATCTTATTATTCTCAACTGTGACAGAAAATGTCACGCAGAAGTCCTCGTGTTGCGCTTGGTTTTACAGGGAGATAGCGTCAAAAAGAATACAACAACACTGGTAAGTGCACTAAGCTGGATGGCAGTAAAAGGCTGAAATGATTTCACGGCGGGGCACTAAGTGATCATGAAGTGTTCTTCGACGATTGCCGTCATTTCTTGCAGGCATTCTAGTGATTCGTAAAGGTTTGATCCCTTGTGTTTTGTTCCAACGTCGTAGCATCATGGGATTGAAAAGAAAAGAGATACAGAATGAAGCCGCGAATGTTTTCAGATCGCCGCTATGTCATGGAGTTTCAAACACACGTGGACAACTGTACACAATCTTTTCTCAAGGAACGAGATCAGTGGATACGAAAATAAATCATATGCTGTGTAAGCTAGCTACAACTAAATTTTAAAAATAAATAAGATGATGGACTACCTTTCTCATCTTATTGCCAAGAATATGTCAAATGAAAGGAGATTAAACGGCATGTTGCATACCCTAACAAGGACTGATAAAAATAGCAAATGATTTGGCGAACTGCCCAGAACATTGCCGACAAGTCTCGGTATCACAATAAGCTAAAGTAGTGTTCATCAAACCGACTATTCTACCTTGGGTATTGAAGTGACCAAAATTATTGCTTCAAAGCAGAGTTCACCTTCCATCACTTTCATAATTTATGTTTTATCAACTATTTTCTGCTGAGCCAGCTTCGTCAGAGTTGAACTGCAATTGAACAAGAAGAAGAAGAGGATAAACCCTCAGTTAAGGTCACGCCTCGCAGACTAAACCATCGACACACGATCCAAACCTAAGAAATTAATTTAAATTGTTCCTGGTAAGTTAGATTTTTTTGTCCCTTAACGTAATACAGAAACCGCAAGCTTCTACGTGTATCAAGACCGAAACTCAAAATCAAATAAACAATGATCATCACATTTGTGAAAGCAATCAATGCGATTGCGAAAAGAAGCCTGAAAAAAAAAATTAAGGACTGCAACGGGTTTGAACCCGAGACGTCGCGACACCGGTGCGATGCTCTAACCAATTGAGCTATGAAGCCACTGACGTTGGGAGAAGGTCAATTGTGGGATCATATGTTCCCATGAAAGAAATGATCATTCTTTATTTGATTTCATTCCCGCAGTTCATATATCATTCAGACACATTTCTCAGTTCACGGGAACATATGAATCCACAATTGACCTGCTCCCGGGAATGTCAGTTGCTCATTTATTAAACATTACATAAAACTCCACGACTTAAGATAAGCTTCTGTCGAAACACACGTTTAGTCAACTATCGACGTATTTATTGCACAAAAAATCTTAGTTAGCCAGTCGTTAACAGAGCTTCTATAGTAAGATGCGTTCTCACGGAAATTCTGTTTATAATTTTATTTTGTAAGTAAGTGATTTTTCTATTACACGAACGGCCCGTGTACAATGAATAGGTAGATTTCAAATTATTTCTTTGAAGGAATAAAAATTACGATTATTCCCAGACACAGTGACAAAACTCAGTTCACTTTTTCAAGTTTCAATCTATTTCAGCTTTTTTACATTGTTGCAAATACACCTTTGGGTTTATCCAAATTACGCGACAGTGCTCCTTAGCTTTTCAATTGAAATTGTCGCCCATGAGTTTTTAAAGTTTGTCCTTCAACGAACCCAGATGAGGAACCTCCACTTATTGACTGGTTAAGTCTTCTTCGTCTTGCTCTAGACGTTTATGGCAATTTCCTAATCGTGCGGTGGTCTCAGTTATACCTTCGACTACAAAACTGACGATGATGATGCCTCATACCCTCTGTGATGTATATTTGCTGACTGCCTGTCTTGAAGTGAGCAACGCAACGCAATCTTGGGTATTAATATAGCAATGTCACTCAATGACAGTAACTAGTTCTCGCGCTTCGCGTGACTTAATCAAGGACAGTTATTTTTCTTTGCAAATTGTAAGCACTCAAACAATACCCAATGCAATGCTTCGAGCAGTAAATGGTAATTCGTTCATTCTTTCATATACTCAAAGTATGGTTGAGTATCTCTAAAATGTTGGGATAATTACCTATTCGTCATTGTCTTTTGAAGTAGGGATAAACGTTAATTAACTGGTTCCTGTTGAGGTATCTCGCGTTTGCTAAATAAAAATTGTAGTTACAGATTAAGCAAGCGTTAACAAGTATCTCACCACTTTTAATTGATCACAGTGACTGCAATCTTTTCGGAAAACATTTTGTTTTTTAAGGGCGATAATAGCCAGGAGTGTAGATACCTGTACGCACGTACGCACGTGCTTACCTGAATAGTAGAAAATAAAACATTAATTGAAAAAACAGAGAGAGAAAGATAGAAGCGACGTGACTCATTGGTTGACCGAATGGTCCAAAGAAGGAGGGAAAAAAGCAGTCAGAACGCAAGCGGGATGGTAAACAGTGAACGCGGTGCGGTCACCTCGTTTTATAGCCATCGATTTGTTAGGCTTCTCTTGGCAAAAAAGCTATTTCACAATTACATTATGAGCTCGAGATTTCTATGGCGTGATAGCTGATGAGGGACCTACTACCGATTACAGGAACATTATCCATTCGGTATTTAACCTTCACTACTACGAAGTAATGATGTTTGCCTTCTCTATTCTAATGCGTCCAAAAAAATATACCTTTTAGCTACTCAAAGTTACTTCATTTATTATAAACAAACAAAACAACAACAACAACTTTATTTCCACTTTACATTTCTTTACAACTACTACATTACAATTTTCTTCACATTAAAGACAATAGTTTGTAAAGCAAATAGCTACAGAGCTAAGCGGGGCGGGACAAAACAACCACACCTGAGACAACATTTTAATGAAAGGTAACAAATTAAAATTACGGGCATTTTATCGCTATGAACTAAGACTAAATTGGCAAACGGGAAGACTTGCGAAAAAAGAATATTAAATCTACTGAAAAGTGAGAAAATAAATAAATAATACTTTTCTAATTTTTGCAGGTATTTCAATATATAGTCATCTTCCTTTCCCAGAATATCAAAAAAGCAATTGGACCTTTTTAAATGTTTTCTTCGGGAGATCTGTTATAGCGGAGCTCCCGCGGCCCGAAGGGTCGCGAGGCGGAGCACCTTTGAGAGGAAAATATGGTAACCCAAATTTGGGTTTGGTCACGGTACTTACGTGCCTACGTACGTGTCTACGTACGTATGCCGATTCATGTATGTATGCGCTGGGAAATGTCCAATTACCCTTACTACTAATAATAATAATCCAACAAGGCGGCCATACTCCATTTGGCCACCTAGTTTACAGCATACATCTTTGATATTAGACATCCTCGGACATCCATGTTATGGTCAATTGACACCCGTCAAAACAAGGCATCCGCTGACCAGTATCCATATCAAACTTTGTGTTTAATTTTTGGTTGATAATGGCACTGGATTAACTTCCTTTTATGGGCATTTTTATTGTTTGCAGCTTTGAGGCTCTTTTGTTTCTAGAACAAAAGTTTGTAAGAACCGACGCTTAGCAAATTTCCGAGCGCGAGATTTAAAATCTTCGTTGACACCAGATGTCACCCTTCTCGGTGTGGGGTAAGGACGCTTTCATGGCCTTTGTGCATTGTCTTCTCGTCTTTGTCTCTTAATCGTCAACAAACCATTAATTGACAAAAACTCTACTTTCCATGAAGAAGCGCGTGCCGCCAACCTTTGTCAGGTCTTGTGCGCAGCATGAATGAAGTTCTAATGAAGACATTTCCTCAGCTTTTCCTGCGAATTGCTAATAAAGAAACGTTACCGACCTGTAACATTTTTTAAGCGCAACTGAGCGTCTTTGAACTTCGAGCTTAGTTGACTCCATTGTTTTCTGGTTGTCATGAATGGTCAGTGAGTACTAGTTATGCTAATGAGTAAATGGTTATACAGACGCGTGCACTTGAAAACAATCAATCCGCTTTTGTCACTTGACAAGAATCATTTCGCTCACGTTATGAGAAGAGATCGTCGAGAAAGAAGTTTTTAGAAAACGCCAGCGAACAAGGTACTGAACACGACCGTGTGCGTCCGTACGCTTATCGAACACTTTCGATACTTCATAAAACTTAAGGCCCGGCCAAACGGATCCAACATGTTGATGCAACATCGTCCAACATTGTTGAATCCAACATGTTGCACTCGTTTGGCCACCATGTTGCACGATGTTGCATGATGTTGGATGATGTTGGACGAAGTTTGATATCCATCAAACATCGTCTTCAACATCATCCAACATTTCTTTTGTTCTCAGGTGTCAACAACAATGTTGCATTCGTTTGGCATGTTGAACGCGCGCATGCCCACTAAGCTGACTTTTGCGGTATCTGTATTCATTGTTTTGCTTCGCGCGTTGCCGCGCGAGTGTTCAAGATACAGTATCACGAACGAGAAAAGTTTTCGATCTCTCGACGAAGAAAGCTGTAACACAAGCGATCTCTCTTCAAAAAGAAATCGAAAGGGAAAAGGAGTAGCTGAAACTGTAGACCAGCGAAAGCGAGAAGATTGTCTTACGCGGAGGTCGAAAGACTTAAGCTTCGATTTCACTAGCGACGCAAGCACAAGCGCAAACATAAGCGCAAGCATAAGTAGCTTATGCTGAGTGAAAACGAACAGTACGCAAACGAACGCAAGCATAAGCGCAAAGCACAAGGAAAAGGAAAAATTTTGATCCTTGCGCTTGTGCTTGCGCTTATGCTTATGCTTGCGTTAAGCCCGTTTTCACAGTGAAACAAGCGCTCTTGTGCTTGAGTCGCTAGTGAAAACCAGGCTTTATGTACAGTTATCGGTCTCGCAGCATTTTCTGGGCTAACAAAGACAATATCGCACGGGTTTGTTTTCTAAGGAGTCTTGGTAAATTTTGGTCCCAAACCCTTGAGACCAAGTGTTGAATCCAACATGTTGCATTCGTTTGGCCACCTCGTCCAACACTGTGCAACATCGTCCAACAATGTTGGATTCAACAATGCTGGATGATGTTGCACTCGTTTGGCCGGGCCTTTACTCATGTTTCTTTGCTCTTCTCTCAATCAAAGTGATTATAACTTGCGTTTACGAGAGTTTTATATGCAAGCATCATGAATAAAATTTATGGGCTTTTCAACTGAAGATCAATACTGTTAATTAGTGTATGGTCCGCCCCCGTTTATCTTTGAACAGCGTCGCGCGCGCAGGGATTATAGACAAATCTGCGACAAACCTGCGACAAACGTGAGCGCGCGCTAGGTCGGGAAGTCGTCACGAAAAAAAAAAGATGGAAAAAAAAAAAACAGTTTGGGAAGGCAATTCCAAACCATTCAAACTATTTTCTTTTTTACTAAGTGAATGCGACGAGAAAGATTTTTGCTTCAGAATTTTTGGCCAACCGGAGAATAAAATCACTGAAACGGAAAAAGGTGCGAAAATCGCACCTTTTGCCTTCAACAGCGATGTTTACTTGCTTCAATAAACCAAAAAACAAAAACGCAAGGTCTAACAATAATTTAAGTAAGCCCGCGTTTTCACGCACTCTCGACATCAAGCGTTGTGCCTTCATTGTATTGTTTTCTTCCTTTCCTTTTTTTACTGAGTTGTTTTTAGCAATGGAAAAATTGGCGAAAAGCGAAATCATTTAAACGTGAAAAGGTACAAAAGCAAAAACTTGTCTTCTTGCCGATCGACAACAGTTCTGTTTTCAAATGAAGAATGATCCTCGCAGTTGTGAACTCAACTTATGCAATTGCGAAAAGAAGCCTGAAATAAATTCAGGACTTCAACGGGGTTCGAACCCGTGACCTCGCGATTACCGGTGCGATGCTCTAACCAACTGAGCTATGAAGCCACTGACGTTGGGAGCAGGTCAATTGTGGGTTCATATGTTCCCGTGAAAGGAATGAGTGTGGATGATATATGAAATGAATCATATATGAACTGCGGAAATGAAATCAAATGAAGAATGATCCTCGCAGTTGTAAACGCAATTTATGCAATTGCGAAAAGAAGCCTGAAAAAAAAATTTTCTGTTTTCGTTTATCGTTTTCGTAGATCCATGCGCAATTGGTAAATAATTATTAAGCCATGCACGAATTAGCATAGCGTATAAAGCATATTAAACTGAGATAAAACATAGCAGCCGGCCCGTTCTTATCGCTTTCAGCTCCTCATCGCCGCTTGGTCGCCAAAACATGAGCTAAAAAATACTAGACGACTAAAGTAAAAGTAAAGTACGGTTACTTTTACTTTAGTCGGTTAGGCTGGGTAAGGCCGAAACATGTGTGCCCCGGTATGACAAAAGCTTAGTCAAACCTGCTGACGTACCCCCAGTTAGTTTGTCTTCGTTTTCCTAAGTAGGCTACCGTTGGGAAAAATTTGTCATCAGTGACAAGTTCCGACTGAACACGATTTGACCCGATTATAATCTCGCGAAACAGGACGGAAAAATCCCTACGGACATACAACAAAAGGCTTATTGTCTTAAAAAATTTAAACCATAACAATAGGCAAAGTTTGATATGCACGCGATCATTTCGAGGGCTCAAGTTTGAAGGTCAGCGAGGTCGGCTGTTTTTTTTTTAAGTTGACAGCAGACTTAGTACTGGCTTTTGATTGGATCGCAGGCTCAACCCAGTTGTGGGACACTCAAACCAAAAAGAGGCTTAATTTTTCGCGGGCTTTCTGCGGCTCGAAATCGCACATTCAGTTGGTTTCTTCATTTTTTCAACAAAACAACATCATCTTCTTTCGAAGTTCGTAAAAGGCATAAAAATCAGGAACTAGTTTTAAGATACTCCGGAAGGTGAATTTCCAAGTGATAACGGAAGAGCAAAAGATTTTTCTCATGGGAAAAGCTTAAAACTTAGATCCACTTGCATGACGCTCGGATTGTGTGGTTGAAAAACAAAATGACTGAACGCTTCAAAAGCTTTCACTTTACCGCGGCATCTTGCAGCTCACCAAGAAAGATCACTTAACAGTTCACCGGCATTAACGGGGAGGAACAAGTAGGTCAAACGTAGTGGAAGAAGTTCTTCCTTTGGACAAACCGCTTGCTATTTTTGGAGATACGTGTTTTTACTTTAAAGTGGATACGTATTTTCAAGAGCCTCTACATCACAGGTGAATTAAATAAATTGAAGCTTAACATTTGGTTTAATCGTTGCTACTTTTCTTGGATCAGGAATGAAACTTGTATTTTTCTTTCCACTGGACATAAATAACCACCACCTCTACTAGTTTTGGATGCAAAGAAGTAGTTGAATTGTTTGTTTGTTTAATTTGCTGTTTTGCTTGTAAGCGATCGCGAACGAATGTTTTTACTCCGCTTGGCTGAGTGTTTCTCGACGTCTGTGCCTCAACAGCGTCAAGAAATTTTTGCCTTCATCTTATGAACACGTAATTGAGATCAAACATTTTCATCCAACATCGTGTTTGTCAAACATAACATTGGGTGGCTAAACCCACAAACAATGTTTCACCAAACACAAGACAGAGTGAGTCACAGAACGTTTTTTTTGCGTATTATCGCTGAAATTTCGACGTTATTTGGTTCATTTGGTTTCACGCTTTGTTGGTTGGGGTGGCTAAATGATCAAACATTTGTTCGTAACGCGAAATGTTGGATGAAAATATTGATCTAGATCAAACATGGAAAGCCATTGAAATGCAATGTTGAGAGATGTGGCTAAGCGGTCAAATATGCTCGTCCAACACGATGTTGGATGAAATGTTTTCGTACCAACATACGCGTCGTATATTGTTTTCTTGTAATGTTTTGAGGTTTTTGCACCGCGGTCAATTCCTGTTGACTGCTCTAAACATAAAATATTGGCGCAAGGAAAGCCATGGGAAGTTGTTCAATACCAGTGCAAAAAATTATAATCGTGGCACTGCGCGAAAAGCCAAATATTCGGGCCCGAATTCGATCGAATACGGATCGACGCACGCCGCGTATACCGCTATAGGGAGCTTACGAATCGACGACTTTTGCACGACGACGCCGTTAGATTGCGTGACATGCCCACTGCGCATGCCTTTCTGACCACTTGCCAGCTTCGCGCCAAAGTCGACGACGTTGGTGAGAGTGATTTGCCGGCGTCTTGGAAAGAGGAGGACGTGAGATTAGTTTTCAAAGTGTACTCTCGATACTTTGGGTATTTTTGCCAGATAATTTAAGTATCACATTAGGGACATGTTCTTGACGTTTGGTTTTCATTTTTTTTTTCTTGCTTGTTTTCATTCAAGAAACGACCTTCTACAGTGCTATTGCGAACGCCATGAGTTCAACTAACACTGAAAGCGGTCATAGCACGACACGGTATGAATGAAAAGTAAATTGCTGTATAAAAAATCTTTCATTTTAATCACGCCTCACTAAAATATGACATTTTCTAGTGTACAATGAATTTGAAAGGACTAAAAGGTTGCTTTTTAACATTCGTGTCGACAGTTAGAATCAAGGACGAGACAGCTCAACTATAGAGCTAGCCGATTTTTCCTCTGTTGTTTTGAGTGGTCTTTATATAGCCAGCCTGATATTTTAGAACACACATATTTCTCGACTTACAGCGGCGCTTCCTTTTCTGCCATGCGAGCACATTTTGTTAGTATATCTTGTGTATTTTTTTCTCGAGATCCTCAGACAAACCAACCAACCAGTGTGATTTCATAAATAAATAGCTTGTTGAGAAAGGGTTGCATTTACAGTTAGCAGGAGTCAAAAATGCATGGCTGCGCATTATATCCTCATTATGTACTTTATCAAGCAGGATTTGTGAAACGGTAACAGTTACGTTTATAGAAATTAAGCTTAACTGATGCATCTACTTTCCTGTTGGTATTAAATTGAACACTTGATTCCCCCCCCCCCCCCCCCCCCCCGCCTCCACAATTTTTTTGCGAAAATAAAAATAAATTAAACAAAAAATAATTTAAGAAAAGTAACGGAGCCAGAAATAGCAAAAAATCGTTAATTCGAAAGTGAACAGAGTTACTGGCAAAGACAAAGGCGCAGATAAATAGACAGAATTAAGTATTAGTCGTTACAACTATGAAATATTTTTTTCTTAACTCAAATCGCAGGACAAATCTGAAGAGCTAAAGTTTATGGGAAAATTGTACAACGATGATGTTAATATTTCAATGTTAACTGCTCAGATGTAAATTTTACAAGTGCTGCTGAAGGATGGTGATTATTAGTGTTTTGACGACATCATAGTAAAAATTAAAGAGTTACCCAACCTAGAACGGAAAATGATAAAAGAAGTTATCACGTTATGTAAGCTGATTCTCGTAAATCCGGCAACCAGTGCAGCCGGTGAAAGATCCTTTTCGACTGCCCGGAGGCTGAAAACATGGCTCCGTTCAAGGATGAACCAGGAACGATCTATTAACCTGACAGTTTTAAACATACACAAAGAAAGAACTAACAGGCTTTCCACCACTGACATCGCAAACGAATTTATCGACGTCAACACAAACAGAAAGCGTAATTTTGGCACTTTTCAAGTATATGATGTACAGTAACTTTAATATCATTCACTTAATTATTTACAGTTACCGTTTTGTTAAATTTCAGAGCAGTGGAAATATTTTGAATCAATAATTAGACAGTTATTGAACTCACTTTTGTATGATATGAAGATATGCAGATCTCGGAGGGTGTTATCCTCCTCTAGCTTTTGGCTTCGGCGGATAACACCCTCCTCGATCTGCATAATTTTTCATATCAGGATCATACTCAGCCTCGTCCAATAATTGCTAATTATACAGCGTTGAGTTCAAGGCACCTCAAACAAAATCATTGGATTTCTGGATTTCTGGCTTATTTATAGTAATTAAAGGTTGATACCAGTAGTATAACAGTCTATGATATTTCAATTTAGTGACGGTGAAATTTTGAGACCCGATAGCAACATCACTGAAGATCTGGAAAAATTAATAGTTTTATCGTTTTAAAAGCATTTTCCGTCACTTTAGAGAAATTAAATAAAAAATCCCCAAGCATCCCCCCCACCCCAAAAAAAAGAAAATTTCGTCCACGCGCTCTTTTTTAGCCCCCCCCCCCCCTCAAAAACTTGCTGCGCGGTCCCTGTCTATATTTAATTTTTTTTTAATATTTATTTATTTTATTTATTTGGTGCCTTAGTTAGTGGTATATTTTAACATTTATTATGTAATAGTTATATTTTTTATCATCTATTCACAGAATCTCTAAAATGAAATGGTCACTGAAACATGACACCATAGTTGGTCGCGAACTCCTTAGTTGGGAGCTATGAAGGTACCGTTCAGGTACCAGAGAGCGGGGGAACTGTTTGGAGGAAATATGCAAAATTCGGAATAACATCAAAGATACCCAATTTTGCGTTTTGCCAAAGGGTTTGAGAGACAGCTTGAAAATCCTAGAAAGGGATTGCAAGGCCAGGAAGAGAGAGGCCGAGAGAGGCTCGGGAATTTCCCAGGAATATCGAGAAATAGATCACATCATGGAAGACTAGAGAGAAGAGATGAGGAAGAGGCTAAGCAGACCAAAGAATCAGCTGAGGATCGAAACAAGCAGGATCAAGATAAAGCGACGGGGGAGGAGATGAGGGAGGGGGCTATGGAGCGGCTAGCTCAGACTAAGAAGCGAAATGGGAAAGACGAACCGCGAAAAAAACGTCAAAAAAGCAATGGCACAATCAACTATCTCAGGGAGGCAGCAGCGAGGGAATCTCAGTTAAGACAAGATGAGCTAGAGATAATGAGAAAGCAAGAAGAAGCTACCATGGCTACTCAGTACGCACTGCTTTCTCAGCTGCGAGATCAACAACAGTTACAGATGCAGCAACAGCAGCAACAACATTTTATGCAGATAATGCAGATGATGCTTAACAGCCAGCAAGCACAATCTCAGGTAATTATTGTACTTTTAAGAAAGGGGCAGTAGTTTTGGAGCAGCTAGTATTGCTGTAGTAAAAGACATCTTTTTTTTGTGCATCTTAGCATTTGAACAGAGCTTTTGATTTCTTTCCATCACTTTGTTATACTCTGATGATAACGCGTTTTACACTACTGATAGGTTGTCCTATTTTGACCATGAATTCTTGTAGGAGGCCAAATTGTTTATGTCGTATAACAAGAGTATTGCAAATGTTTCTTAAGGACAATACATCAAATAAAGTATTCCTAAATTCCTCAAGTGTTGGCGGATTAAGACCAAAATACTCTGAGGTAACAGAACCATATAAAATGCTATGCACATTCTGCATTAACGCACATGTTACATACATTTTTCCTGCAGCACTCAGTCCGATTTTAAGGTTCTTCTTAAAATCTAAGAATTTAAAATAATTAACAATGTCCCCGAATATCCACTCCATGGAAGAGGGGACTGTGCTCATTGAGGTGTTAAAATCTTGTTGAGCTGGGGTCAGGACACCCCCTTGTAGGGCCTTTGGAGGTGTGCTCGTATCGGATAGGCGGGGTCACCGTACACACAAAGGGGGAGGCCAGTTACTGGACAGTTGGAAAACCTCTGCAAATCTCGCAAGAATCCTGAGGTAGCCAGCATGGCACTGTCATGACGTCTTCCCTCAACTGGACCAAATAGATTCCTCACTAATCCATTAGGCAAAGCGAGAGCCTGAAACTTGATGGATTGGACACGCTTATGGCCGTTGTAGATGGATCGCTGGTTTTCGTTAAACCTACAAACTGGACGTACATTCCCATCTACGAATCCCCAACAGTTATTTAAGGCAGCTCCTGCCTGTTCGATCGCCTCAGCGTATTGGAGAAGCTTGGGAGGAGAGAGCAAATCGTGATTGTATCTTGTAAGCAGATGATGCCACCGACCGCAAATCAAGTCCATTATGTAGTTTGTTATGATGGAAATCTCAGGAACCAGTCTGGCGAAATGATAGACCAAATCTCCATATCGACAAGGATAGGCATAGCGCTTGAGATACATGCACAATGCAGGTACCGAAGCAACAACTAAACCATTGTAAGTAGTTATCTCGTCAGGTAGCTGTAGTTGTTCAGCAAGTTTATAAATGCCCTACAACCGCAGACCGGTTAGCTCAGTGGTAAAGCGCCGGACTACCATGCGGGAGGTCGCGGGTTCTAACCCCGGCCGGACCAACACTTAGAGTCTTAAAAATAACTGAGGAGAAAGTGCTGCCTTTGTAATGACATCTGCAAATGGTTAGACTTTCTAGTCTTCTCGGATTAGGACGATAAACCGTAGGCCCCGTCTCACACCGTTCTTTCACTTAATCTGATTCTGTGGGACGTAAAAGAACCACTAGGGACCTAACAAAACTCTGGCTGTGACCACCCCTAGTGTCTGTCCTAGATATCTACATTACGGGGGCACTCATTAGTTACTTCATTAGTTGTAAACTGCACTAGCAGTCTGGTCAAGTCCCCCGGCCAGTGATGTAAACTATCCCTGAAAAGCCCCTACGGGGAGAGGTAGTATGTATGTATGTATGTATGTATGTATGTATGTATGTATGTATGTATGTATGTATGTATGCATGTATGTATGTATATATGCCCTCCCTGTAGAAACGAAACTCGGCCTTGCACTCGTCGTTTGATTTCTCGTTTAAATCGAACCTGTCGTAGTTCCAGTACGGAAACTCTGGATTTGTTGACTTGTGACAGTCGTACAAAAGTACAAATTATTGTTAGTTTATAAAGGTGTTTCGATAAGCGTATGCGATACAAGCTCTGGTTTCTCTGAAGTTAGGCATTTTGGTTTAAAGAACTCGCCTTGTCAAAACATAAAAACAAACTTCAGAAACGGAGGGGAAATTTTCCTGTCGCGCACAAACGTCGTCGTCTTTACTGCGAATCGTAAATTCAAATTTGTACAGGACGACGACCCGGGACTATAAGGTGACCCAACGGCGCCGTCGTGCGAAAGTCTTCGATTCGTAAGCTCCCTAATGTTCTGAAGTTTTCGATTACGGCTGACTCGAAATACACCTGGAATATTCTATTAGAATCCGGCCTGTTTTTCCGTATTCAAATTGAATACTTGTGAATGACTCGAAGTGTTCGATAAATCAGACGGGCCATGTTTTGGTATATTAATGTTACATTCGATGTTCTTCGAAGATGTAGTCATCATTTATGACTCGAATATTTTCGAATACTCCCAGTTGTTCGAGAGTTTGCGACTTGAACACGACGCCCCTTCTGACGTGAACGTCTTCGAATACTAATGGATACGTCAAGTATGCTCTAATTTTCGAGAATTGTACGCTATGAATACGGAGGTTGTGTCACATTTTTTCACAGCCAAAGATGTCTTGTGTCATCAAGAAATGGTTTTTTTTTTACAGGATATATACACTACCGCGTAGTGCGGTCAGATAACACGCTATGAGTTCCCACGCGTGCGACTGGAACACGAGACTCATTCGAAGTATGAAACGTGTTCCTGTCCGAATACTGTAGCATACGTGAGGTTTTTAAGGTATTATTAACGACACACATTAAGTGTTCTGTGGTGTTCGACTGGAACAAGAGACTCGTGCGAAGTATGAAACGTGTTCATGCTCGAATACTGACGCGGTCGTGAGGTTTTAAGGTATTCTAAACGAAACACATCAAGTGTTCTGTGGTGTTGGACTGGAACACGAGATTCATGTTAAGTACGAAACGTGTTCGTGATCGAATACTGACGCCTACGTGAAGTGCTGAGACCCACAACAAAGCTTGCATATCCCCGAAACTGTGTTTAAACTATATATATGTAAATACCTTCGAAGCCATGAAAGCAGTAGAATAAAGTATCGTACATCGGCCATAGCTCGGAACATTTTTCTTTCGAGACTTTTGTGTGTTTCATGCTTTCATGGCTTCGAAGTAATTACATATATATATATTTCTAATTCCCAGTCCAGGGAATTTAGAAGCAAGGAAACACACAAAAGTCTCGAAAGAAAAATCTTCATCGGAATGGCCGACGTGTGATACCACTCACTTTCTAAAGTGGCCACGTTGCCAGAGTGGTTGCTCCGGTAGTGTAGTGGTTATCACGCCCGACTAGTAACTGGGGAACATCGGTTGGATTCCGACTCGGGGCAAAACGTTTTTCTTTCAATAGAGATGTGTGTCGAAAGCTGAGTGGCAAACTGTGTTTGCATGGTTCCATAAGTATATTGTGTTCAAACTGCCGAGTGGAACACACTTTTTAATCCCTTTATCGATTCCTTGGATTCCTAACAAAACCCACCCAAAAGAAAAAAAATTACCAGGACAATATGAATGTTATCCCAACAAAAAGTAAACAACTGCCATTACGACATCTTCATTTCATTTCAAGTAACACAATCTTGTATTGTTATTGGTTCGTGTATACTTAGTTTCATCGAACTATGGAAGAATTTACATTAACAAGACCCTAGATAATGAAAAAGTATAGGGAATCATCTGAGAAGCAAAACCTAAAAACACTATAACATTTTGATAGCTGAGTTAATCTCTTGTGTCACGATTGAGTCACAAAGATGTGGATCGCGACGTTTCGACCGCTATACTGCTGGTCTTCATCAAGCGATGGTGTCGACTGGCTGCGTGTGAGTATAACAAGCACCGTGGCTGGTGGTGATTGGTGCGTTTCGATCCTCGCTTAGGCTGTTGTTAATTGGAGGATTTCGATCCTTGTTGTGCAGACTAGAAATTGTTCCCTCAGCGGTCCGCTTTGGTACTGATCGGCTGTTGTGTTGTTTGATCGTGGGCATCCACGCTTGAGCAATTTCAATTTCAAGCCGTAAGTCTCTATTGTGTTCCTTAATCCGTTCATGCATAGATCTTCCCGTCTCTCCGATATAAACCTTAGCACATTCGCAGGGAATCTTGTAGACTACTCCGTCTTGTTTTACTGGATCGACAAGGTCCTTAGGTCGCACTAGGTGTGATCTAAGAGTTGTGTCAGGTCTGAAAAACAGGCCGTATGCCTTGTTGTTGTAGGCAACGGCGAAGAGCCTTTAAGAACGAAACCTACGCAGATGGGCTACCCATGGCTGCTCCTTCTTCCTGTTCATAAATCAGTCCATCATATTAGAAGTATGTGGATCTAAGAACGAAACCTATGCAGATTGCAGACCTCTTGAGTTTCGTTCTTAGATCCACATACTTCCAATATGATGGACTGATTTACGAACAGCAAGAAGGAGCAGCCATGGGTAGCCCAGTATCCGCAGTGATAGCTAACCTCTACATGGAGGGGATTGAGGAGCAAGCTTTGACATCGACGCCCTGTACACCTAAGATCTGGAAACGCTATGTGGATGACACCTTTACCATCTTAAATCGTGACAAAGTTGACTCGTTCTTACATCACCTCAATAGTCAAGAGCCGACGATCCGTTTCACAATGGAAACTGAGAATGACAACTCAATTCCCTTCCTTGATACGTTGATCATCAAGGATTCGAATGGATACCTCTCAACCAGTGTTTACAGAAAACCTACACACACTGACCAGTACCTAGCGTATGATTCACACCACCCGCAATCTGTAAAACGCGGTATTGTCAAGTGCCTGTACGATCGATCAAAACACTTCATAACAAAACCATCAGTTATCTCTCATGAAAAGAAACACCTCTCATCGGTTCTTGTTTCCAACGGTTATCCGTTTTCGTTTGTAAAAGATCTTACCAAAAACCAAGGGACGAACAACCATTAAAGAACCTGAACCCGAAATTAAATCTACTGTGGTTCTGCCATACGTCAAAGGCACATCGGAGGCTCTTCGCCGTTGCCTGCAACAACAAGGCATACGGCCTGTTTTTCAGATCGGACACAACTCTTAGATCACACCTAGTGCGACCTAAGGACAATGTCGATCCACTAAAACAAGACGGAGTAGTCTACAAAATTCCCAGCGAGTGTGGTAAGGTTTATATCGAAGAGACGGGAAGATCTATTCATGAACGGATTAAGGAACACAATAGAGACTTACGGCTTGCTCGAACCCAATCCTCCGCCGTTTCAGAACATAGCAACGCGACCGGACATTATCTGCTCTGGGACGAGTTAAATTTATTGACGGAGACCCACATTGGTACACCCGTAGGGTTAAAGATGCTCTTCACATAAGACTTCACCCTAACAACATTAACAGGGACAGTGGAATTGAAATTCCTGAAGCGTGGATGCCCACGATCAAACAACACAACAGCCGATCAGTACCAAAGCGGACCGCTGAGGGAACAATTTCTAGTCTGAACGACAAGGATCGAAATCCTCCAATCAACAACAGCCTAAGCGAGGATCGAAACGCACCAATCACCACCAGCCACGGTGCTTGTTATACTCACACGCAGCCAGTCGACACCATCGCCTGATGAAGACCAGCAGTATAACGGTCGAAACGTTACGATCCACATCCTTGTGACTCAATCGTGAGACAAAAGATTAACTTAGCTATCATTTGAAACCACGATGATGAACACCTTTCATAATAATGTGCTGTATCTTTCTTTTTTGTCATTCCCACTTGTGATGTTCAGCTTTTGGATCTGCAAATGACAACTTATATGCCAATTAAACACTGTAAGAAAAACTGTTTTAAGTAGCCAAAGAAGTAAGTAGAAAAAGAAAACAGAATTCCCAAATCTGCGAGTGTTAGTCTCAAGTCCAGCACCAGTACACACACATGTAAAATTGCATGCTTATGTATGGCAAATTTTATTTAGCAGAAAGCAATTGCTTTGACTTTTCCTTGGTCAGCTAACAAAGAGAACTTTCTTTTAGAACTTCCCTCTTTGGTGAAATCTGAAATATTGTCATTTTTATACCTACACTGTAACCATTGCAAATGCTTGAGTGACAAAACTGTCATAAAAAATTTTAATTCAGAAGAGCAACTCAATTCTTAGCAATCTCATCCAAAAATGTAATTTGCATTCTGGACCAGTTCACATAAAAAGATAGCAATAGTGTAATGGCAGAATCTATGGGCAATAGGTATTATTTTCATTGGTTACAATTCAAACCAGTTCCAAGAGCAACAAAAGGTGTGAAATTTTATGTAAGCTTGTGCATCATGCAAACATATAACGTTAAGATTCGTAAACTATGTTCTTACTTTACCCTGATCACTTTCCTAATAAACAGTAGCCATAGGCATTACAAACACGTTATCGCTAGGAGATAAGTCCTACCCCGGTGAAAATCTTTTGAGGATCTTTAAAGATCTTCAAAGATCTTCATGAAGACCTTTGAGGATCCTTATGAAGATCTTAACAAGGATCCTCAAAAATTCTTGCCAAGATCTTTAAGGATCCTCAAAGATCCTCAATTTTCTTGCAAAGATCTTTGAGGATCTTCAAAGATCTTTAAGGATCCTTTGCAGATCTTACGAAGATCTTTAAGGATCCTCTGCAGATCTTACCAAGATCTTTAAGGATCCTCTGCAGATTTTACCAAGATCTTTAAGGATCCTCTGCAGATCTTACCAAGATCTTCAATAATCTTGCCAAAGATCCTTTGTGGAACTTGCCAAGATCTTTGAGGATCTTTTGCTGATCTTGCCAAGATCTTGAGGATCCTCAATTTTCTTGCCAAGATCTTTCAGGATCTTCCAAGATCTTTAAGGATACTGTGCAGATGTTACTAAGATCTTTAAGGATCCTTTTCAGATCTGACCAAGATCTTTGAGGATCTTCAATAATCTTGCCAAAGATCTTTGAGGGTCCTTTGCGGATCTTGCCAAGATCTTTGAAGATCTTAAATAATCATGCAAAAGATCTCCAAGGATCTTGAATGAATCTTTGCAAGGCTTTGCACTTCCTAAAATCACAAAAATATTGAAACTGAAATTTCTGGTGATAATGAATTTTTTACTTCCCAGAACAAGTCTGCTGCTAAGAGTGTATATATACTATGTAAATGCTAGGTATGAGGGGAAAAAATAACACAAGCTTACCAAAAATAAAGGATGATTTTATTAAACAATCGCTACACCTTAAGCTTCAAAATGTTATTTGTATGTGAAGTTAATACTTGCTGTACATCTACAATGCATAGTCATTATACTAAGAAATTTGTATCAATAAAATCAGAAATATATGCATGCAACATGAAATCCATATTGTCAATAATATTCAGCAGATGGATATTTTGCTTCACCCGTGAAGGACACAATTTTCACAATGTGACAACAACACAAAACCTGGGTAATAACAATCCTAGATGTTGACGTACAAGAAACTGTCTAATTCCTGTCTATAAACTTTTTTTGCAAATTATGTTTTGATAATTTCCAATGAAAAGGTCAGTACAAGAAAATCAAATAATTTATTACAAAAATGCCCCTACACTTTTCCCAAACTTTTAAGTTAAAGTCAGATTTAGTCAAAATATTAACCTCGTATGTGGTATGCCTTAAACAGGCTTTTGATGATGCAAGTCATTCTGTGCAAAAACCAACCAAACTGCTTGATTGTTGGCACGACTCGTAAAATGTAGGAACTTAAAACTTGTGACAATAAAAAGTACCCATGTACATTACGTATTTCCTCGAATAATAGCCGGGGGTGTATTATTATTATTATTATTATTATTATTATTATTATTATTATTATTATTATGTTCGCACCAAAAGGGGGCGGTTATTCGAGGGAAGGTGATTATTCGAGGGAGGCGATTATTTCAAATGTCGCTCACTGGAAGTAATGCCCTAAATATTTTTGTTTGATTATCCCATTAAATGAAAAATAATCACATCAAATAACTGAACACGGTTCCAAAGATGGCGAAAGGGGTGGGGTGATTATTCGAGGGAAGCAATTATTTTAAATATTTCCGTCAAAGGGGGGCAATTATTAGAGGGAGGTTATTAATCGAGGGACGGCTATCATTCGAGGAAATACGGTAGTTCAGTGACAATCTTTGCACAGGGTAAGCATTGCAACAGATGTTGCACACGTCCTAAGACTTTATTCATAGGGATTCCTAAGAAATCCGAGGGAGAGGTGTGAATTTTCACGGTAAATTGGTTTTAAATAGGGCTTGTTCTCAATTCCCAGAACTTCCAAGGCCATGTGAAACATGACTTGGAATTTCTAGGAATTCCAAGCTTACATGTTGTACTCAAGTTCCAAGTTCCTAGACATTCCCATAAATTTTAAGTCAGAGGACTTACCCCAAGTATATCCCAGAATTACTGAATTTTATATTATAAGCAGTTTTCCTGAACATCTAAGATATTATGGCCATCAGTAAATGCTAAGATAAAATTTTGCCTTTAAGTGATGAAAGTAAAGGATGAGTTTCGAGGCTGTCAAACAATTTTATTTACAATAAGCAAATGCCACTTCACATACAAATCACTTCGAATCATTGACATGCATGTACTAACGGAATCCAAATTTTTACATACAACAATATCAGGTAATGTAAATTGTAGTTGTCTGAATCACAAATTTCTAATCACAAACTTCTAATAAACTTAATATTATAGTCAAAAATATTTTTAAAAAAGTATAAAATTGACTGTTCACAAACTTGTGTATTTAAGGCAAAGCCGATCTGAAGTTTCTATATATTTGAAGTTTAAAATCTGCATGAACTGGAACAAATGAGAAGAAAAAAGGCAACAGCGGACTAAGCTTATTCATTAATTTTTTTGTGCTGTTCACGGAACTTTCTATATTGTTGTCCGCGGATGAGGTTGTCAACAATATGCCGTTCCAGCTTGTACCTTTTGCTCCATGATGTCTAAAACAAAAGTGAGATTTTGTCGGTGACCAGTAGCAAATTACATGTAGCGAATCTTCACTAGAGACTACTCAAGATATTATTTAAGATCTACCGAAAAATAGACTTAAATTTAATCGATCTGTCCGTAGTTTTGCAATAACCTCGCGTTAAAAGATGAGACACGACCTGCGGCTGCGATGGATTACACTTTTCAGCTCGAGGAGCACTCTGTTATGAGATGCTTCAATGTTCTTTCAGGTTTTACTGTACCGTAGACAAGTTACGGCCCTTTATACTTTAAGAACTGTTCCTATTTCTAATCACAGAGTTTACACTTACCAAAAGCTTTCAAATTAAAATTGCCGCTTTTCAAATGGCTTGCCTGCCTCTAATCGTACCGGCTGATACATCCACGGTGATGCCTTCATTTGGTTCGACGTCGGCGCCACAAACTTGCCTTTTGTTTACCACGCTAATGCTGTTGTAATTCTCCCATTAAACCACAAGAAAAACCAACTTCGCGAAAGAAAAACTAATAATTATTCGCACGAAAGCCAACAGTAAAACAATTGAAAGCTGGGCGCCAAAAGAGAATCAATAGAGGTTCTTTGTTCGGTAAAAAACGTGAAAATTCGCACACTATTATTGGCTGTTGCTGAGAAACATCCGGTGGATTGTCTGCTTGCGGTCTTCAGGGAAACGTGAGCGTGAAGGAAAGCGTGAAGATGTTCGTTTTCCTCTAGAAAATGTATCTCGCCTCTTTTCTTTTCGAATCATTCAGTTCTCGGGGATACGAATCTAATTTCCGGCGGAGATTTTGACAAAAACACACTTTATGAACAGATTCATCGTCAGCTGAGTATAAACCATGCTTTAGATGTTCCATTTGTCGTCGAATGTTGTCGAGCAAACAAAGAGTCGAATATCTGTTAGGTGAGAAAAATCCGTCGCTTAACTCCCGCCTTACGTTTATGTTATTTCAAAGAACTTGACAAATTTAACGTCTTAAGTTTTATGAGCTTTTGGGATAAGTCATTGGGTAAATGCGTGACTTGAGGATTGTATTTATTTTATATATTTGTCTTTTTGTCTTCATTTATAACGGGCTATGTTGTGTTCAGTAGCACTCTTTGTTTAGTCTTAATCATGAATTTGTTTCCTTGAAAGAATTAAAGTCTTGATCTTAAAGATTAAAAAACTTTGCAGTCTGTTTTAACTTAAGTGGTGGAACTTTGATATTGACCTCAAAATTCTCGTTACCATTGCTTCCCAGACATTCCCAGCAATTTCAAATGCAATTTCTGTTTAGTCTTAGAATTTTTGGGAATTCCTAGGAATTCCAAGTAATTTCCAATTGGATCAGTAAAGTTTCCTAGATATTCTAATAAATTCCAAGCCTTTGGCTGTATCCTAATTTACATGTCTTGGAAACGGAATTCCTAGGAATACCTAAATCAATTTATCAATTTATGAGAACAGTTGTAAAATAAAACTCTGCAAGATCTTCATAAAAGATCTTAAAGGATCCTTGTAAACATTTTTGCAAAATCCATGACCACTGTAAGATTATAACAAAATCCATGATGATCTTTAAGAACCCCTCTAAAACATCTTTGGAAATTAATTGACATTCAAGACCTTTCAAAGCAGTTTAAATCTTCGAAGATCCTCAATGATCCTCAGAGGATCTTTAAGGATCTTAATAAAGATTTTTTTAAGATCACTCCAAAGATCCTTCTACGATCCTTGAAAGATCCTCATAGGATCTTTAAGGATCTTGATAAAGATCTTTTTCAGATCACTCTAAAGATCCTTTTAAGATCCTTGAAAGATCCTCCCAGAATCCATGAGAATCTTCAAAGATCCTGATAAAGATCTTTTTAAGATCACTTTAAAGATCCTTGAAGGATCCTCACAGAATCCTTGAGGATCTTTAAGGATCCTAATAAAGATCTTTTCAAGATCATCATAAGGATCCTTTAAAGATCTTTGAAAGATCCTCATAGGATCTTAAAGGATCTTTGCCAAGATCCTCATACATATTTCCACTAGGATCTTTTTTTTAAGATCCTGACAAGATCCTCAAAATGACCTCAAGGATCTTTGTAATTTTACGTTGCAATCGATGGCAATGTTTTGTTTTGGTAACATTTAAGCTCCGATTAAGGACATACACACAAAGAAAGTGAAGTGAGACCTTCATTTAAGTGTCATAAAATTCTAGTACATTACAGCACTAATTGGGAACACAAAAACCAATCAAAATACAATAATATGTTTAATAATTTAAGAGCTTTTGCCTGAGAGACTGGGGAAGACTTGGAAATGAAGGTTGGCCGATTTCGCTTAAAATTGTGTGGACTTATGTAATATGTCAAAGTTTCAGCTTTAACGACCTTTTCTCAGCCGACTTCTGGATATCAGCCTCTCAGGGGTCCCGAGAGGCTGATTTTCAATGCAATTTTTGCCACTTTTCAATCTCCATTTTAGCAACGTACAATTAATTTCAGACAAAACCAAAACCATATTTGTAATGCCCTATCCGTAGGCTTTTATGGTTAAAAACATTGGCTCATGGGAATTTTTCGTTAGGCTGTGGCTGTTATCGTATATTTTCCATGCTCATGTTAATTCTCAGTATTCCTACAAAGTTCAGCCCTTAGTATGGTAATATCAAGAAAAAAAATACTAAGGTTGAGGCTTTTTTTCCTACGAAACACTTTAAAAGAAATTACCTCGAGGCACTTCCGGTCTCCTTATTAGGAGAGCTTTTTAAACGCCAATCGTTATTGTCGCATTGTTTATGTTATTTTCATCACTGCCTTAATTCTAAAACTGATAAAGATATCTATCTCTTCATTCAAGCTTTATCCCTTTCAAAACTTCAAAACGTTGAATTTTACCCATACATCCATACATTGCAACAAAAAAAGTCTTGACACTTCTCCAAGCGCAATATGAAGCTTTAGAAACATCCACTTAACTGTTTCCTGAAAGTTTATTCAGACCTTTGACAGTTGCATGGTTGTCAATTATTTGTATGGTGAAAATATCGAGGCGCCGCAAACAGGGTGGATCATACCTAGTAAAATTTTAAAACGTTCCTTAGCTTAAAATAATCATCACTTTAAAAACACAAGAGTGCCTAAACTGCAGTCTTGAAAGGGGTAAATGATAAAAGAGGTGATAAAAAATTCTAAACTATAGTGTGATGAAAAGAATACAGCAGAATAAAATCATGGAAATAGACTTGTATAATGTATTCTCAATGTTTCCTATCACCGAATGAAGTGCCATCTGTAAGGCTTAGTATTTTCGATTGTTAAGTCCACAACCGCGCTGCGAGTCATCTTCATTTAACTAACATCTTCGACAAACCAGCACAAATAAGAAATGTTAAAAAGTTACGAAAACAATTTTTGACAAAACTGATTAATTTACGCTGGCTTTGTCCCACTAGTTATCTTACCATCTTTCCATTGCTAAGATAATGAAATAATAGCAATAATAATAATAATAATAATAATAATAATAATAATAATGCAGAAAGGTTTCCATCATGATGTTCTAACTTCTACTTGCCAAATTTTCTACACAATTCTCAAATAAAAAAATCTCCCCCTCCATTTAAGTTTATTTCTTCCAAAATTTAGAATGTTAAATTCTATCCCAATTACCTTGCGTAACATCCACTTTCCTCAATGTTTACGGAGCTTCGACAGGTCGCTATCATAACTCATGCGGTTTTCCGAATTCAATTATAGCAAAAGTGTCAATATTGTGACACCTGCGGTTTATTTCATGTCTGTAATCTATCTCTAATCATTAGAGCCCTAGGTTTAATGCATTTCCGTGTCATGTTCCCTATATTGAAATACCGACTACTTCCTCAAAATGCTTCTCTCCCAATTTTCTTCGGCGAGGCACTTGCGTTGCTGAATTTTAGAGGCAATCTATCCTCACAATTTTCCTAAGAGAAGATACGTTTCTCCTAGACGCAGCTCTTTATCAGAATAAATCGAAAGGATTCCGTTTTTTTTTTCTTACCCTGTCTGACGTCACAAGAGCATTTTATATTCCATTTTGGGATAAAACAACTTCAGTGGAAGTGAAGAGTTTCTTGAAGAGGTTTGCAGAGGCAGATGGCCACCTTAATCTTCTCAGTGTTTCTGAAATTCTTTCTTGTTTCAGTTTCGATCGTCGCTTCATGTTCAGCCGTTCAAATTCCTAAAGGTAGAATACTTTGTTTTGTTTTCATTGACTTGATTCCACTTGCTATCCTTTTAAAAGCTTGGGATGTTAATAAAATGCCTGCCTGTTAGTGGCACGAGTGTTTTGTTTACTTTCTTCCTCAAAACAGTCTCTCTTTTATTTCAGTGATTGAAGTTAACAAAGCTATAAGCCGCGGAAGTCCAACTCATGGTTTTGGTATGCCGGTTTTAAGAAGGACGCATTTTCTTATTTGAATATCACCTGCCTTGGTGATAATCTTCTTGATAACACAGGCGAATGTGGGCTCGCCTGCTTGAAAAACCCATCATGTTTCTCTTTCAACGTGGCTGCCTTCCCAGATGTCAATGAAAAGCTTTTGTGTGAGCTCCTACCGTCGGATAAATATAACAACTCTGAAAAGTTAGTTCCCAGTCAGGGTCATCACCACTTCAGCATCGCGGTAAGTTAACTTTGTATTACATTTATTATATCACTTGAGAGACGAGAAAACTTTAGTTTAAAAATAGTTACCTTTTAGAAAATTAAGTTAATGCATATATAACTGTAGTACTTTCGTCCTGGCACGCCTGTTGTTTAGTTTGAAATGAAACCCAATTTATTTAACCGTTTTCATTTTATGTCCGCCATGTGATCCCCTGCAATGTCGATACTGTTAAATTGCTGGAAGACTATTTCTAATACAGCTGGAAGCAAAAAGAGGAAAGACCCAATGCCGCTGCAAAAACCTTGAAGGATTTTTTTTTTTTGTACGATTCTAGCCACCAGCTGCGAATGTTAAAGTAGTGCAAGCCCTCTATAAGCAAGTGCTTTATAAGCGATGGGATTACATTTCTACTATAATATTGCTATATTTTAAGCTATGCATTATAGATTACTACATTATAAGGTAAAAGGTACAGTTATCATGTAGTTGCAAGTTGAAAACAATGTTAGATAAAAAAAAACACATAATAATCAAGTACAAGCGAAACAACTGGAAAGTAGAGAGGAGAGAATTTGTATTAATGTTATCGCTCGCAGACGGGAATCGAAGACACATTTTGGTGGGCCAAGATTGAGAAGGGAATATATTGGCAAGGCTTGGATCGGCGGGGCCGGGTTGCCTCATGCCTGTGCTGGAAGGCGGGAATGGTGGCTGTCATAATTTCCTGGGGGAAGGTTAACCCAGTCCAGCAGTAGAACGACATGCCCTCTCTCTGACGGGGATTCACCACAAGGCTGAAGACTATGCGCAACCATAGGAAACCAGCAATATTTGGGAGGGTGGAAGGGATAAATGGAACAACAGTTCAACTGGACAATGGCAAAATTAATGTAATGCACATTGTGAAGTAATGAAGCACTTTCAAATAAGGAAAATGCCAGTTTGGCGGACAACGGCAGGAAGAGCTCTAAGCTCAAGGGTGATTGCTTGCTAACATTAACTTTAATTTTATGCTAACATATCATTATACTGCTATAAGCGAGGTATATAGCTACAAGGTACATTAGTTACTAGTATTGAATTTCAATTTTAGAGAATGGGCGTCAGCATAATAGTCCTCAAACCAAAGTACAGTTAAAAGGAAGTTATGAATTTTTCTTTTAAATGCTCTTTTCATGAGCTTACGCCAGTCGGGGTGTAGACAGTTCCACAATCTCGTACCAAACGTAAAGATCGAAGACTTGTAATGACATGCAATCTAGATTTTTGTACATAAAAATTCTCTGCGGAAGAGAACTGCGTATTATATGCATGAACATCAGATGAAAGAAAAAAAGACGTAATAACACCCACAGACTTAAATGCCCACAGTAAAAGGCAGCTAGGAGGTATAGAGTGTGACGTATCTGTACCTTTGTCAGTCGCGTAGACCTTGCGTATTTTAAGTTTCGATCACTTCTGCCGTGCTTTCACTTGCTCGACGAATTCTATACAAATTTTCCCTTCAGATACGCTTAAAATACACTGTCAGACTCCTCTGGAGTCAGTGATCGAACCGAGTGATAGTTGGCTCAGTGCTTTGTGAATAGTCTGCAGCGTGCGGTATCGCTGGTGTAAAATGCGAGGGAGAACTCCGTTGTTATAAAAAGCTTATATTCCATATAAACGCCACAGTAAAAATATACTGCCAGACTCGTTGCAGAAGATGACCATTTAACTGAGTGATATTTGGCTCAGTGCTTTGTAGTATGAAGTCAGCGTGCGGTATCGCTCGTATAAAATACGAGGGGGAACTCCGTTCTTTTAAAAAGCTGATGTTGCATGTATTATACTAAAAGGGCACAGTAAACTGATTTAGCGTCTGAAAATCAAACTACTTTCAGTTTCCATTCAGACAGATCGACCCATGAAGACGGTCAACCAGCCGGCTTCTTACCGTGCATTTACTTTGAAAAGTTGCCGTCTGCCAATACATTATTTCGTCTAATTCAAAGCTGTTATATGCAAAGTAACTGATACCATTTACGATTTCTTTGTAGTCAAAGTGTAGCAGTTGGCCTTGTAAGAACAATGGCAAGTGTGTGTCACTCTACGAGGAGAACAGCTATGTGTGCGTTTGCACAGAAGGATTCACTGGGAAAAACTGCGAAACAGGTAAGAAACTTTGTGTGGACACATTGGCGACGGACTAATTTAAACTAACTAACTAACTAACTAACTACCAAGTAACTAAACAATGATACATATTATATATGAATGAGTCTGTTCTTTTGGAGAAAACCTGGCTAGTTTGAGATTCAGTTAACTCAGTGTTAACGATGGTTTATGTTGCAGACGTAAACGATTGCGATAGCAACTCGTGTTTGAAGAACCTGCTGGCAAGCTCTCTATTGGGTCTCACGCGAGATTTTTTTCGGACGCAAGACGCGCGGGTGGCGAGCGAAGCAAGCGGTGATTCTCGCTTCGCCCGCCACTCGCGCCCAAAACAAATTTGCGTGAGGGCCCAGTAGAGAGCTTGCTCGTAGGCTAGTGTTTGAACAGTGGTCCTTTCCGCTTTGGTAACTCCAATGTTTACCACGGTCATTCCTTAAATGTTTATTAACAACTCGGAAAGAATCCAATTTCTGCAAAACTGCCTCTCAAAATTTGTTGCTATTGTTCCACCAATTTCTTGTAAGGGAGACGCTCCACATCAATTAAATTATCCAGGGGAAAAAAAACAACAAAGCAAAAGAAAACAGCCTCTTGAAAAACTCCCAAAGCTACATGGCACTCGCTGAGATGTTAGATTTAAGTTGGGAGGGCTTAATCGTTCATTTCATTTTGAAAATGTAATGAACGATTAAGACCAAGTTAAATCTCCTCTTCTTCCGGTTTGTATATACAGTCAACTCTCTCGAAGGCGACCACCCCGGGAGCACGACAAAGTGGTCGGTTATGGGATAGTGCTCACTTACGGAAAAAAATCAACACAATAAGCCCAATACTGGATTGACTGATTAATTTCTTTTTCACATGTAGTAATTTTCGGGAAAACTACAATAGAATGTAGGATTTATGATTTATGATTTATGATTTGTGATTTATAGTCTTCGCCAGAGACCTGGCAGGGACACTACAACAGCTTGCGCCAATTTCGGTAGGCCCGTAACTGCAAATCCCTCCCCCATAACCACATTCTAGTAGAGGTAGACCACCACACCGGGGACTACGTCCCCTACTCTTTTCGAACAGTGCGTGGGTTCTTTAACGTCCCACAGAATCAATTATGAATCAATTATTGATTCTTCTACTGTAACATTTTGTAACAGATCACTGTGAGAATTCCTGTTCACCTCAAAATCTAATTCTAGACATCTTCTTTGTATGTAAACTATTATTATCAGCAATCAGTCCGTTTAGCGTTATTTGAAACTGAACTTCTGCCACTTCTGAGTAAAGATTTTCTAACGATCATACGTAATCAGTCTGGGTGGTCGCTTATAGGAAACAGAAAACAAAAGAATAGTCAAACGTCTGGTCTAAAACTTGGTCGCGGCCGCTTAAGAAATTTGAGTAGTGGTCGCTTACGAGAGAGCTCTTGAAACAGTATTTAACTGAAAAACGAAACGGTTATTTGCAAAGTGGTCGTTTAGGAAGGTGGTCGCTAACGAGAAATGAGAGAGTTGACTGTAGTTAAAGTTTGGAATGGGATGCGACTAAAAAAGATTGTGGTTGCCTAGCATTTACCAAAACAAATCCAGAAATTTCGGTTGAACCCAAACGGACTAAACCTGTCTTTATTTCCCTTGTCATGTCTTAAATTCTGTTCTTTTTCTTCAGTTTCTTTTGTGGTGTCTCAATTTCTGTTCCAGTCTATTTGAAATAGAATTCGATTGCCAGTAAGAAAAATTGGAGATTATGCATAACACAATTTGAAACATAATTTTGGCGGAGATCACCCCTCATAGTAACGAGTGCCGACCTATACAAATAGCCCATTTTACAATCACATTCTACGTGACCTATGAATAAAAGCGACGCTAGTGGTGACCTAGTTTTGATAGTCATTGCTTTTCTTATGTAAATCATGTTGTTCTTATGATAAATAGTCAATATTTGCATGAGGAAGAAAGAGAGGTTTGTATCAAAACAAGGTCAACTGCAGTCTCACTTTCACTCCAAGGCAGGGTCAGTAAGCACGTGCACACAACTGTAAAATGAGGTATTAAAGCTTTGGATTTAAATTAATACCTCGAGACGTTAGCATAATCGTACGTGACGTGGCTGTCTACTTATTTCCACTGAATTTTTTTTTTTAATGGCAAGTCATGACATTATTCACAAAAAAGGGCATTCGTCAGTATTCTGTAATAGTTCGAAAACGCTTTCAGCTCAACTGATAATATTGAACTCCATTGTCAACTGTTTTTAATGGCGCTTATGAAACTGCTGATCCTCACAGCTTCCAGGCCGCTTATACACATTTAATTATACACTTAAAACTGTTCTCCCAGAAACTAGATCATCCGTGCGATGTGTCAGTGGAAGCTTGTTGGTTCAATTCCTGTCAGGAATCAGAACGTTTTCTTTGTCCCATAATCGTTTCTTCTTTTTCCTTCTATTTTTGTTTCCTTTATTACTACTGTCAACAGATGAGAAACATGCGCGTTTTGAGCAATTTCAGTGGTAGTTATCAGTTTACTTCCTTAAGACTGCAAATTCAAGGCAATTTCTCTTTGTAAGATTTTTTATACCATTTAAGGGAACCCTGTAGATGCGTGACTTTAAATTTGCGTGACATTTGTGTTACAGTTGGCCACTGTGCCATTTGATTCCTTCAGATAGTTTTTCTCTCCCGCTGATTTTTAGTTGTCGTATCGTACGGCCTTTCATCCCAAGTCGATTTCGTTAGTTGTTTGGTTTCAAGCCACCGGCGTATAGGGACGAATATGTAAGTTTTATTCGTTTGTTTTCACTTTTGTAGCTTCCCCCACTTATGCAAAGTAGCGTTTCTTTTGTTATGAACTTATGTTTTCTGTGTGGATTATGTAGTCACCGCCCTTGTATCATCAAGCGGTTATTTCTAGTCATAATTTTCCTTTATTTATCTCGTTTTTGGGCAGGCTCTTTCGTCTTTATTCCGGTATTTTCGTTTGATATATTTTGTGTTTGCCGTGGCACTTAGTTCCTTTTAGTCATTATTTTCATTGCTTTAAGTTCATTTGCCTCGTTAGTCACCACGTGCTCTAACAGAGAATAATTGTTTATAGTTTTCCTTTATTTCGATTAATTTGCAGTTTACGAGGTTAGAGATCAGAGATTAGAGAAATAAACCTCCGTAATTTATCTCCTATTGGTATTTTCTTTGGCGGCGATTTCTTGGCAATTCATTCGGCCTCGATGTTCGTTTGCCACTACAAACACCTACAGGCAGGTATTGTATCGGAGGTATACCCAAAGCAGAAAGATTTTTCAAACAGGTTACTGATTTGTAAAACATGCAAGGCTGAGACGGTAATTGTTTCTGAGGACAATTTTCACCCCTTCTTACAAAAAGAAAGACGAACGCAAGATAAATCTTAGTTGGGATCTTAATTGTTTGTTTGTTTTTGCTTGTTTGTTTCGTTTTCTCTTTATTTTTATTCCCAACAATCTGTTTTGTGGAAGTTGAGTAAAGCTCACCGACAGCTAAGGAAGTAGATTATTGAAAAATATGGCTCATTCCGCATTATTTACCAGTTACCATTATTTAACTGCCGACCGGTTAGCTCAGTGGTAGAGCACCGGACTAGCGTGCGGGAGGTCGCGGGTTCAAACCCCGCCCGTACCAACACTCAGGGTTTTTAAATAACTGAGGAGAAAGTGCTGCCTTCATAATAACATCTGCAAATGGTTAGACTTTCTAGTCTTCTCGGATAAGGACGATAAGCCGTAGGCCCCTTCTCACAACTCTTCATAATTGATTCTGTGGGACGTTAAAGAACCCATGCACACACTGTTCGAAAAGAGTAGAGAACGTAGTTCCCGGTGTGGTGGTCTATCTCTCATCATCGGAGCTATTAGCTGCACAAGCTACCCTAAAATCCGAGGGTAAATAAAGTAATGTGTGTGTGTGTGTGTGTGTGTGTGTGTTGTCTTTCACAACCACATGCAGAGCGATGGCATAAGCTTCGATGACAACATGCACAGGAGATTTACGAAATTAAAAGAATACTATAAAACAATTCATTTTTACTCAATACATTTTTCCTCAAAGAGTAAATTAAATTTTGGTGGTATGAAGCTTAACGCATTTGTTCTCGATGCTGTTTTCAAACATTGGAGTGCACGTATTTTTAGTGAAAACATGTGTCAGTCATCAACTATTTATTTGGAACAATGGCCAACCAGAAACATATTGTTTTCTGTAGTCACAAGGCCTAGGTGCATAGATGTGTGGTTTGGCTCTGGTTATTCTGCCCTAGAGCAGGGCGACGGCCTTTTTGAATTTTTGTCTGTTCTTGACCAAATTTATGCCAGTCCATGAATACATCGCACTTTTTTTGCAATTATTTTCACTAATGACGACAAAACCGTCGCACGTGTGACGCAGACCAATGATAAGATACCTTCTTTAAGGGCCGGCGCAGTAAGTTTGCAAGTGGGGGGGGGGGAGGCTCACTTCGAAGGCGTTAGTGTGAGTCAACTCCGGGGGACCGGGGGCACGCTCCCCTGGAAAATTTTTAACTTATAGTCCTCTGAAATGACTAGCAATGCATTTAAAAGTAACATGGTTGTTTACCATTTACCACAAAATTCCCGGAAATTCCAGTTGGAATGTAAATGGTAAACGTTTTTTTGGTTCGTCCCACTGGAAAAATTCCCGGGACTAACGGGACTTCTGAAAAGGTAGTCCTGTTTTCCCGGTTGGGACGTTCCCGATGGAAATTCTTTTACCATTTAGAAGTTTCTGTGTTTCGTACTAGTTTCAGTCCTCTTGGCCTTTGGCCGAGCGTAATCTATCCAATCAGCGAGCGCGACGTGACAATCCGGAAATTTTAGGCAAATGGTAAACAAAACATACCATTCCTTCCGAACGAAATTTCCCAACCGAAATTTCCGGAATTTTTTTCTAAATGGTAAACAACCATGGTGTACTGAAAAATATCCTTTCAGCAACAAAAAGCGGTGTTCTGAAAAAAGAATGTAATTTCCTTTTCACTTAACTAATCTTAACTGGCAATTAGTAACGTATCCACAAAGCTCAACTAAACATAAGATTTCCCTCGAGACACTGTACTGTTGAAAAATTGGGGGAGGGGGAGAGACTAAAGCCCCCCCCCCCCAGCCCCTCCCCTGCTCGGTGCCCGTCTTTGCTGTTTATTGCTAGAAAATTTGTTAGGATTAAAACTTGAAAGGAGTTCGCACTTTTCACAATTGAGGCATGACTGATGTAATCCACCTCATTTTTCAAACTCAGTGGTCCGCAAGTGCGTGCAGGGCTTTATGCTCTACTTTCATTTTCTTAGACATGGATGAATGTTCCACCAACTCACACAATTGCAGTAAAAATGCTCTGTGCAAGAATACTCAAGGATCCTACAACTGTACATGCAATGCTGGATATTTTGGCGATGGGAGAACATGTGCTGGTGAGTTGATTTAGTTGTTAATTTACTCTAGTGCCATGAGGGCTGAGAGGGCTACCCAAGATACTTTGCTTCCAACCATATTATCAACGGTCCTTGCTCACGTGACCTAACATTCAGAGATGAATTTTATGAGTGCGGTACGATTTACTGCCCGGTCAGAGAGACCTTTCCATGCTTCAGGACTGGTGTATCTTCATCGTATTGATATAGGAACGGCCAAGTTTACACCAGTGACAGGTTTTCCTTGTTAGAAAATTCACTTCGAGCTTTCCAAGCGAATTGGTAGTTCGGCGTCTCTGTTACAAGTTTTCTGTGGAGCGACGAAGCCTAAGACAAGCTCACAGCAGCTTAAAGGAGAAGCACGCTTTATGTGCCATCGTTCTGGGAGACTTTTTTAGGACAGCAATAATGAAGACCTAATATGGCATCAGTTGTTAGTTAGTGCTGCCTAAATATTTCAAAGATTTGGTTCAAGTTAAAGAATGTTTTTCTTTTCCCGGGAATCTCACAACTGAAGGCTTACCTTTTGGCACCGAATATTAAATGCTCGTAGTCAAACGCAACATCAATTTTTTTTTCCTTCGCGGCAACTTGCGGACGACTGAGGAAACGGCTTGGGATTGCTTTGTTTGTGGCATAAATGTAAACGACTTGATGTTCTTATCATTTTCTTGTCGTTTATAAACCGAAATAGGTATGGTAATAACAGAAATAAAACCGTAAAACTTTGGGTAAATCTTCAAGTGTACTAATGTTATAGTACTAAGGTCCCCGTATACACAGCTGTAAAATGGGATATTAAAGCTTTGGGTTTACATTAATGCCTCTAGACATTAGCATAATCGTACGTGACTTGATTGTCTACTTATTGACTGGCTTGCCTTTTTTAAAATAAAGGACTTTTTTAAATGGCAAGTCATGGCATTACTCATAAAAAAAAGTGCATTCGTCAGTATTCTGTAAACGAAAACACTTTCAGCTCAATAATATTGAACTCCATTGGCAACAGTTTACAACAGCGCTTTTGAAATTGCTGATCCTAACAGCTTCCAGGCCGCTCATGACTTAAAACGGCTTAGTATACAGTTAAGTATTCACTTAAAACGGTCCTCCCAGATACTAGATCGTCCGTGCCATGTAAGTGGAAGCTTGCTGGTTCAATTCCTGTCAGGAATCCGAACGTTTTCTTTGTCCCATAATCGTTTTTTTCTTTTTCCCTTTTTTCTTCTATGTTTGTTTCGTGTTCATTTGATACTTTGTTTGTTTTCCCTTAGCTCAAGGTCGAGATTGTTTAACGCTGCTGAACTCAGGTTACACGCAGAGTGGAGTGTACTCTGTGAACCCAGACGGCAAAGGATCCTTCAATGTCTATTGTGACATGCGCACTGACGGTGGAGGATGGACCGTGTTTCAAAGAAGACAAGATGGCTCAGTAAACTTCTTTCGGGGTGGAACGATTACAAATCGGGCTTTGGTCAGTTGACGGGTGAGTTCTGGTTAGGAAACGACAAGATTCATAAGCTGACGGCCTCTAATGCCAGTTCTCTCCGGGTGGAGTTGGAGGACTGGAACGGAGCTAAAGTGTATGCTAAATATCGCCAGTTTAACATTGGTGATGAGCAGGCGCAGTATCGACTTCAAGTGAGTTCATATTCAGGGACAGCGGGAGATACGTTAGCCTATCATAATAACATGGCATTTACCACAAAAGACACAGATAATGACCAGACAAGTGGGAACTGTGCTGTGGACTACACTGGTGCCTGGTGGTACAAGAGTTGCCACGAATCCAATCTGAACGGAAAATACCAGCCAGGAATAAATGATTATAAGGGCCCCGCGTGGAATTTCTTCAGATCAGCTGTTTCTCTCAAATTCACTGAAATGAAACTGAGGCCGTCATCATAGAGGAAAAGCATAGTCAACGGGTTTTTAATCTTCTTAACGAAGCACAACATTATTTTTGCTTTCTTATTCTTAGTGTGCTTCCTGGCAGTATTTTAGGCCACAAGCAGCCCGGCAATTTTCTGTGAATAAATTTCCAGTCTCTACCCAATCTCAACGACAATCCCGACCTAGAAACAAATAGTTCTGCGAACATACTTACCATCAGACATGGCTTGATGATACTCTGCTTTGAAGATTGATGAATGTAACTTAAACAGTTACAATTCATCAATCTTCAAACCAGAGTAGCATCAAACCATGTCTGATTGTCCACCTGGTTGCAGTGTGAACTTGAACATACCATATTTACCTTCCTTAGTAGTTGCATCGATGATCAAGAGGAAAGACGGACTAGAAACACAACTAACAATTTAGAACAAGTTAGAAAATAAAGAGCATCTAATAATTGAAATAATAATAATAATAATGATAATGATGATAATAAAAGTTGAGAGAACTAAAGGTAGTCATCTTCTCATTGCAGCTTTATTGAACGATTGGATTGAGCCCTATATTGCCACAAGAACATAGCGTTGTGCAAACTGTTTTTTCTTTAATTTCTAAACAAAACCCAGAAAAGGTATGTGTTCGAGCGATGATCTGGCATTTTATATGGTGACGTATTATACTGTTTTTACGTGTTCCACGTGCGGCAGCAAACTACATGCGGTATCACTGAGATTTCTAAAAATACGGTACCTAACCAAAACTTCCGGTTATTTTTCATTCTTGCATAGTAATTTCCTCCTGACACTCTCCGCACGAAAATCTTTTGGAGACGCCGTATGAGCTTAAAAAATAGAAAAACAACAGGAAACTAGCACAAAATTCCACACAAACCCTTGCAAACGCAAAAATTTATCAAATCATTGTGCTACTTGTGCTTGCATTTCTCGAAATTCACAGCTTGAGTTAGATCCTTTAAACAAATATGCCTATAAAAGATCATTCTCATTGGATGCCCGTTATTTATTACTTATTATAATAAAGTTTCGATATAACGCGCGCTCCAATTTGTTAAAACAACGTGCCTTATGAGATTACAGATGCACGGCTGCGGTGTCACGCCATGGACCCAAATGAAAGTCTGAAAAAACAGTTCAACTAAGCTTAAGCTTACTTCTTAATTTGCGTCCAAAACGAGTGTAGATGATTACTATTTACACGCAGTCGAGAGATAAATACGAGTTTCAGTCCTGAACGAAAGAAGCAATTAAACCAAATGTTCAAAGCTAAATTTTTTTTAAGCTTAATTCACCTGTCGTTGTAGAGGGTTCTATCACTTGAAAAAACACATCCGCTTAAAAACAAGCATCGGTTAACATAGCAAACGGATTGTTCAAAGAAGTTAAAGAACTTCGTCCTCCAAGTTTGAGCTAGTCGTTCCTCCCATTAATGGCAAACTGATGCCGTAGAATGATCATTTTGGTTTTCGACCACACAATCCCGCTACGCCGGACGCCATGCAAGCAGATCCAATTTTTAAGCTTTTCACGAGTAAAATCTTTTGCTCTTTCTTTCTTCACTCGAAAATTCACCTTCCTGAGTATCTATTCCGCCGAATTTCGCTGAAGAATCTGCTTTTTGATCGCGATTTTAGACTAAAAAACAACTTGCACCTTGATGGTTTCTGAACTTTGATGGTTTGACATTTTGACAGCTTTGGTAGTGTTTAACCAATGAAATGTATTGAACTATTCTAACAAGGATTTTGATTGGTCTGTTTTAGCGTGCCTTATGAGAGTACAGATGCAAGACTAACGCCACTGGTAGGATTTGGAAAATTAAGTTTTCCGAAAATATTAGCCGAAATTCTTTATTATAAAAAAAAATTAAAAAGCCTTAACCATGCTATGTTCTGTTATAAGGCACGCAAGAAAGTGACGAGAGCACGAAAGAAGTAGGAAGAAGCACGAGCCCCAAGCGAGTGCTTCTAACTACTTCTTCCTTACTTCCTTGCGAGCCTTATATCAGAACAAAGCACGGTTAAGGCTTTTTTATTTGTTAATAACATAAGTGCTGTGAAATTTTCCAGTTTATTTAGATAATCACTGAAATAAAGGTTGTTGCTTTTGTTCTTGTTCCCGTTTTAACAGAGACCCAAGCACCATCGGAAACGTACACTGAATATTTCACAATCTTCAGTTAAAATCCAAGCACAAGCACGTAAATATCAAGGGAGTTCTTGAAAAAAAAACCCGAACTATTTTAAGGTATTACCGATGCTTCATTTGCAAGGGAATAAGGCAGCACTTAAACAGTTCAGTATCCTGAGAAATCCGGCGGATTGCCTGAGTTGGCTAATATCAGTCGAAATTCCCCAAGATTGAGCAGGGTAATTGTTATAAAAATTCAGCACATTCATAACGAATCACAATTACTGAGTTTATTACAGAAAAGATGGAAAATCGCCATTTTTCTCCGAGATGTACGAATTACGTATATAGCACGGTATCGTTTGAGTGCGCACGACTAATATTAAGACCGCCACGACCATATTTGGGTCATGTCGCAAATGTGCTAAATAATAATGTGTGAAATATCGTTTTGAGTTGCAGTTATCCATACACCATGATAGGCCAACAATATGAAGAAATTGCCAAGTTAACCCACAGACCCAAATCTAGCTTGCCATCTTATTGTTAACCATGGAACTGGAAAAGAGTTCTTGGAAGCAGAGAAAAGCAGAATAAACTTCGTATACTAAATCCAGTAGCGCTAAACAAAAGAATAATGAAGAGCGATTGGCTATTTCATTGACTGTTAAACTGCCTATGAAATGAAATTTGTTTTCTTGCCTCTATGGAAGGTTTGAACTCCCTTGAACTTAAATTAAAGGGTCTTAAGTGTTGGATACGATGCGAAAAGCGAGTCAACGTTCTTACCTTATAAGCTCTAAACTCGTCACCAGTCTCCCGTAAAATTGGAGCCAAATTTAAATTGCGGTCAAGCATCTTTGAGCGGCTTAAAACATAAGTTTCCCCTTTTTCCATTGTAAATGACTGTTATTTTCCATTTCATTTTTCAGGTATGATCAACTGTCAAAAAATTTAAAAAAATCATTTCATAGGCACTTTAAAAGGCGACGAGATTTAACGTTAGTTTATAATGAAAGAGGTATTTGAACAGGAGACCATTAAACAAGAAATTAAATCACAAAAGACTTAACACAGACTACTCTCTCAACAGCCTCTTTCCCCTCCCATCCTGCAAAAGCACTTTTGGGGAATGCTCTGTAAGAATATTATCTCATGTAGTTTGCCTTGAAACGTGGATTCCCCAGTGTCTCCTGCAAAGATCGAGGAGGGTAAAATGTATAGGAAGGAATCCCATCAGCCGCCGGTACAGATATAGGAACCCTTCCCTGCGCTCTTGAAACTGGCTGGTTGCAATGCACGCCAGATTGGTGAAGATCAGCCAGGTTGTACTTTGATGAACAAGAATTGCGGAGATGGCGTTACCTTCCATCGTGACAGAATTATCACGAATTCCTTGAACTGTGTTTCGCCAGATTTTATAGGGAACCGCGGACAGTAGATAACAAGGCCAACAGGCGCACCACGCTGGGTGACAGTCAAATAAATGATTGACAGCGGAGCAGTTAGTGACCACGAAGTTTGCTCCGACAGCTGCCGTCATTTCAAGACATTCCAGTGAATCGTAACGCTTGATGCCTTGTGTCTTCCACCAGCGGAGGATTATGGGATTGAAATTAAACTGTTTGGAAACAAAGTGCGATAAAATTAGGAACACCGTCATTAAATAACGCCTGCGATTACTGAGGAGTGTGTACGCCTGTAAAAGGAACGTGAAGGTTCGAAACAAAGGAGATCAACGCGAAGAGTAAAGATAATTTTCGAAATGAAGAAGACAAATGCGATTGTGAAGATGAAGTACTTTGCTATGGAAAGAAAAGGAGATGGTAACGCGAAAGAAAATCAGTGATCGGATCGATACTACTGATTGAGATCTTTGTTTGCTCGTTTAGTTTTGTAACTGAGGCATCATCATCAGTTTCTACGAAAAAGAAATAGACTCCCTTCCAACATTACAAGCTGTATGAGCATCAAGATCCTAGCACTAGGAATATCCTAGAAGGCGGATCATCCTAGCGTCATATGTTTTCTGTATTAAGTTTACATGCAAAGGTTTGTACTTGGCCCTAGCTCTAGGATCTTCCTAGTCCTAGGATAATCCTACCTGAGAGGTAGGAAGATCCTAGCAAAATTAACCACGATAAAGCAAAAGCCCTTCTTCTAGGAAATAGAGCGGAGGTAAGTAGTTTAGTACTAGACGGTACTGAATTTAAGAAATCCATTAAAATCCTGGGAGTCCATTTTACTTATAATTCTTTACTATTTTACAATCTGAATTTTGAATCTATAGAAAAATCTTTAAGAAATCTGTTGAAAGGTGGGGTAGGAGGGGTCTACGTTCATTGGAAAGGTGCAAATTATAAAATCGTTTGCGTTACCGAAGATTTTAAATAAAATAACGCTTATTTCAAGTGGAAAATAATTCATTAAGAAAATTAACACCTTGCTATTTTCTTTTGTCTGGAAAGGCAAAGACAAAATTAAACGTACGGTTTTGATAAACAAAATTGACAACGGTGGACTTAAAATGCCCGACTTGAATTCGATGATTGCAGCTCATAGAATAATGTGTATAAAAAGGTACCTTACTTGTAAGGTAGCCAACTGGAAGCATTTCTTGGATTTTCACTTAAAGCAAGTGGGAGGTAAGTTTTGTTCCACTGTAACTTCGATTACTCGAAATTACCTAAAACCCTCCCTGACTTCTATAAGGAATACGTTGTGACATGGTCGTCACTAAACTGTTCCGCAAACACCTCTTCGGCCTCTGAAATTTCAAGACAAGTCCTCTGAAATAACAGGTTCATCTGCGTTGAATCCCGTTAGGTGTGTAACCCCAAATTAATCGATGCTGGTTACATAACAGTCGGTGACCTTTTCGATTCAAAAGGAAATTTCAAAAAGATTTACAAATCTACATTGTTCACATTTTTCACCAATCGATCATTATTTACTTTTTAGCCTCGCCAACGCTATCCCAGAGGAATGGCGCAAAAAGTTAAAGACGCATGGAAATGTGGCCCTTTCAAATGAACTCCACTCAGATTTGGATAGTTTTTCACTACATCTTGAACGGAAAAAGACTGATATCGATAAGATACAATCAAAAATAATTGTATGAAACGTTAAACGTTAAGGGAATTTCAATATAAAATACTCAACAGAATCTGCAAAACGAACGTCATGCTTTTTAAATTTGGTTTAGCTGACTCCCCGCTATGTTACTTCTGTAGCGAAGAATCAGAGGCACTAGTCAGAACACTTCTTTTTCTACTGTGAAAAGGTCAACAGTTTCTGGAATGAGCTCAACATCATCCTCCGATCGCAACGATTAATTTTTAATACTAACTTTGATATTCATGATATCTTATTTGGGCATTTCCCACCGGACAATAATGATGACAATATTCTGATTAACTACATCATCCTCGAGGGTAAATATCTTGTTTTCCGTTCAAAGCTAAGGAAGATCCTAGACCTTGTAAACTGCTTTCGCTAGGAAGATCCTAGTACCAGGGACAAAAACAACAAACCAAACAAATATGGCTGCGACCGGGCGATCAGAGGGCTAAAGGAAGACAATTTCGTCGAAATTTCCGACCGAAATTTCTGCAAGTAAACCAAACGAAAAGTTGGCTCACCCTCTAGGATCTTCCTAGTACTACAGTGTAGGATCTTCCTGCCTCCATGTAAATAGACCCTAACTAACCACTAACTAACTACTGTCCACGGAGAAAATACTGAGGTGTGATCAGGCGTGTGACCATTTCGATAAAAAAAAACTGCCAAAAGACACTTTTTGCTGTCGGTATGGTTAACACCGCGTACAAAGTTAACTTTTCGACTCAGGGATGAAATCTTAAGGGATTAAAATTCGTTTGAAAGCCTTACAGATCTGAAAAGCCCCACTGACCTCAATCGCAAACTTGGCCTTCTCATGTAGCATGTCCTCTTCTCTGCTGAGCCCATCTTCCAACACGCGTCTGATGCTGGGATGGGATGTGGCGACACTGACGACAAACTCCGGTCTGATAGGTCCCCCCCCCCCCCCCCCCCACCACGGGCATGACGTTTCCGCCAGAGGGAGTCATGCCATTGGATCCACCGTTCTGGGTAACGTATACACAATTATTCACCCCTTCTGTTCAGTCTGATAAAAAGAAATGCAGGATGAAATAAGCCGAGAATAAAACTAGACGTATGAGAGGAAGAAGGTACTAAAATACCCGATAAGGGCCCCAAGACACCTCTATTTGTAGCATCGCATGTAAGTATTACATTATTTTTCCATTAGCGGTAGCTCTTCTGCTAGAAAAAGAATAACAACTGTTCCTTTCAGGCTGCGTTTACATCAGTGAAAGCCGAGATGAGTTCATCAGGGATGACCAGCCGGCCCCCGGGGAAATTCCTCAAGTTTGTTTCACTGATTTTACAGCCCGCCTTGTTAGCCCGGGGGTCGACCCCACGGGAAAGCCGATGATTGTGCATAAGGCTGACCAAGAGATTATAATCTCCTGGCCTGACATGATGTACGGGTAGGGGGAACGAAAAAAATAAGAACTATCAAAAAAGTATGACCACATTTCTTGGTATAAAAGAAATTAATTGGGTTGAACTTCTTAAAAAATATATATTTGAATAACAACACAACAGCGAAACCTAAAAGCTAAATAACAGAAGTTACCTTTGACCATGTGGTACACGTTTGCCGCACGTTGCTAGAAGCAATAGGGATCGATTGAAGATTTGCTTCCGGAAAGCACCCACCTCACTAAATGTCGTTACAAGGTTGGTCTTTGGCGTGTTGGAAAGCTCTTGTTTATCGCTGATTATCGTGACTTGTGTGCTGTCTGGAAGCCTCAAGTTTTCGACTTCGCTTTTGTTCAGTCGAAACTCGGCTGGAGGGTTGAACTCTGCATTTCAAAAGCCTATCTTACGTTGGTGAAAGAACTCGATGTTGACATTTATGGCATGGATGTAAGGAACACGTATATCATGAACAGACAAATTAAATTCTCAATAAAAGAGCAGCTTTCATCAAATATACAGTTTATTTCTCTACAACTGAAAAAATGTTTCACTTAATTACACCACGTTATTGCTCACGTATAAAAAAAACTTCCTTTACCACTGAAAGGTCAAACCTGTATATAGAGTGATTTAACTTATTTATCCCTATAACATAGATCTCAAAATATCTTTGAATGAAATATAAACGTTTAAAACACGTACGTCTCTCTAGGAATTAAAAAAGCTTTGTGCCGAAAATTTATAATTAAAGGAAATAAAAAACCCTTGGTGTTTACACAACTGTTGACTTAATTATTCAAAAATACATCCTTAGACATAGCAGCTGCATTTTTCACAGGCCTACCACACTGGTGTTATTTATTCCACTGCTTAACAACTAATTGAACAACGAAAGCCAGAACTGAACCTCTATCGTAAATGTAAGTGTTCTATACCAGAATACCAATAAAATACATTCGGAATATGGGCGGCCAGCTCACCGATATATATTTCCAGAGGGGACACGAACGGCCGTTTACACACCAGTGATACTATAGCTTCAGCCTAATCCCCAGTTTACCTGGGCACCATGTGTTAAAAGTTAGTTGTGGTAGGAAACTCTGTTTGCTGGACAACTTTCACTGCATAGTTAACTGTGTAAAAACTGTTAACTGTTGTGTTGAACTGGCCAAAAATTGAATAAGTTATACCTTCTGTTCACAGAAAGCTGGGCAGAGTGAAAAAGATCATTCTGATAAATCTCAGTGACTCTTATTTATTGATTTCATGCCTTCTTACTTCATTTCTTCATTCATTCACTCATTCACTTATGCACTTTTCATTCATGCATTATTTGTTCATTATACATTAAAAAATTCATTCTTTCATTTCTTTATTGATTATTTATTTACTCCCCTTTCAATCCTTGATCGTTATTTATTTATTTATTTATTTATTTATTCCTTTATTTATTCATTTATTCAATTATTAATTCATTCATGCGTTCATTCATTCATTTTTCATTATTTGTTTATCCACCCATTTATAATCATTCAGTAATTACTATATTCCTCATTACTATGCTTGTTATTCATTCATTCATTACATGCCGTCAAGACTGTTTATGTATTTTAAAAGCCTCTCTGCTTCTTTGATGCCAGTCATATATGCTCCATGAACTGTTCCATTAAACTGACGATGTGTTGCCTCGCCTGCAAACATTAACTGACGAGGAGGGGAATCCTTTGAACCAGCAGACACACAGGGGAGAGGTAGGTAATGGGGGACAAAACAATGACCGATACGTTTCTTTCAGAACACCAAGAGAAGCCGTCAATATAACATGATCTGCATCAAATGATTTCCCATTACTACAGAGTACATTTACTGGATGATGTCTTTTTAAAGTACTTGGCTTACTACAATTCGTCCAATCAATTTGTATCACGTCGTGGTTGAGATGGATAACACCAACATTGAGTCCTGTTTGCACTGCTCTCACTACGCTGTCATATCCGCTAGGAATTGGGCAGAAATCTGAACCATCTAGGTCAATGTACTCTCCAAATTCTTCAAGGTTTAAGTCTGTTAGAGAGTCACAGCCAGACAAATTACATTCCCTTTCTTGAAGAAATGAAAACACGGCACGCTTTACTGCCTTGGTTTCTGTACTGTCTGATGTACATGCCTCAAGATAAGATTGGGAACCTTGGTTTCGATAATCGTCAACTGTCATTTTGGAGCCACGCTTAAATTTGGCATCAGTCCTCATCTTGGAAAGATCTTCATTCTCCGAGATCAGGTCACAACAAATATCAAAAACATCTGTTAGAACTTGATCATCGATATGACTCTGAAGTTCTATGCTAATTTGGGGTTTTTCCCTGCTGTTGTCATTCGCCCATTCCTTGTTAATATCTGCCTTGCTGAGTAGTTTCAAGTCACAAGCCAGGTTGAATATAGGATTCCCAACTGTCCCATGAATCCATGCAGCACCAAATTCAACCCAACTGGCTCCAACTTTGCCTGTGTGAATTCTACCACCCACTCGCTCACTTGCCTCCAGGACGCAAACCTCAACTTGCCCAGACTATTGCAACCTGCAAGCAGCGGCCAGTCTTGCTATCCCTGCACCAATAATCACAACTTTATGTTTCTTTGGCATTGATGTGTTGAAAAGTAAATTAATACAAGCGCAATCAAAGAGGAGATGCAGTCATGCTAACCTCTAATCGCTAATATGGAGATGTTTTTGTGTCATTCATTTACCCCGTTATTTTTCTACAAGAGATTCCTGGATATCAAATGATAAATCGCCAACGAGGCTTGTAGGAAACATGCAGTTGTTCACATGCATGCAATAAACGAAAAGGGCGCGAAAACCTTTGGACGTGTTGCAACGTTTCTGGACAAAGTTGAATGAAGTCAATGAAACTACCTTAATTATAGGAAATTAACGATGCACGTTGACAACGCGAAGCCGAAAATTTACGTTACACAGAATTAACGCGAATTTTCCAAAAGTTTCGTTTGCATACATCAAATTATCGCGAAATCGTCGAAAAAAAGTGTGCGCCTCACTTTATTTTACGCGAAGAGCTCACATAAGGGGCGAGGTGAAATCTGTAAAATGCAAACCGTCTCCACTGCCTTAAGGCGGCTTGGAAATCCCCATAGAGGTGACCGTACAGTGGGAGGATGAACGGGCCATGGAAATTTTAAGAAGAAAGACTGAAGAAGTTAGCTGACATACCGGGGAAACGGATCAATACGAACACCAGTCGAAAGACATTTTGAACTCTATTCTTAAAGAAGAACTGTCAGATAGTGACTGCGAGGCGTTGATAGAGGAGCTATAAGCAGACGAGGTTTTGTTATTAAAATAAAGATGCTGTGAAACAACAATGCTTTAAAATTGTGTGATTTAAATCAACATCGACGTAAATTAAGATGCATTACATTATAGTGCATCTTTCCGCGTTAATAAAGTGCATCGTTAATTTCCTATAACTGAGGTAGTCGAGAAGAAAGTAGAAGCTTCAGTTTTGGAAGGGGAGGGAGTGCTCTATTTATCGGCTGTGAACTGTTGTAAGTGGCCAGCGAATTCGTAGAAATTATTTTAATCATTGCTTAAAGCGGATGGAACAGCTTTTACAGAAGCTTAGATGTAAAACCCGAGGGAAGCGAGGTGTTATCCATTCAAACAACCGGGCGCCATGTGACGATGCAGTGTTTCCCTATTCCTGAGAGTGCCCTGTCATCTATTTTCGTATTTTCCAAACCTTACAACCGATCCTGTGGGGCAAACAAAATATAAAGGAAGGTTGCTTTACATACGCGAGTTCAATGAAAGCTCATACAAATATTCGAAGGTTGTCATACTGAAGAATCAAGTTACTCTCTTGCACATGAACCGGTTGCGTGAGATGTTTTAGCTTTTGTTAAATAGATATTTAATAATATGACTGTAGTGAAAATTGCATTCTTTTCCAGTAACCTTCTCAAAATCAATACATTGGACAACTGCATGTGATAACTGCTTCAATGCAAAACATTTTTTCTTGAAATAATCCTTGCATTTACACTTACAGCCACGATCATTCAATTTATGGCGAAATCACTCCTGTAACGAGATTTACAGCAGCGTTCTTACCTGTTTGGAAACCATGTTATTGAGGAATATGTGTCTACAGAGATGTGATCCCGTTGGAAAGATAGCACAAAATTGCGTGCTGTGTTCCAACAACGCAAGTTCTCACGTTGCGTGACTCAAATGAAATGCGACCCAGCAGTGCTAAGCTTGAATAAATTATGCACGGAAATTGGCGTACAGTGTGCCTGGCAGTAGTGCTCGTAATAATCGCCCATTATGCTAAAAGATTCTGCTTGGTCAACAAAATTATGCTCAAATTCTCCGCGGTACAAAGCTTTTTCTTTAAGCAAATTCATACCTGAAATCTATCGCTCACTCACTCATCCCCTTCATGTCGGGTGGCACATACGGCCTCCAAGAAATCTATCAACATATATGAAGACTGCAGCTGTGACAAAATGATGCGAGCGCCTTCTAGCGGTGAGCTAAGACCTACCCTGGCTCCAGAGGCCCGTTGAAAGAAAAATAAATATTCCTTGAACGAAAAAAATAACCTCTAGCACCCAGGGTAGCTAAGACCCAGCGGGATGATTTGAATGTGGTGAATATAGTTATTACTATTTTTTTTCTGAGGATATTTTTTCCCTCTACTGTTTTGTACGTCTGTTTAAATTTGCATCACATGCCTTTTGGTTATTTTGCCCAGATGCTACTAAAAAATATAGTAATACGTCGGCAGAATGTTCGCTACTGGAAGCAGTGAATTATGCCCCAAATTATGCCAGCTTATCAAAGTGTGTCAATATTGCCCACGAAATGACAGTTTTTCTTAGGAAAAAATGATGAGGAAAAAATTTCAAATATGTTTAAAAAAAGGATGCTCAAGTGTGTTTTTTACGTTGTTCACTATGATATTAAATCAGTTTTCGGTGGCAAGACATGCATATGTGAAATAAACACTACCGAGTTTCATTTGCACCATGCCACGTGACAGAGCCGTTTTCAATTGAGTGTCGCAAGTAATCCTCATTTGTTTTGGTTTTGCATTGCTTCGCTCTGTGATTGGTTGCAAAACTCGCGCCATTTTCTCAACCAATGAGCAGCAAAACCAGAGCCAATCGCGACTTGCTCGCGCGCATTTTCCCGCGCTTTAAGTCGGTTACATGTAACTGCTTCGAGTTTTCACTGGCTCGTTGCGCTGTTTCGGTCTGTTGTGATTGGCTGGAGTAATTGCTTTGGTTTTGGTTTTACAGGCCGTTGTATCATAGTCGGCAATACACCTATGTTGCACTGATTGTATGGTACTATATATTTGCTATATTTTCATATCCAAAGCGCTCTTGAGGTATGCCATGGAACTATCTCATTTGTCACTTAATTTTATCTGGTGTACACACTCGCCCAAATGCCCACGTGTCCTCCAAGAAATTACCGGTGACTCGTGGAATATTTAACAATTATCCTGCGAAATCGCACGGAATTTCGCCTGATACTTAGGGGACGATTTTGTAGGCCGAGTTAGCTTAAATAAGGAGATATTAGGCAAGATTTAGCAGGATAATTGTTGTTTTAATCAATGCACTGATAACAACGCAAAGTTTGTTGAGTTTATTACAAAAAAGAAAATGGAAAAACTGCCATTTTTCTCCCCAAAGCACGAAATTACTTAAGCCGCGGCTACACGAGCGATTTTTTGCTTGCGATGGTGATGCGATTTTTTCAATTTTGTCGCGTCACCAGCGCGCGATGAAAATCGCAAGTGTAGCCACCTTGAACGTCGCAAGAAAAAAATCGCGAGAAATTGAATGAGTTTAATTTTTCGCGATTCTTTTTCTGCGATTTTTTGAGCTGTCGCATCACCTGTGCGAGGGTGGCTACACGGGTGATTTTCACTGCGCGCTGGTGACGCGACAATTTAAAAAAAAAATCGCATCACCATCGCAAGCAAAAAATCGCTCGTGTAGCCGCGGCTTTATGTCGGTTGAATTTTAACGCCCACGTTACTGAAATATGTAAGAAGGCGAGTCAAAGGGTAGGCGTAATGTTGAGGCTTAAAAAACGTATCCCTACCAATGCTAAACTAATTCTGTATTAATCAGCCATATTGTCTTACTTAACCTATTGCTACCAGACTTGGCATTTCTGTAGTGCTACTGATAAAAGAAAGCTCGAACGAATTCAAGAAAGAGCACTACGCGCAGTTTTCCTAGATAAGCAATCAAGCTACCAAGCACTGCTGGACAAAAGTGATCTAACGACGCTTCATAACAGAAGACTGCAAGATATTGCTATCCTTATGTATAAGGTGAAACACAAACTATGCCCCACCAAAATATGCGAGCTATTTCACACGCATTGCTCACCCTACAACGTAAGGGTAGCGGAGTTCGCCATTCCCAGATTTAGGACGAAGAAATATGGTAAACATTCACTCACCTACTTGGGACCAAAGTTGTGGAATAAGCTACCAAGCGAAATTAGAACCCTCCCATCATTATTTAGTTTTAAAAATTGTATCCGTAAATTTAATTTAAGTTAATAAAGTTTATGATGATGATGATCGAGTGCAAAATGACAATATTTTGAAAGTGTTAAGCCCCGGCTACACGTTCAAACGTTGTTAGAAGAACACGTCCCATCATTGTTGTAAGAACTTTTCTAACAATGTTGGATACGCATACAACATTGTTGGAAACACGTCGCTTCGGGTTTTGACTTCAACAATTATTAGGATCTCGGATTGTAGACTGGGCCCTTTACTCTGTTTGGTCTTTGCAATACGACATTGTTGAAAGGGCGGCTTCACGCTTCAACATTTGTTGTATGTTGGAGAAAATGTTTGATCGAAATCGAAACATTCTTCCAACAAAAAAATGTTGAACAAACGTCATCAAACATGCATGCTACACGTTCTAACATTGTTCATCCAACAAATGTTTTATAACAATGTTTGAACGTGTAGCCGGGGATTTACGATATGTTGAAGATATAATGATTCGGCCAATCATAGCGCGTGAAATTATTTGAACATTTTATTAAGTGGTTGTACTAGTACTGGCAGTGGTAGTGGTAGTAGTACGTAGTGGTTGTGGTTGTGGTTGTGGTAGTGCTAGTGCTAGTGCTAGTTACAGTGTTAGTGCTTGGTGCTGGTGCAAGTATTAGTGGTGCTAATAATTGTGCTAGTGTTAGTGCTGATGGTAATGCTGTTGTGATAGTTGGTGGTCGTGGTAGTGGTTGTAATAGTAGTGGTGATAGTTGCAGTGCTAGTGCTAGTTGCTGTGTTAGTGCTGGTGCTAGTAGTAGTGGTGCTAATTCTGGTGCTAGTGTTAGTGCTAATGGCAGCGCTGTTGTGGTAGTGGTGGTCGTGGTAGTGGTTTTAGTGGTAATTATGGTAGTTGCAGTGCTAGTGCTAGTGCTATTGTTGTTGTTGTGGTTGTAGTGGTAGTGGTGGTAGTTGTAGTTTTAGTGCTAGTGATATTGTCGTTGTGGTGGTGGTGATGATGATGGTAGTCGTAGTGGACTACGATTGGTAGTAGTTCAGTCAATTGACGTTCGGAAAGCAAGACACTTTGAAACGTCCTGGCCCTAGTTGCTCGTTGCAAATGTACATAGTCAATTTAATACCAGATGAAGAAAGCTATCCGTTAGTTGAAGTGACTAGTACTGGGGTCTACTCGGTCAGTCCAAAACTATGGGAGCTCCTGTTGAAAATCCCACGTTCAGAGATCTTCTCTTGACGTAGTTCCCGCCACGTTTAGATTTTGATCAATATCCGGATACCTGTGTGGTTTTTAAATTTCAATCAAAAAGTCTTTAATTCAGCAGATCTGTCCAAAATCACCAGTTTCCTCAAGGAACGAATTAGAAAAGACGATTGGCGTGGTACCCTTACGTCTGTACATGTGCAAGAATTAAGCATACCTTCGTCTCAATAGGTTTTCTTGTTTTGAATTAATTTTGTTTAAAATATATTTCGCGATTTTATTTAGTATAGAAAATCGCGACTGACTTACATTGACATAGTGATTATTCGAGATAAGTAAAGTAACATATACTTAGATTAATTAAATCACTATAGATTACGTAGAAACTCAAGGAGTAGAAACACTTCAAGAAAAGTTGAGAAGTTGTTTATGTTCTTGTCGCCGTTGTATTTAATCTCCATTTAGTAGATAGATTTTGAAATTCCAGTTTAAAATTGGAAGTGGCAGCCCAGCGTAAAGATATGAGCGCCGATGTAACTGCCTTTAGCACGGGCACGAGAATCTGCAGAACAGCTCTTTTGTGTTTATGACTACGTATATATGCTCTTCGTGTGTTCACAAAGGAAACTCCACACAAATAGCAATTTTATTGTTTAAATGAAGTATCGAAAAAGCAGCAATTTTTCTTTACCAACAATTCCTCCAAAGCGGATAAGGAAAAATGTGGCCGGTAAGGATTTTCATTTTCTACGTATTCCGTGATATACTCCAAAACTAGTGGATTAACCGCGTGAAAAGAGCCTTCTATTGGTTAACGATTACTTAGTGCCACACTGTTTCGGTTGACCACTGCGTTCCAGTAGGGAAGATGGAGAGCAGAATGCATGTCTTAGGTGAAATGCCATGAGTCAACAGCGGTAAAATAGGCGTTGTTTCTCCCGCATATGAAATAAGCTGCCTGCCAAACACAAGGGACTGGTGGAGATCGCCCCGATGGAGATGTTAAGTACTGTGACAGAAATGCCACGAGTTCCTTGTCTGGTTTCGCTTGATTTTATAGGGTACTGCAAACTGAAGTCGTTAAGCCTGAGCACTCTAACATTTATTCGAAACCATTTCAGAGAAGTAACCCGCATGATACAAGTACTACATTCAGGCACTCTTTTCCTAGCGTTTGTTGTTGTTGTTGTTGTTGTTGTTGTTTTTATGTCACGCCATACTTTCCTACGGTCAAAGAAATGATTGAAGATGGAACAGTTGGTGGCCAAGAAGTTTGCTCCTACTGCTGCTGTCAGTTCTCGAAGGCATTCCAGTGTTTTAGGGTGCTTTGATCCCTCGCGTCCAACAACGCCGCAGAATGTTTTGGGATTGAAAAGCAAACTGCTACAGAATTAAGCCGTCAAATGTTTTCAGATCGCCGCTATGTAACGATTTTCAACTGAACGGATAAAGTATATGGAAATGGAGGGACGTTTGCAGGAAACCGACGATTTTGTTCGACCTTCTGCAAATAAGCATCTTTCCCAATGAAAATGGAAGTCTTTAGTAAAGCTCACCCACCGTTTCACATGACTGCTTTTATAAAGAACACCGAAGCAGAAACACATTCAGCTGTGAAGCTTTTGTGCGCATCCAGCTGTTTAGCGTAACACTGCAGGCCGCATAATGCAACACAACTACCTGCGAATTCGCACAAGTTGAAACGATAAGTTTATTTTCTGTGCTTTCCCTTCTTTTCCCCAAAAAAAATATAAGAGCCCGAATTGTAAAATTGGCCGGAAAACAAAATGGCTACAAATTGCGCATGCTTTGAATATGATATTCGCTCCCGCTCCCAAACAATGAGAATGAAACCGTGCCGAGCAGAGTTAAAGGAAAACAGACAATGCATAAATACATACGTATACAAATGTAATAATCCTATTAGTGCAGACACTGTACAGGATGTTAAAAAAAAGGTCCGACGGGTCCGACGAGAGTACATTTAAGGGCGACATATAAGACTGACATAAAACTAAATACAAAATACTCAGGTTAACTATTATCACTAATATTGAAGAATACTTAAATTTAATTAAATTAGACGTTTCAACATGAAGGCTTAATACATTAACTTAAGTTGGAAAGAGCTAACTGATTCTGCACAGACAGCATCACTAGGTAGGCTGTTCCAGAGGGGAATTACACTTGGGAAGAAAGAATGCTTGTATGCATTTGAATCAGCAGATATGTGCATAAACTGATAAGGATGATTTGCTCGAGTTCTAGAATATGAAAGCTGAACAGAATAAGGAAGAGGTATGTGAACTAAGTTGTTAACAACTTTATACATCATAGTTACTGAGTCTACATTTCTACGGGTTTCTAAACTATCCCAACCCAAAGAGTATGTCATACCTGTCACACTAGAATGACTAGAATAATCAGAGCACACAAACCTGGCAGCAACACGTTGAATTGTTTCTGTAGATGCTATGTGCTTTTTTTCAAAAGGACACCAACAGGGTGAGGCATATTCACACATGACCTAACTAATGAATTACAGGCATGTCCTTTGACATAATTGCTGCAACTAGATAGATTTCTACGTAATAGGCCTAGGATCTTTGAGGCTTTAGATTTGACCTCTCTAACTTGGGTATCCCATTGCAAGTCATCTTGTATAAAGATACCCAGATACTTATGGCATGATACCATCCCTAGGGGTTTTTGTGACATCTTTTTATTATTATTATTATTATTATTATTATTATTATTATTATTATTATTATTATTATTATTATTATTTAAGGATTTGTACAAGCAATACCGGTGCAAAAACAATGGGACATAATTAAGTCCCCTACTAGGTTTAAGCACTGATACCTAATGGTCGATTCTGAGTTAGATCTAGTTATAGACATAACATTGCATTTATCAAAGTTAAGGCTCATTTGCCAGGTTTTGGCCAGGTCAGTAGTAGAGTTAATGTCATTTTGAAAGATGACTTAATCCTGAGAACTCAGGATTTCACGACATATTACAACGTCATCAGCAAACAGCTTTATCTTGGAATTTAAGTTACACACAATGTCATTTACATAAGTGATGAACAAAAAGGGGCCAAGCACTGTGCCTTGGGGAACACCAGATGAGATGTCAGTCCAGCCTGATTTTGCACCATTTACTTGGACAAGTTGAGAGCGGCCAAGAAGGAAGGATTTAATCCATTCCAAGGTCTTGTTTCGGATACCACAATAATGAAGCTTCTGTTGTAACCTCTGATGATGGACACTATCAAAGGCTTTTGCAAAGTCTAGCAGAAGGACATCAGTTCTTGTACGCTTATCCAGAGAGGAAAACAAATCGTCCAGAACGGTTATCAATTGTGTTACGGTAGAAAAACCTTTACGAGATCCACGCTGATAGGGTGTTATGATGTCATTATTCGACAAGTACTTTGACATAGAGCTTAAAACGATATGTTCCATAACTTTACATGAAATGCAGGTCAACGAGATGGGTCTGTAATTTTTAGGGAGAGATTTGTCACCCTTTTTACAGATGGGAGTGACCACTGCTCTCTTCCAATCTTATGGTAGGCATGAAGAGTCATAAGATTGTTGAAAAATCCTTTGTAACATAGCAGCACACGGATGAGCAGAGTTTCTAAGAATCCATGGAGAAATTTGATCTGGTCCTGAGGCTTTGAAGGCCGGTTTTCTTCACTCCCGAATTTTTCTTCAAGCTTTACAAGGAAATATTAAACTTTTCCACTTTCTTTCTCTTTCCAAGGAATTATCATGGTAGCAAAAACATTTTTTAATTCACATTGAGGTCCTACCTAGCAGTAATTGTAAAATATTGACAGCACGGACAAGTCACAAGGCTCCTAATTTACATAAATTTAGCCGTACTCGTACTTAAATATCTTACAATCGCACACACCAAGGAGGCTCAATGTAACTTGAAAATACTTTGCTACCATGATAATTCCTTGAACAGAGAAGAAATTGTAAAAGTTTAACATTCCCTTGCAAGGGTGTGAATTATATATGAAAATAAATCATATATGAACTGCGGCAATGAAATCAAAAGAAGAATAATCCTCGCAGTTATGAACGCAATTTATGTAATTGCGTAAAGAAGCCTGAAAAGATTCAGGACTTCAACGGGGTTTGAACCCGTGACCTCGCGATACCGGTGCGATGCTCTAACCAACTGAGCTATGAAGCAAACTTGGATTTGGTCCAGGAGCTGAAAAGCCCATACTAAAACATAAGGAGCCACTGTTGTGGTTTGTGTAGTACAACAACAAAGGAAAAAGAAAACAGAATTTTTATTTTATGTAGATGAGTTTCCGACATGCCTAATGTATAACTGCAGAGCCACTGTATCTGTAAAAGGTTACGACTAGTTCACCACATTGCTCAAAAGGGCGGTGGACACGATATGACGTTTACACAATATAATATTCCTTATCATCAGAGTAGTCACGTTATACGACAGCAGCCCCCATTTCGTAGGCAGAAAACTGAGAAAATAGAGGTCCGGTAAGGGTAAGGGTTTAGCACTGATCTACACTGTTTAGGCCTTTAGAAGCGCTGATTTGGAAGTGCTTAGTTTTCATTCTTGTGATGGGCAACTCTATATAAATATGTTAAAAATTACCTTCTCTCGCAGCTTTTTTAGGGCTGGTGTAATTGATGTGGCAAGAAGAAGATAAGCAAATGACTCGGGTTCGAGGCGTTCCCTATACAGTTATTTTTCTTCTCTTACTACTTTAAGTTAAGATTAAGGTTTACTGTACGTAAGTTAACATAAAAGAAGAAAAGATCCTTTTGAACGTTGTAAGAGAGTGCTAACCTCTGCAAATAGCCCATTTTACTATTGCATTCTACGTGACCTACGAATAAAAGCGAAGCTAGTGGTGACCTGGTTTTGATACTCATTGCTTTTCTAATATAAATCATGTTGTTCTTATGATAACACGCTTATGTGCCATCGTTCTAGGGAGATTTTTTTGGAGAACAGCAATAGTGAAGACCTAATATGGCATCAGTCGTTAGCTAGCGTTGCCTAAAGATTTCAGACATTTGGTTCAAGTTAAATAATGTTTTTTTTTTTTCGGGAATCTCAGAACTGAAGGCTTACCTTTTGGCACAAGAATATTAAATGCTCGTAGTCAAACGCAATATCAATTCATTTTCCTTCGCGGCAACAAACGGACCACTGAGGAAACGGCTTGGGATTGCTTTATTTGTGGCATAAATGTAAACGACTTGACGACAGAAGAATTTCACGACAAGAAAGTTTCAAACTAATGGTTCAGTTTTACAAGTGTATTAGCAAGCCTACTCTGAAATCTATTCAGGAGGAATTTCGAGAAGGCAAACGGTAAACAATACAAATTATAAGCTCAATCTCGTTGTGCTCCTTTGCATCAGTAGACCAAAGTAGACCGTAGGGCTCAAAATGAGCGTATTTCATTGTAAAACAAAAAAAAGTAATGGTAATAGGACTGAGTGGAGTCCAATTCGGTCTGTAATCATACGAGTGATAACAAAATCGGACGACCGCGCAGCGGGAGTCCGATTTGTTTATCACGAGTATGATTACAGACCGAATTGGACGACACTAAGCCTTACCAATTAATCACAAAAAATTACAATTTCCGAGAAAAGAAGAAGAGCCAAGTTATAAAAGGGACGGAAATTTTGCATTAAAAGACTGACAAAGGAAGCGCAAATTGTTTATTGTCGCTCTGTAATTGACTACGATCAAAATGTATGGTGATTGTAACCAAGGTTGTGATTGGTTGATTTAAACTTCAACTTTGAATGTGATTGGTTGATTTAAAATACTACTTTGAATGTGATTGGCTTATTGAACTGTCCGATAACAAACTGGCCCATAACAAACTGTCCGATAACAACTTGGCAAGTGAATTAGTGGAAAATAGGAGTTTTTTAAACCAATCACAATCGAGGAAATTGTAATTTTTATGATTAAAAGGGTAACAGTTAAGTCAAACATGAACTGTAAATATTACGTTGAATATAAAAGACACGCCAAGGCGAGCAACAGCGAGAAGCCTTTGCGATATCTAGCGAATACCATTGAGTGAAGCATCGCGTTGTTGTGAAAACGTATAGACGTGTAGGCCAAATCCGATGGTTCGCGCCCAATTTTTGAAAGATTTTAGCTAATAATTTCACTAATTGAACTTCAGTACATAAGAGTACTGTACAGTACCGTTCTTCATTTATTAAAATATGGGCTCCACTATTCAACAAGCATATACATTCCGTGAATCAATCACAATAACGGCTTAAAGATACCTGTATCGAAAGACATGTACAATGAGCGAGTTAACGGTGTCTTCAAGCCATAGTGCCCCTAAACAAAGTCTGTACAAAAGAAGCACTAGCAAATCACTGTGAAAATTCTACAGCAACTGGAAGTTGAAATAACATAAAACTAATAAAGTTAAAAGACTTCCACTGAACAACGTTGAAGAGTGCAATCTATCCGTTTATTTATCCTGCTATTTTACACGCGTAACACAACGTTTTCCAAACCGGCAAGCATGAAACTCAATAATTTTTACTCTAAAAATCATTGGTAGCCCTTTCAGCCCCCCAACCCTGTTCTAGTACTAATGTTATAGTACTAAGGTCCCTGAATACACAACTGTAAAATAGGCTATCAAAGCTTTGGGTTTACATTAATGCCTCTACACATTAGCATAATCGTACGTGACTTGATTGTCTACTTATTGACTGGCTTGCCTGTTTTACATGTAAACAAAAGTGCGTTTCTTCGGATTTCATTTCCTATGATTTTTTTAATGGAAAGTCATGATATTACTCATAAAAGAGTGTATTCATCAGTATTCTGTAATAGTTCGAAACACTTTCCGCTCAATAATATTGAATTCCATTGGCAACAGTTTACAACAAGGCTTTTGAAAGTGCTGATCCTAACAGCTTCCAGGCCGCTTATACACTTAACGGTTAAGCATACAGTTCAGTATTCAGTTAAAACGGTTCTCCCAGAAACTAGATAATCCGTGCGATGTGTCAGTGGAAGCTTGCTGGTTCAATTCCTGTCAGGAATCAGGACGTTTTCTTTGTCCCATAATCGTTTTGGTTTTTCCTTTCTGCTATTGATTCGTGTTTATTTGATAGTTTGTTTGGTTGTTTTTTCCCCTCACATCAAGGTAGAGATAGTTTTAACGCTGCTGAACTCGGGTCACACGCAGAGTGGAGTATTCTCTGTGAACCCAGACGGTAAAGGATCCTTCAATGTCTATTGTGACACGCGCACTGATGGTGGAGGATGGGCCGTGTTTCAAATAAGACAAGATGGCTCGGTAAACTTCTATGGGCAGTGGAACGATTACAAATCGGGCTTTGGTCAGTTGACGGGTGAGTTCTGGTTAGGAAAGGACAAGACCGATAGGTTGAGGACGTCTAGAGCAAGCTCCCTCCGGGTGGAGCTGGAGGACTGGAACGGAGCTAAAGTGTATGCTAAATATGGCTAGTTTAACATTAGTGATGAGCAAGTGCAGTATCGACTTCAAGTGGGTTCATATTCAGGGACAGCGGGAGATACGTTAGCCTATCATAATAACATGGCATTTACCACAAAAGACAGAGATAATGACCGACAGGCAGTGAACACTGTGCTGTGTCGTACACTGGCGCCTAGTGGTACAACAGTTGCCACGAATCCAATCTGAACGGAAATTACCAGCCAGGAATAGATGATTATAGGGGCCCCGCGTGGAATCGCTTCAGATCAGGTGTTTCTCTCAAATTCACTGAAATGAAACTGAGGCCGTCATCGTAGAGAAAAAGCATAGTCAACGGGTTTTTAATCTTCTTACCGAGGCACATTACTTTTGCTTTGCTGTTCTTGGTGTGCTTTCTGACACTTTCTTAGGCCCTTGACGATACTGAAGCACGTTTATGACAAGTTTCCCGGCAATTTTCTGTGAAAACATTTCGAGTCTCTATCCAGTCTCAACAACAATCCCGACCTTGAAATAAATAGTACTGAATATTTGAATGATCAAAAAAGACGGAAGTTCTGTCAACAGATTTACCTTCGTTGGTTGGTTGCATCGATGATCAAGAGGAAGACGGACTAGATATACAAAAAACAATTTACATTTAAGAGAAGTTAAAGATATTGAGCATCAAATGAGAACTCGGAAAAAAATCCGAGCCCCAGATGGGATTTGAACCCACGACCCTCCGTGATCTAGTCGGATGCTCTAACCACTGAGCTACTGGAGGCTCTGTGGCGAGCAAGGGTGAAATGTGGGCGATATCTTTAACTTCTCTTATATTTACTCGCTTTGGTGGTAATTTACATTTAAGTTAAAAAGCATCTAATAATTGTAGTAATAATAATAATAATAATAGTAATAATAATAATAATAATAATAACATCAATAATGATGATAATTAAGTTGAGAGAAATAAAGATTATGATCTTCTCATCGCAGTTTTATTGAACGATTGGATTGAGTCCTATATAGCCACAAGAACATAGCGTTATGCAAACTATGTTTTGTTTTTTTTTTTATTTCTAAACAAAACTCACAAAAGGTATTTGTTCGACGATGATCTGGCATTATAGTTACGTATTACACTGTTTTTACGTGTGCCACGTGCGGCAACCAGCTCCATGCAGTATCACTGAGATTTCCAAAAATACGGTATCTGACCAAAACGTCCGGTTATTTTTCATTCTTGCCTAGATATTTTCTCCTGATACTCTTTCCGCACGAAAATCTTTTGGAGACGCCGTATGAGCTAAAAAAATAACAAAAATAACAGGGATCTAGCACAAAATTCCATTCAAAACCTTGCAAACGCAAATATTTATCAAATCATTTTGCTACTTACGCTTCCATTTCTCGGAATTCGCAGCTTGGGTTAGATCCCTTAAACAAATATGCCTATAAAAGATCATTCTTATTGGATGCCCGTTATTTATTACTTGTTATAGCGTAGCACCATACCTATAGAAACCCGTCAGCTGCTTTTCTCATGGTAATCATGGCTAGCGGTATTCTTCGCGGGCGTCACCGCACGACGACGACGACGGAGTTGCCCTATAATTAATAACATCCTAATAATAATCATAATAATCCAACATGGTGGCCATACTCCACCTGGCCCAGCTGACCAGCTAGTTTGTAGTGTACGTCTTTGATACTGGACATCCATCTTATAGCCAATTGACACCTGTGAAACCAAGGCATCCGCTGACCAGTGTCCCGTGACCATATCGCAGGCTCAAGTTAAGACCTCATCGAGGTCAACTGTTCTTTTTTGAAGTTGACCGCTGATCAGGTACTTGCTTGCGATTGGATCGCAGGCTCAAGCCAGGTGTGGACACCCAAACCAAAAGGAGGCTTAATTTTTCGCGCGCTTTCCGCGGCTCGTAATTTCACATTCAGTTGGTTTCTTCATTTTGAGCAAAACAACTTCATCTTCGAGCGAAGTTTGTCTTAAAACTCGCGTAAATTAAAAAGCGTAAAAATCAAGAACTTGTCAAAAGATACTCCGGAAGGTGAATTTTCAAGTGATAGAAGGAAGGGCGAAAGATTTTTCTCAGGAAAAGATTCAAACTTAGATTGATTGTGTGGTTGAAAACAAAATTATAACTTAACGCTTCAAGGGCTTTCACTTTATCGCGGCATCTTGCATCTCACCAAGAAAGGTCACTTAACAGTTCACCAGTATTAATGGGAAGAACAAGTGAGTCAAACTCTGCCAGTGTGGAAGAAGCTCTTTCTTTGGACAAACCGTTTGTTATTTTTGCGGATGCTTGTTTTTACTTTACTGACGCTTACGTATTTTCAAGTGGTAGAAACCTCTACAACACAGGACAGTGAGGTAAATTAAATAAATTGAAGCTTAAAATTTGGTTTAATCGTTGTTACTTTTGTTCAGGAATGAAACTTGTATTTTTCTCTCGACTGGATATAAATATCAATCACCTGTACTCGTTTTTGACGCAAAGAAGTAGTTGAATTGTTTGTTTGTTTTGTTACGTTATTTTCTTTGCAAGCGAACGAGTGATTTTACTCCGCTTGGCTGACTGGTTTTCGACCTCGGTGCCTCAACAGCGTTAAGAAACTTTTGCCCTTATCTTATTAACATGTAATCGCGATGAGTCCTCGTATAATTAAGGATTAAAGCCCCGGCTAAACTATCAGACATTTTCATCCAACATCGTCAGTTGTCAAACATAACGTTGGGTGGCTAAACGCACAAACAATGTTTGATCAAACATTAAGCCGCGGCTACACGAGCGATTTCTTGTTTGTGATGGTGATACAATCTTTTTTTTAATTGTCGCGTCGCCAGCGCGCAGTGAAAATCACTCGTGTAACCACCCTCGCACAGGTGATGCGACAGCCCAAAAATTCGCAGAAAACGAATCGTGAAAAATAAACTCATTCAATTTCCCACGAATTTTTTCTTACGATCTTTTACCTGTTGCGCTGCCAGTTCAAGGGTGGCTACACTTGCGATTTTCATCTCGCGCTAGCGACGAAACAAAATTGAAAAAATCGCATCACCGGCGAGAGCGAAAAATCGCTCGTGTAGCCGCGGCCTTAGACAGAGTCCACAGAACGATTTTTTTGTGTATTATCGCTGAAATTTCGAATTTAGGTGGTTCATTTGGTTGCTTTTTACCGGCTGTGCACGTTTTGTTGGTTGGGGTGGCTAAACGACCAAGCATTTCTTCGTAATGCGAAATGTTGGATGAAATGATCTTTATCAAACAGGGAAAACCGTTGAAATGCACTTTTGAGAGAGGCGGCTAAACGGTCAAACATGCTCGTCCAACACGATGTTGGATGAAAATGTTTGTTAAATTTGTTTTTGAGCAAGGCATACGCGTAGTGTATTGTTTTCTTGTAATGTATTGTTTTCTTGTAATGTTTTAAAGTTTTGAAGTTTTTGAATCGCGGTCAATTCCTGTTGACTGCTCCGGTTAAACGTAAAATATTGGCGGAAAGGAAAGCCATGTGAAGTTGTTCAATACCTGTAAAAAATAATAATCGTGGAGCTCCGCCTTTAGGCTTGGCTAAATCTATATACTATAAGTGCTGTGAAATTTCCCAGTTAATCTAGATAATCACTGAAATAAAGGTAGTTGTTTTGGTTCTTGTTCCCGTTTTAACAGAGATCCAAGCACCATCGCAAACGTATAAACACTGAATATTACACAATCTTCAGTTAAAATCCAAGCAGAAACACGAAAATATCAAGCGAGTTCTCGAAAAACACCGAACTATTCTAAGGTTTTATCGATGTTTCATTTGGAAGGGAATAACGCAGCACTTTAAACAGTTTAGTATCCTGAGAAATCCGGCGGATCGCCTGATACTTAGCCGGCGAGCCCGTTGGCTAAAATCAGCCCAAATTCCCCAAGATTGAGCAGGATAATTGTTATAAAAATTCAGCACATTCATAACGAATCACAATTACTGAGTGTATTACAGAAAAGCTGGAAAAGCCGCCATTTTTCTCCGAGATACACGGAATTACGTATATAGCACGGTATCTTTTGAGTGCGCACCACTAATATTAAGTCCGCCACGACCATATTTGGGTCATGTCGCAAGGTACTAAATAATAATGTGTGAAATATCGTTTGGAGTTGCAGTTATCCATACACCATGATAGGCCAACAATATCAAGAAATTGCCAAGTAAACCCAGAGACCCAAATCTAGCTTGCCATCTTATTGTTAACCATAGAACTGGAAAAGAGTTCTTGGAAGCAGAGAGAAGCAGAATAAACTTCGTATACTAAATCCAGTAGCGCTGATCAAAAGAATAATGAAGAGCGATTGGCTATTTTATTGACTGTTAAAGTGCCTATGAAATGAAATTTTTTTCTTGCCTCTATGGAAGGTTTGAACTTCTGTGAACTTAAATTAAAGGGTTTCAAGCGTTGGATACGATGCGAAAAGCGAGTCAACGTTCCTACGTCATAAGATCTAAACTCGTCACCAGTCCAAAATTAGAGCCAAATTTAAATTGCGGTCAAGCATCTTTGAGCGGCTTAAAACCTAAGTTTCCCCTTTTTCCATTGCGAATGACTGTTATTTTCCAATTCCTTCTTTAGGCATGATGAACTGTCAAAAAATCGAAAAAATATTCATTCCATAGGCACTTTAAAAGGCGACGAGATTTAACGTTAGTTTATAATGAAAGAGTTATTTGAACAGGAGACCATTAAACAAGAAAGCACAAAAGACTTAACAAAGACTACTCTCTCAACAGCCCCTTTCCCCTCCCATCCTTCAAAAGCACTTTTGGGTAATGCTCTGTAAGAATATTAGCGACCTTCAGATCAGACTACGAGTACGAGATTGAATACGAGTACGACTTTCAAATTTCAAAACCACTGCGTTCTGAGAGGCCTCGCTCATCAGTGTCGTTGAACAGAATAGAATGAGGCTCTAGGAACGAGAGTTGGTGTCATACATGATAATCTAAGCTTGCGACTAGGAATTGAAAAGTCGTACTCGTACTCGATCTCGTACCCGTAGTCCGATATGAAGGTCGCTATTATCTCATCTAGTTTGCCTTGAAACGTGGATTACCCAGTGTCCCCTGCAAAGATGGAGGAGGGTAAAATGTATAGGAAGGAATCCCATCAGCCGGTACCATTCCTTGCGCTCTTGAAATTGGCTGGTTGCAATGCACACCAGATTGGTGAAGATCAGCCAGGTTGTACTTTGATGAACCAAGACTTGCGAATGTCGCGAATTCCTTGAACTGCGTTTCGGCAGATTTTATAGGAACTGCAAACAGTAGATAACAAGGCCAACAGGCACACCACGCTGGGTGACAGTCAAATAAATGATTGACAGCGGAACAGTTAGTGACCACGAAGTTTGCTCTAACAGCTGCCGTCAATTCAAGACATTCCAGTGAATCGTAACGCTTGATGCCTTGTGTCTTCCACCAGCGGAGGATAATGGGATTGAAACTAAACTGTTTGAAAACGAAGTGCGATAAAATTAGGAACACCGTCATCAAATAACACTTGCAATTACTGAGGAGTGTGTGCGCCTGTAAAATGAACTTGAAATGAATGTTCGAAACAAAGGAGATCGACGCGAAGAGCAAAGAGCATTCTCTAAATGAAGGAAACAAATGCGATTGTGAAGATGAAGTACTTTGCTATGGAAAGAAATGAAGATGATAACGCGAAAGAAAATCTGAGATCGGATCGATACTACTGATTGCGGAGATCTTTGTTTGTTCGTTTGTTTTTGTAACTGAGGCATCATGAGTTTCTACGCAAAAGAAAAAAGACACCCTTCCAACATTACAAGCTGTATGGGCATCCAAAGGACAAAGCCACACTGACCTCAATCGCAAACTTGGCCTTCTCATCTAGCATGTCCTCTGCTCCGTTGAGTCCATCTTCCAACACGCGTCTGATGCTGGGATGGGATGTGTAGACACTGACGAGAAACTCCGGTCTGATATATTGCTCCTCGTTCATTGATATGGCATGTTCACTTCCCCACCGGGCATGACGTTTCCGCCAGGGGGAGCCATGCCGTTGGATCCACCATTCTCAAATATTCACCTCTCCTGTTCAGTCTGATAAAAAGAAATACAGGATGAAATAAGCCGAGAATAAAGCTAGTGGTAAGAGAAGAAGAAGGCGTTAAGTGCTAAAATACCCGATAAGGGTCCCGAGACACCTCTATTTCTAGCACTATTACATTATTCTTCCACTAGCGGTAGCTCTGCTGCTAGTAAGAATAACAACTGTTCCCCTCAGGCTGCGTTTACATCAGTTAAAGCCGAGATGAGTTCATCCAGGGATGACTAGCCACCCCCACAACCCCCACACCCCCTCTCCGCCCCCCATCCCCCAACCTTAGCTCTTTACATGCGTGGTTTCATCCCAGGAAGAACAAAAACAGCTTTATCCCTGGACGAAATGCTCGCTTATAAAAATCTTATTTTTCAATTCATCCCCGGAAGACATTTTGATGGAATTTCTGGTCACTTTTCACCCGGGGATGAATTTCATCCCGGTGCTGAAAACCAGGAATTTCACCCCGGGATCATGCAAAAGGTAATCGAACAGACACCGAGGTGAAACTCCTCCCGAGATTGGGTTACTCATACAAGCAGACCCTCAGTAACCTTTCTCCCTGTATATGCATGATGACACAGCCACAAGGCTCTCAGAGCCGAGCTTAGCGTTTGTTTACATACGCCTTCAAGCCCTATAATCGGGGATAGGAAAAATTCCCTAACATTTTCCCGACTTTTCCGCCTGACCACAAACCAAGTCTCATTAACCATCCAAGAAAAATTCTTGGGCAATTTTCTGCATTCCCTAACCTTCCCCGGCCTTGAAACAAAATCTGTTTTCCTTCACCATTCTCTGACTGAGGCAGCCTTTTAGGATATTCAGTTGTGATAGAATACTTGCGATAATTGTGATAATAGCGACAGCATAGTAAAGGCTGACCAAGAGATTATAATCTCCTGGCCTGACATGATGTACGGGTAGGGGAAACGGAAAAATAAGAACTATGAAAAAATATGACCTCTTTTCTTGGTAAAGAAATTATATCGGCCAATAACAACGTAAAGCGAAACCTAAAAGCTAAATAACAGAAGTTACCTTTGACCATGTGGTACATGTTTGCCGCAAGTTGCTAGCAGCAATAGGGGTCGATTGAAGATTTGATTCCGGAAAGCATCCAGCTCCCTAACTGTCGTTACAAGGTTGGTCTTTGGAGTGTTGGAAAGCTCTTGTGTATCGCTGATTATCGTGACTTGCGTGCTGTCTGGAAGCCTCAAGTTTTCGACTCCGCTTCGGTTCAACCGAAACTCGGCAGGAGGGTTGGCTTAGAAAGCAGAGTATGATACTAAGACAATCTCTGGAGAACACTGCATTTAAAAAGCATATATTACGTCGCTGAAAGAATTATTTTGATGTTAACGTTTATGGCGTGGATATAAGGAACACGTATATCATGAACAGACAAATGATATTCTGAATAAAAGAACAGCTTGTATCAAATATCATGTTATTGCTCACGTATAAAAAAAACCTTCCTTTTCCACTGAAAGGTCAAACTGTATATATAGATTGATTTAACTGATTTATCCCTACAAAACAGATCTCAAAATATCTTTGAATGAATTATAAACGTTTAAAACACGTACATCTCTCTAGGAATTAAAAAAGCTCTGTGCCGAAAATTTATAATTTAAGAAAATAAAAAACCCTTGGTGTTTACACAGCTGTTGCCTTAATTATTCAAAAATGCATTCGTAGACATAGCAGCTGCAATTTTCACAGGCCTACCACACTGGTGTTATTTATTCCACTGCTTAACAACTAATTGAACAAAGAAAGCCAGAACTGAACCTCTAATGTAAATGAAAGTGTTCTATACCAGAATACCTATGAAAAAAAATTCGAAGAAGGGGCGGCAAGCTCACCGATATTTTATTTCCAGAGGGGACACGAACGGCGTTTTAGACACCAGTGATACTATAGCTTCAGCCTAATCCCCAGTTTACCTGAGCACCCCGTGTTAAAAGTTGTTTGTGATAGGAACTCTGTTTGCAGGATAAATTTCACTGCATAGTTAACTGTGAAACTGTTAAGCCTCTCTGCTTCTCTGATGCCCGTCATATATGCTCCTTGAACTGTTCCGTAAAACTGACGATGTGTTTCCTCACCGGCAAACTTCAACTGAAGAGGCGAGGAATCCTTTGAACTAGCAGACACACAGGGAAGGGGTGAAGCAAGAGAGTCAAAGTCACTTCCACTGGCCTCTCTGGACAGAAATTTGTATGATCCTCTTGTCCATGGGTTTCATGTCCATCGTGTTGTGTGAACATTCTTGGGACGTGGTGACCATTTTAGAGTGGTACATTTTCTGATAGCTGCAAGACAGATGCGTGCCACTTCCTCAGGGGACGTGGTTTCAATAACCTTAAAACCAAGCCATGAAAACATTAGACCCCGGATGAGTGGTTTGAAATAAGTACAGACGGCGGACCCAGGGATGATGTAATATAAACTTCTTCCGTGTTGCACTGTATACTATTCCGTGCATGGTCAGCATCTCCCAGATCATTTTCGCATTTTTTCTTGTTCTCCCAAACAAGGTGAATACTACATTCGCCTGAAGACCAGAAACGTTCCTCAAATTCGAGAAAAATCTTGCCAATAACCCAAAACCAAGGTCCTGTATGGCACTGACGTTTCGTTGAGAACACCAAGAGAAGTCGTCAATATAACATGATCTGCATCAAATGATTTCCCATTACTACAGAGTACATTCAGTAGATGATGTCTTTTTGAAGCACTTGGTTTACTACAACTCGTCAAATCAATTTGTATCACGTCGTGGTTGAGAGATATAACACCAACATTAAGTCCTGTTTGCAATGCTCTCACTACGCTGTCATATCCGCTAGGAATTGGGCAGAAATCTGAACCATCTAGGTCAATGTACTCTCCAAATTCTTCAAGGTTTAAGTCTGTTAGAGAGTCACAGCCAGACAAATTACGTTCCCTTTCTTGAAGAAATGAAAACACGGCACTCTTTACTGCTTTGGTTTCTGTACTGTCTGATGTACATGCCTCAAGAAAAGATTGGAAACCTTAGTTTAGACAATCGCCAACTTAACTTTCATTTTGGAGCCACACTTAAATTTGGCATCAGTCCTCATCTTTGAAAGATCTTCAGTCTCCGAGATCAGGTCACAAAAAACATCTGTTAGAACTTGGTCATCGATATGACTCTGAAGTTCTATGCTAATTTGGGGTTTTTCCCTGCTGTTGTCATTCGCCCATTCCTTGTTAATATCTGCCTTGCTGAGTAGTTTCAAGTCACAAGCCAGGTTGAATATAAGATTCCCAACTGTCCCATGAATCCATGCAGCACCAAATTCAACCCGACTGGCTCCAACTTTGCCTGTGTGAATTCTACCACCCACTCACTCACTTGCCTCCAGGACATACACCTCAACTTGCCCAGACTGTTGCAACCTGCAAGCAGCGGCCAGTCCTGCTATCCCTGCACCAAGAATCTTTAGGTTTCTTTGGCATTGCTGTGTTGAAAAGTAAATTAAAACAAGCGCAATCAAAGAGGAGATGCAGTCACGCTAACCTCTAATCGCTGATATGAAGATGTTTGTGTCATTCATTTACCCCGTTATTATTCTACGAGAGATTCCTGGATATCAAATGATAAATCGCCAACGAGGCTTGTAGGAAACATGCAGTTGTTCACATGCATGCAATAAACGAAAAGAGCACGAAAACCTTTGGACGTGTTGCAACGTTTCTGGACAAAGTTGAATGAAGTCAATGAAACTACCTTAATTATAGAAAATTAATGATGCACCTTGACAACGCGAAGAAAATTTACGTTACACAGAATTAACGCGAATTTTCCAAAAATTTCGTTTGCATACATCAAATTATCGCGAAATTGTCCAAAAAAAAGGGTGCGCCTAACTTTATTTTACGCAAAGAGCTCACATAAGGGGCGAGGTGAAATCTATAAAATGCAAACCGTCTCCACCGGTTTAAGGCGGTTTGGAAATCCCCATAGAGGTGACCGTAGAGTGGGAGGATGAACGAGCCATGGACGTAAATTAAGATGCATTACATTAACGTGCATCTTTCCGCATTAATAAAATGCATCGTTAATTTCCTATAACTGAGGTAGTCAGTAGTATAGTGTTTGGGGGTACGAAATCATTTTATCTCGTTTTCCCCAAACTACTACTGCCTTTTGATCTCGTATTCTGGAATATATAGTTATTTAATTTGATGGAATATATAGTTATTTAATTTGATGGAATATATAGTTATTTAATTTGATGGAATATATAGTTATTTAATTTGATGGAATCTATAGTTGCTCAATCTGATGGAACCAAGGTCAGCACACTTCATAAAATGCATGACATTCTCGGAAAAATCACCAAGCGTGACATTCTCGGAAAACAGGGAATGAGTCATCGCCTATAGCTGCAGAAAAAAAATAGCAAAACTGGTGGCCACCAGAACCTCTCATGAGGGACTTAATTTGGAATTTGAATCACCACCCGTCCCTCATGAGAGGTTTTTTTGTTTTGTTTTTTTGAATTCCCACCTCCACACCACCAGAGCACTATCATTTATGTCTTTCCCACCTCCACTCCGCTCTGGCCCTATCAGACCCTCTTGGGGCCAATTATTTGTTTATTTGTTTTTTTCACCCTCCGGCTTGAGATTGAACCGGCACTTCTGAGAAGCCGAAGCTTCACTATAGCTCTACCCAACAATCCGACACCATCTAAGGGTGATTATTTATTTTTCATTTTTTATTTTTCATTTTTTTATTTTTCATTTTTTTATTTTTCATTTTTTTTATTTTTCAACCCATGGAATAACGGCGGGGGTTTTTCATTATTCCATGGGGTGGCTTGTATACATTTCGCTAACGAAAGGCCCCCGCTTTTTCCAATCGTTAGTATACTCTGCATACAAGCCACTCTTTATCTGTGTGAAACAACCCTTATATTTTCGTTTGTATTTTCATTTTTATGCTTGTGGTACATAAATGAAATTTACAAAGATAAAAAATAATACGCATGTGTAAAAAGCGAAAAATCTGACGTAGTTTGATGACTCATTCGAAAGGGAAACCCCCCAAAGAGGGCAGTATTTTAAAACTCACAAAAATCATATGGCGTGACGTCAACAGCTAGATTTTAAAATGTCCATAAGCAAAGCTTGTCACGCCATTATCATGAATATAACGCTTGTCGTCAAAGCAGCTGAGTGATACTTTATTTATCTCATAACTTCCAAGTTGATGGTTCTGACTTCTAATTGTTTTCATTCTATGATGCATCTGTTTATTATCAAATAGTGTCTCTTTATAATTTTCATGTTTGATGTTATTCTTAATAATATTCTTACTAATACCTTTTGCTGTCTTCCCTCCTTTCTGATCATCTTTAATATAGCTATACATCTTCGATCTCAGTCCTACGAATTCACATATTGGGACTCCAGCAGTCTCATCTTTCATCATACCAATTACCTTTTTATTGGTCTTATCGGAGAATGGCGAGCTTTCAGGATATTCACTGTTATCAAATTTATTTTTATCCTTCCAGAAATTTCTATAGATGTCATGGGTTCCAATTTCATAGGTCAAACTGTCTGTGTCTGTGAATAATAATTTTGCTTCATCTCCATATTTCTCTTTGATGTAGTTGTAATGGAAATCGTACATCAGTGTCTTGCTAAGGTCTAGAATACACATCCCCACGTATGCTGGCCGGTTTAAAGTAAGTGTTTCTTTTATCCTATGAACAGCTACTAGATTTTCATTGAAGATTTTACTGCTAACATATGTCGGTTTACTAGCTAATTTCAATAGCTTTTCCTCATCAGTCACCAGTCTGACGTCTACTCGCTTTCTTAGGTTTTCCATCGTTTTGCCAAATACACTGTTATTCATCAGCTTGAAAAAGTCTTTCTCAAAAGCATTTTTAGCATTCTTACGTTTTTCAGTATTGAAATCAATATATTGCCTAAGCCACGCGGACTGATTGAATTCTAACACTCGATGGATTTTAGTTATTTTCAAACCGAGATCAGTATATAATTGGAGGTTCCTGTAATGGAGCACGTATTTTTCTTTGTTGCTTAATGTTGGTATCAGTTTATGTACCAGACCAGTTGATATTTTATATTTCTTCGCTATGTTTTTACAATAATCTGATAGCATGTCCCCAGTCACTTTGACCTTTTCCGGTCCCAGTGGATAGTCATTGTGAAGATCATGCAATTCTTCAGGATATTTCATGTCAACTTCAAGAATCAAACCTTTGTTGCTGTCTTTTTTATAGACAGACAGGTCTAAATTATTGATCTGTTTTTGTGTCAACCATTTGAAACCACCGGTTGGTAAATATTGACTCATAGCCCAACCATACAAATTATTAGCATCAAGATAAATGATGTATTTCGAGGGCGCCTTCTCGTCATACTCTTTCATGTATTTATTATTTGCTTTACCGTAACGGTTGGCTATATAACTGATACCACCACGCATTCCCTTTTCAATGAATTGAAACATATCAATGTCCGTCATCAATTCTAATTTTATGTCAGTCATTTTTAGCATGGCGTCCCAAGATAAACCGGGAGACGTGAAATAGTGACACGGGTCCAGTTTATAGTACTCAAGGCATGTTTTTCTGAAGTTTTCAAATACATCAGCCAGTAGGAGTACATCTGTTTTAAGGTACAGGTCATGATAATCACCCATGTTTTTCAAAGAGAATGTTTCCCACACTGTCTGAGCATGTGTATAGTCTTCATCTGATATATGCTCATCACTCAGTATGCTATAGAATTCATTTTTTGATGGCAGCTTCTGATTGAATTGATCGAAACTGTCCATGTAGTCGTAAGGATAAACACCTTTCTGTGCCATCAGATTAAGATCATTTCCCTTGAATTCTTGTGAGGTGTATTTTAAGGCTTCTCTAGGTAGATTGCCTACAAGTTTTTCCAAACTGGAGCTCATGAACTGGAAACTATCAATGAAGGTCAAGTGGTTGCCAAGCATGAAAGCCATATACTTCTCCATGTTATTTGGGATAGCATTGATATTCATTTGACAGTCTTCACCTTTCTTGTTTTTGTAAGTGTGCTTCTTAACAATAGCTCCAATCTCCTGCATAATAAAATGACTATCATAGCCTCTTAGATTGTGAAATATGACTGGTATTTTTAGTTCTTCTGGGTTCACTCTGAGTTTCAGATTACAATCTTGGTGAGCAGAACCTCTGTATTTACCAGTAATGTGACAATGATCTCGGACTCTAATATCCTTTTCAGTATATTTCTTATCACAGATGTGACAAACTTTGGCTTTTCGGAATTTCTCTTCATCATCTTTAGTCATTTTCAATGGTTTGTTAAAATTTTTTTTCACAACATTCTTGCAATATTTGACCTCCTCCAACATAGCTTTCATGAATTTGTACACAGCCTTTTCACCCCTGTATATTACTGCTGGTTTGCTGTATTTATCATCATAACAACAAACTACTTTATAGCCGTGGCCACAGTCAGTATGCTTCTGATAGGCTTCAGTGTATGATTTATCATTGTTGGGTTGACAACCGTGTATTTTTTCAGTGATGGCCTCAAAGTCAGCATATATAACAAATGGTACCCGCTGTTGTTTATGAAAGTTGTTGAATTTCACTATGTTGTTATCTTTGTTTGGCATTTTTATTGCCTGTGTGCCATTTACTTGCATGCAGTTGTCCTTGTGATCATTCAACACCCTTTCAGAGCTGAAGCATTGAAGACAGTGCATACAAAAATGTTTTCTTTCTTTGTGCTTTGTTTGATTGTACATAAACTTATTGAAATCTTTGATCAGCACATAATGCTTGTTTTCATTTTCAGTTATTAGAAGCAGATTCAAGCAGTCTGTATATTTCTCTTTTGAAACAAAAATTGGATATGGCTGTCTATTCTCATAACCAAAAACATTGATGTTGATCTCATTTTGTTTTTCAATCTTGTTGTAATGCTTGGTTGCAACTGGGAATTCAATCCCTGTATAATCCAATTTTTCAATGTATTTTTTGTCAACTTTTTTAATCCTCTGTGGGTATTTCTCCTGTGGGTTCAGGTGTCTGATGTGACACCATCGGAAGCATTCATTATCCTCATTTTTCAAGTTAATTAAACCCTTTGCACTGTTTCTGAGTTCATTCGGTAGTTTAATGTATGAGGAGCCCTTCATTGGCGCATATTTCACAACATTAAGATAATGACTATCAACTGAATCAACAGTCCAACCTGAACCTTCAGATACCCAAACTGCAATCTTATTCATTATTTGGTCTTTTGACAACTGTAGTGATTCAGTTACTTCCAGATTATTCACAATTGTTTGAGCTACACTGTTGAAATATGCGGTTTTGTATTCTATTTCTCCGTCAGTCATTTTTGCAAATATTACCTTAAGCGTTTCAACGAATTTCAGTCCTTTCATTTCATTCAACAATTTTATAATATTATATGCAACAGCCTTTCTTGTGTTTTGCAGTTGCGCAAGCGGGTCTTTGTTATTTTTTATACCGATTTCAAAAGATTTTGTGAAGCCCTTCAGAGCTTTCTCTGTTTGCTCTATCTTAGTCCTGGGTACAGGAGTTGGTTTTTGAACCACCTTTTTGGTTCTTTGTACTGGCACAGGTCTGTCTCTGAACTCTATTGGCGGAGGAATTATGTTGTTTTCATAATCTTGAACCATCTGCTTGACACTCTTACGAGGTTTGTCCCTGAATTCCATTGGTGGAGGAATTATATTGTTATGAGGTTTGGTATCATCTACCACTATTATTTTTGGTTTCTTCTGCTGCTTCAACAGCAAATTGATGAGTTGATTTTTGCTTAATTTTTTTAGATCACTCTTGTTCATATTACTACTAGTTTCGATAATTTTTTCCATCTATATTATAACTATATATTTTTTTGTTTAAGCCAGTTTCAATGTGCGTTTAAGTAGGGTTGAGAATTCAATTGATCCAATTACTGGATCCTTTTGAATTGTAATTATTGAATAATATTTTTTTGATGTTTTTTTGTTTTAATATGACAAGATTTTCCTGCCATTGTGTAGTTACGTCCTGTCTTACATATGTTACAGAACCATTCTTTATTTAGCATATAGGTAGTCTTATGTTTTTTTCTTTCCTCATCACTGAGAACTCTAGGCCTTCCCCGACCTCTCTTGACATTTTGATTCTCCATATATATTATCTATATATTTTTATTTTTTTAAATATCTTTCTCTTCTTGATAAGTATAATTTGCTCTCTTCCATGTGTTTAGTTATTTCATGAATCAAGTCTTCGAAACTATTGCTCATGATGTATTTGCAGTTGTTTTTCTCATACATTAGCTTCATATCAGACTGTTTGTCTGACACTTTATACACACCTGTTGGGCTTTTGAATTCAAGACAAAGAGCGCTGTGTTTTCTTGTGGGATTCATTAGCATTAAATCACATTGTCCAGCCATATATCCTTTCTTATAACTTCTGATTCTCATGTTTGGGCTTATTTGATTTTCACCTAATCCCGCCACCATTAATGCACCTTCATATTTCTTTCTGATGAATGACACAATCTTGTAGTGCAGATCATCTTCACTTTCAATCATCAGCATGTTATTATTTCTGTCATTGAACTGCTTGTAATATCCTGTTTTCTGATTGATGGTAATACTTTTGATGTAACCCAATGTTTAAATTTTGCTGCTTCCTGTTTTTTAGAGGACAGTATTAGTGAATAAAATCCTGATTCATTTATAAAAAAACATTTGAAAGTTTTTTCAATGGTCTCAGCACGAGGTAACGTTTTGTTACATCGTGAATCAGTGGCCTCAGCACGAGGTAACGTTTTGTTACATCGTGAATCAGTGGCCTCAGCACGAGGGACCGTTTTGTTACATCGTGAATCAGTGGCCTCAGCACGAGGGACCATTTTTGTCCCCCGTGAATTTATGCTGATTTTGTGGTCTCTTAAGATTCTATCATCAGATAAAACATGATCCTTGATTGCCTTTTGTGGATTTTTATAGTCGAGAATAATAGCTATGTCTCTTCCTCTGAACCATATTTCATTTTTATCATCAACATAACAGTCTATTGACACATCTAATTCTTTGTTATCGTAGGAATATTTTTGCATTTGTATATTATATTATATTAATTTATTTTTTAATTCATTTTCGACCTGTGTTTAAATATAGTCAGGAATAATAATATTCTTGGCTACATAATAGCAAATAACAGATATACTGTAGGGTCTACTCACATATATGTTAGATAATTTTCTCTTTATAATATGTCTTTTAAATCCTTGAACGGGATCCAACTGTTAAATTCGTCACTGTAACCCTTCCACTTCACTAAAGCTTGTTTCTTCTTGTAATCTCTGCGAATGACTTTATCAATACGGAATACATCCTGTCTGGCTTTCAATAATTCAGCTTCATAAAAACTCCCTTGTATTTCTTCATCGTTGAGATCTTTTAGTTTGTAAGTGACTGGATTAGTGTATTGGATCTTATCAACTGTAAATACTTCTTCAGTCCAATTTGGTGTATAGCCCTTGTCGAACACATTCCGTTTATACTTGGATATTCGGACCTTATCACCTATTTTAAATTTTGGTTTCTGTTTTAATGTTTTCATATCACCATACAAATTGAAGTAAACAGTTCCTTCATTCCTCTTATCAGATGCTTCAACGGGTGTCATCTTTGTGCTTGAATGTTTGGTATTATTATACTGTTTCACTAATTTTGGTAACATGTCTAAATACTGTGTATTACCTTGAACAGTGAACTGCTTCCACATTTTGGATTTAATTGTCCTATTCCATCTCTCAACTACTGATGATTTCTCTTCATTCTCAGTTGAGTACATCTGTACACTATGTTTCTCTAGCAAGTCCTTCAAGTGTTTGTTGTAAAACTCTTTTCCCTTGTCGACCCATAAATACTGTGGTTTTCTACCTTCCTTGAATATTGATTTGAATGCTTCAGTGACAGATTCACCTTTCTTATCCTTCAATGGGACAATCCAACCATATTTGCTGAAGACATCAATAACCATAAGAAGATATCGATAACCTTTATTCCATTTACTGAACTGTTGCATTTCAACTAGATCACTTGCCCATATTTCATCAATTTTATTTACAATCACACGCCGCCGAGTGAAATTTCGTTTTATGGGTGCATGTAATTCATCAGCTAGTTTTTCTTGCCAGTTTTCTTCACTCGACGGCTTTTTCCGTTTTTTGAAACACCAAGACCAAGTTTCTGTTTTTTGTCAATTAAGAATCTAGCTGTTTGACCCCATTTTGGCATCTCACCATATGGTATTTGATCTAGTGACTCGACCATTGTTCTATCACAATCGCCTTTATTTTTTCCCATATCATAACAAATATCGTGGTAAGCTGCTATTTCATCCACCTTATTGTAAGGTTGTACATTCCATTTCAAGACCTCGCCAGTATTTGGATCATATTCCAACTGCTCATGCAATGGATTGTATGGTCCCATATATTTATATTTACTTGGTGTCCAACCACTTTTCGGTTTAGGAAGCTTGCCAATAACCTTATGAATGTCAATAGCACCGCCATAATCTAATCCTTTGATATCTGTTTTGTAACGAATATTTGGTCTCACTTTTGTTGAGAGTTGTTTCAAAGCTTCTGACCCAACCTTTGTGATTGCAGGCTTTGCGAGGGAAAGTCCTTTGTCAATTAATTTCTTTTGCAGCTTTGGATTTCTCATTGCTTCAGAAGCATAATATCTTCCCATTTCTACACCTTTCTTTGCTAAATAAGGGACTCCATGTTCTAAGAATCCTGTTAGTGCCATATCTGCAGCCGAATCTAGTATGCCCGCCCCTTCAGACGGGCTATTCAGTTTCCCCGATTTCTGACAAATTTAGTCTTTGTGATTCCACATTCAGCACAAGTACATTTCATCACAGTTCGACCATTTTTTGTCTTTTGATATCTTTCACTTCCTGGTACACACTCAGTCTGCTTCTTCTGTTTCACACAATATGATTTTACCATTATACCATTAAGTTAGATATTTTTGAAGTAGTCTATGATGAATCTGTGATTGACTCTTGTGTCTGTTGGATCAAATTCAGCATTATGTATTGTATTAAGAATGGATCTGCCTTTTTGTCTCTCAAGAAGATAGTACAAACACCAATATCCACACAAGACTGAATCTCTTTCTTGTATCTCATCTCCAGAGTATTCAAGTTGTTTTCCACTTGTAGCCATGTATTTCTGTACTTCTGTTGGCATCATTAAACCAAATGAGTCAAAGTATTCACAGTATCTATCACCAATTCGATAACATACCCAGTGAGTACCAGGTCCAATCTTACTGTCAAGATTGACTATTCCACATTCATTGTTTTTGATTTGTCTAGGAAGATTGTCTCTTGAAAATACTCCTCTAAAATGTTTTATTCCAAGTTGTTTAACCCAATTGATTAAATCAAAGTTGGATAAGGGTTTGTTTACAAAATGGTTCCTAGTATGGGGATTGAATTGAATGGACTGTTTTTGCCCAGTAGAAGTCCTTTTCCTTTGGTTTTTCTTTTTTTTTTCATTCCCATGCCTATTGGGTTATCCCATGTACCAAAAACAGGAGGGGATTGCCATGGAATCATAGCATGTTTCCCACCTTTCTTTCTGGGTGCAATGTCATCTGGAACATGAACAGGTATTGACCGTCTTGGACGGCTGCTTTCAACATGCAAACCTTTTCCAAATAATTTTCTTGATTGCATCAATGGCTAATGGGATACCAATACTCGCCAGTATTGTTCCAATACCCTTTCCAGTCTGCGCTTTTGTTGGTTTTATAACAACGTCTCCACCATACTGCATTTTTTGGATAACATCAGCCATCTGTCTCGTATTCAATAAATTTCCTACATTAAATAATTGGGATAAATTGGCATTAGGAATAAGAAATCCTCCTTTTTGTTTCTTTCCAAATAGTTTATCAATGCCGAGACTTGCTAATGAAGAAAGAGCACCTGTAGCCAATGCTGGAGCCGCTTTAGCTACTGCTTTACCTGCATAAGGCAATAGTCTTGTTCCAAGTGAAAAAAGACTGGACCAAAGAGAACCTCCTTCTTGGACTGATTTTCTGATCTGTGCTTTGGATATCTTTACATCAGCACCTGTTCCATTTCTCTGTGATTTGGCTAATTTTTTTATCTGTGTTTTTGTCAACATCATTTGATCACCTCCAGTGAGATCTCCATGTGCGAGTCTCAATGTTACCGGTGAATTTGTTTGTATAGCTTTTGCAAGCCTTTGCTTCTGACTGTTTGAAAGTCTTACTCCATGAGGATGATAAGTAGTCATATAATATATGTTTATACTAAATTGTATTTAATACAAACAATCATTTAATTTAATTTATTTAATTTACATTGATCTCAGAATTAATTTTCCATCAGTCTTTCTCATCTCAATATCCTGCTCATAGAGTACCAATGCATACACACTGTAATCAGATCTGCTGTAGCACTTAAAGTGTATTTGAAAGTCAGTTTTGTCATTCCATCTTTAATATCCTGTTTCTGTTTTGTCAGATCGAAATAAACAAAAGGGAATATTGTACCGAAGTTGCCCCTGTTAAGAAGGGTACTTTCACTGAAATCATTTACAGCTTCAACATATTTCAAAACATCTCTAAATACTCTTGTTGGTTCTGTTGATGGTTTATAATGAACCTCTGGATAATCATTACCATTGCCAACTTCAAGATAACAATCAGTCAAAGTTTTGTCATTACCAACAGCAAAAGTGTTATAGAGAAATTTATTGGCTGTCTGAGATGCATCACTTGCATCATTGATGATGAATACAAAAACATGCCTGGGTTTGTTTATTCCTGTGGAAATACGGAAATTGGCTGTCTGCTGTCTTGTTGAATTGCCTCTCTCAACCATTTCTCTCATGTAAGTCCACTTTCTGTTGTCAAGATACTTGCTCATGTATAAGGACTTTCCCGCAGAATTGAAAACAATGCGAGGAACTATTAGCTGGAATTTAGTTAGTACCACACGGCAATTATCAGCAGCTTGCCAAATCAAATTGGCATCACTCTCAAGTGTCAATTTCATCTCTACTTTTGAGTTAGGCATAAGTTCATCCCAAAAGCTCTTGAAAAAACCGTATCTGTTCAATGCAAGCTCTGCATTTACTTTACCGGCTGCACCATTCAACAGTGCTTTACGAGCTGCGAATCCTTTGTTATAATTAGCCTGGGCCACTCTGTCTTCAGCTTGTCTTTTGTCGTCAAGATAGAAGAACTCATTGGTTCCCTGACTTACAGCATAACCCTGTGAATACTCAAGCAATGACTTAATATTTGTGGCTTGGTTGGCATCTCTGCACTCATAAACATCAAGACCATTCATTTTTACATTAATGGTGTTAATAAGAGCGTGAATTGAATTAACAATACCATTTCGATCGTCAGCAACAATGTGGTCTCCATCTGCAAGCTTTTTCACAATGAAATCGACATTAAAACGGGCATTATACCAGTCAAATGGTGTAGTCTCTCCACTGTTATCAACAATGAATCGGTAGCCTGTTTTACTCTGATGAGCATTGTTTGCTACTACAGTATTAAGTGCTGTCTCTAGTTCGAACACTACATCTTCATATCTTTCGATATATTTTGAGTCACGATAGTTTGACATATATTATTGTGTTAGATAAAAGTTATTTTACGCGGTCGGCCTCTCTTTCTTTTGATTAAACCACCAGTCTGGCTCGCACTCTCAGTTCCACTCTTTCTCTTTTTCAAAAGTTCTATGATTTTGTCACCAGCTTTTTTGCCAGCATGTTCACCAATTGTTGTGGCTGCTTTTTTTCCAGCTGTTTTGATCATATCAGTCACAATACCTTCACCATGTTGTTCATATTTTTTAAACTCAAACCGTTTCATATACTATTAGGTTTTATAATTCTGTCTCTCTCAAGAATAACTCAATATACCAATCTATCCCATTTAAATCGACTGGAGCTCTAGAAGAGTCTGTGACATAAAAACGTATTGAGCTGATTGTATGTGTTGAGACAGGATTCCATGAAAGAAAACGAGGTTTGTAAGTGAAAGGTAAACTTCTAACGAGATCTGTGACAGGAATAACAGCGATTGTATTTGTGCTATTTCCATCAACAATGCTATCTGTCACCAAATCACAATTGATATAAATTTCATCTACTCCTCTTGTAATATCAGGTAGATTTGTTCCATATTCTGTGGCTGGAACTAATTTTGAATCGAAACCGATAAGTTTTCTGAAATCAAGATTCCTCAGATCCACACGATAATTTTCATTGAGTTCAATCAAAATGCGATATGTTGACAAAACGAAATACATGTTAATACCATACAGGAATTTTGATTTGTCTGTTTCAGATGGATTCAGTACATGGCTGTTTTTTCTCATATACTCATGAATGTAACTATTGATATCGTCGTATGAATACATCCCGTTAACGAATGTTATTGTTTCCCAGTTTACACCTTTGTCATAGCTGTATTTCATTTGATTATTCCCAAAAATATCTCTGATATTGTACCAACTGTATGTCATATTGATGACATTCACAGCCATTTCATATTTTAAATCATTCGTTAATTTAAGAGGTGTATTGAATCTTTTTTTAAAATCATGACTCTTGCTGACACCAATTTTGTCTCTGTTTTTACTGTTGAATCGTAATGAAATTTCTGTCATATACTTTTACATTAGATATTTCATCATTATTTTATTTAGCTCACCAGTTTTCAGGATTCCCAGTCTGTTCAATGTATGCAATATTTTTGTGAATTCATTTTGAACATTTTTGCTGTTGTTGCCGGCTGAAATAGATCCACCAAGCAACTGTAGTCTTGAAAGCATGTCACCTAAAAATGCGCCCCTTAAACCCATTCCTTTCCCTGTTTTGTATTTGTAAGAAGTTAATACATCATCAATCGTTTCTCTGTATTTCTTCAAAGTTTGTATTTCTCTGCCTAAAGATTCTTTATAATTTGCACTGAAATCTTTTCTTTTTTTTTTCCCTGCTAAACTACGACCTAAAAATAAAGCTTTTTCCCTTTCATCGGCAAGTTTTTGTGGGGTGACTTGAGTCAAATCGCTTGGTTTCAAAAGCTTGTAATTTTTTAATATAATTCTATCATCTCTATCGAATTGGTTATCGACAAATAACATGCCGGGTGTGGGTGTCTGATCCTCTTTTTTAGGTGCATCAATTGTCAAAGGAAGTTCCGTTCCCATTGTAATAGCTCTTCTATTAGCTTCAATAACATCATCAAGTCCTTGTGTTAAAGCCTGTTGATTTTTTTTCAACTGTTTAATGACTTCATCCTGTTTTTCGTCGACACTTTCTTTCACACTTTTCTGGACATCAATAGAGGGTTTCAGCAATTCTGATGTTGTATCATATGCATCCTGTTTGCTGTATTCATGAGTCTTGATAACATTACGAACTTCTCTAGTTTTGTTTCCGGCTTCAATTCCACTTTTAAGAAACCTTTTCATTCGTTCTATATCCATATACAATTGTGTTAGACTAATCTAAACTATTTACATATGGAAATCCCTAATTATGATATTCAGGGTTTAAAGAATTCATTCAGACAGTTGTATCCGTATATGCCAAAAGACACTTTTAGGATGCTGCTGGCTGGTAATTCTGGATCTGGAAAGACAACATTGTTCATGCATCTGATTATGGAGCCATTGGTTTATTATGATCAGATACATCTTTATGCAAAAAATTTAGATCAAGACAAATATCAATATCTTCGGAAAGTAATGGATGAAATAAGCAGTCACATTGGATATCCTGCCTTGGTTTGCAGTCAAGAAGAGATATTGCCAGTTGAACAAATAAAAGACACAAATTTGCAGCGATTGGTTGTTTTTGATGATTTCGTGACTGACAAGAAACAAGATCAAATAATCAGCTATTTCATTCAAGGAAGACACAAGAACTGTTCAGTCATATATCTCACACAATCATTCTATGGATGCCCAAAATCAATCAGACTCAATTGCAGTCACTTCTGCCTTTATGATTTTCCATCCTCAAGAGAAAGGAACTTGATTGCGCAAGAACTTGGAATCGACAAGAAGAAATACATTGAAGCAACCAAGAAACCATATTCATTCTGTTATGTTGACAAGCCGATGAAAACAATCAAGAGGAATTTTTATGGTGCTGTTTAATCTAATCTAATATTATATGGCAATCAATAATTTCCAAAATGTTGAAAAACAGGAGAATCCCAGAACAGAAAGAATCGAAAAATTGATCAAACCTGACGCTGCTGTTAAAACACCATTTGAAATCGCTGAAAAAATCAAAATGGAAGTATATAGGAGGACACAAAAAGTATTGAAAAACAATAAGAAACTACCTGTCATCTATGAAACCAAACCACCTGAATTCTTTGAACATGATGATGACAGCAGTAGTGATGAAGAAGATTAATCTAACAAGATTGTATAATGGGAGTTTTTAATGCTCAAATAAATCAAGATAAAACAGAAACTGGAACTGGTGAAAGAGGCCCAGCTGGTCCAATTGGTCCCAAAGGTGAAAAAGGTGATAGAGGTCCAAAAGGTAATACAGGTGCAATTGGTCCACAAGGAGCTACTGGAGCTGTTGGTCCCAAAGGTGATGGATTTAGATTAACACAAGATGGTAATTATGACATTGAAAATAAACGTTTGACAGATGTTGGTGATCCAGTAAATCATTATGATTCTGCTAACTTGGGATATGTTAATGATGCTGTTTTATCAATTGAAGGAACACGTGTTAATCCATTCAAATTTCTTCTTGAAGATACATCAAAAACAACTATTCTTAGAAATGCGAATAATCTGCAATTGGAAGATTTTGACAAAAGCCCTTACTCATTTAATAAAATAGCCTTGTCTTTTGTTATTCCTACTGCTGGTCTTACAACTGTTCTTCGTTTTGATCTGACACAATTGGAAGTTTCAAAGTACACTTTAGTTGTTGAGTTTTATACTGATGGTAGCCCAAATAATGCAACAGTCGATGACGACAATCTGTCATCTAATTTAATTGAAAGAAAGGATTCAATAAAAAGAGCATTTCCAAAGACTCATCTTGTTGATGGTTATCTCAAAAGAATATTCTTCCTTGAAAAAACAAGTCATGGTTCCACATCAATGGAGTTATTGTTGATTTCACCATATTTACAAAATAATAAAAAACATTATGTTATAGTTTATGGTGTTTACGGATTTTCAAATATATTTTATCACATATTCACGATCCTGTTTTTGAAATTGAAAATGGTAATGTTGCATTCGATGGTAAAATTGACATGAAATTAAACAAAATCATCAACCTGCAGGATAACCCCTCAAACCCACAAGACGCTGTAAACAAAAGCTATGTTGATAATAAAACAGCTGATTTCCTTAATATAAACACAGGCGGTGTGATTTATGCACCTGTTAGCATGAATAGAAATGATCTGTTTGGCATACCAGATAACCCAAGATTTGGTTATTCAGCTGTAAATAGAAACTATGTGAACAATAATTTTTTGAAACTAAATGGAAGTGTTGCGATGACTTCTGATTTGAATCTTGGAGGTAACAAATTGACTAATGTAGCAGCGCCAACAGCAAACAATGATACAGCTACAAAGGGGTATGTTGATACTGAAATTGCTGGAATTACTGGCATTGATGTTTCACCATTTCTTAAAAAAGATGGAACTGTTGCAATGACTGGTGATCTTGACATGGGTGACAATGAAATAACAAATGTTGGGGCTCCAACTTCTGACAAAGATTCTGCCAACAAAAAGTATGTTGATGACCTTGTTTTTTCAGCATCAGGAGCTCAACGCAACCCTTCGCTTTTCTGTTAAAAGATATATCCAAGTCTTCTGCAGTCAGTGATGCAACAAACCTTCAAATTGAGAATTTTGATAGATCACCATACCACATAAACAAGTCCTCATTGTCTTTTATCATTTCACATAGTGGTAACTTTACATCCAAAATTCATTTTAATGTGACATCTTTAAGAAACAGTCAGTACACTTTTGTTGTTGAGTTTTACTCACCATCAGACCCAAGAAGTGCAACAGTCGATTTAACCCTTCAAACTGTAAATATACGAGATGCGGGACAGCCGTTTCAAAAACCTTTTCCCCAAACTCCACACGTTGATGGTTATATGAAGAAGCTTTTCCGAATCGAAAAAACCAGTGGTGGGCAAGCGGCAATACTGGTGGAACTTTCCAGCACTGCTCCTGCGTCTAACACCAAAACACATATCATCGTTTATGGGGCCTATGGCTATCATACCAATTTGTCTTACTTTCTCCATGACCCAGCTTATGAAATTGAAAACGGCCATGTTGCGTTTGGTAGTAATGTTGACATGAAATTGAACAAAATCATCAACCTGCAGGATACCCCCTCAAACCCACAAGATGCTGTGAACAAAAAGTATGTTGATGCTGAAATTGCTGGTATTGATGTTTCTCAATTTCTTAAAAAAGATGGAAGTGTTATAATGACCGGCAATCAGGATTTTGGGGGGTTTATTATTAGAGGCCATGGGATAGGAAACCAACCAGCAGATCTTGTGAATAAATCATATATTGACACTAATCTCGCATCAAAAAGCAGTATCGGTCAAACTCTACTTCGAGATGGAACACAAGAAATGACTGCTAATTTAAATCTGGCTGGTAACAAAGTGATCAACTGTGCAACACCAACTGCTAACAGAGATGCTGCCAACAAAAGATATGTTGACCAGGCCCCTTTTCTTAAACTTGTCGGAGGTCAAATGGCTGGTGATATTGACATGGGTGATAACACACTCGCAAACTTAAAAGAAGGAACAAATAAAACCGATGCCGTAAATTTAGATCAATTAGAAAAAAGTCATATTTCATCTGCTTCTCATCCAAAGAATGCTTTCAAATATTTGATGAATGATATCAATGAAATTAGCACTGAATATGGCTTGACAGTTAATGGATATGTCAATTTACCTCGTTCACCGCATTTGATTTTAAAAAAGGTCATTGATATAGACTTGAATAAAGAGGCTAATCATGTTTACAGAGCTAGAATTGGATTTAACATGTACACAATAAAAGATGGAAAATACACATTTATTCTTGAATGGCTATTTCCTGATTATGAAGGAATGAATCTTAGTAGTGTAACATTCAGTGCAACTGGTGGAATTACAATTCATAAAACTGTAGGGAGAAAATTTGATAACAGAAATGAAGATCATTCAAGATATTTATTATGGATTGAAAAACCTTCAGTAAGTTCACCACCTAAATATTTATATTGTACAATTCATATTAATGCTAACCCAACTTATCCAAATAAGTACAAAGTTCATTGTGTTGCATATGGTATTGATTTTGAAGCTGTAGACGTTCCATCAAGTGTTTACGACTTCACAGAAGCTTATAAAATCGTGAATGAAAAACTACAATTACAAACTGATTTAGATTTGAACGGACATGCTCTGATTGATAATTCATCAAACTTATTTGATGGTCAAAACGGTGAATTGACAATGCTAAATGATATTAATATGAACAGCTATTTAATAAAAGAGGCTAAACTTGGTGGTGATTTAAATCTAAATGGCCATAGAATTCATAATGGTGCTTTAAATCTATTTCGTTCAAGCGTTGCAGGTGTAATTATGGAAACGGCTTTCGATTTGGGTGGATTTGCTCTTTACAGACCGAAATTAGGTGGTAATTTAGATTTGAATGGGAATAGAATAATCGGCCAAACACTTTTCATAAATGCCTTCGTTGAAGCCAGTCAAGGACATAATAAGAATGTTTTAAAGTCGGTTTTAATTGATGGGGGAAAACAGATGATTATTTTAAACAATTTTTATTTCAAACGTTTTCACATAATTCAAAACGCCCATGCTGGAACACTTGTATTTTCAAACAAAATAGAAGGACAGTCAGGTAGGCCAGTAATAATTCGCAATACATTTAGTAAAAATTCCAATATCACAACTGTCAATATTAATCGACGATTAAATCAAGGCTTCTTTTACATTCACTATTCACACCCCAATTCAAATGCTTTTGATTTGTCCCTTTTGCTTGAATTTATTATTAACTAGTATAATAGTCTTCATGAATTAATCTAAATTAATATTATAATGGTTCAAATTTAGCAATAAGCGGTGTTGATGAATCAAATTGTGTGTATTTTGGTCCAGCCGTATCCATACAAAATTTCAAAAAAATAGCTGATTATTCCGTAAATGATTTGGGTAAAATTGATGTTTGGCATTGTTTATCTGTTCATTGGGATAATTTATCTTCTCCAAATACTGACAAAAGTAAGATCTATTGGAACAAAAAACATATTGGAAGTTTTACATCTGCTCATAGAACTGGTAGTCAACAAATGACTTTTGGTGATTTAAATCCAAATTCCATTGCACCTTTAGATGGTAGTATTATTTTTTTCTGTGTATACTTAGATTTTATATTAGATGAAAAAACAATTTTAGATCATCATCAAATTTTAATCCAACGATATAATATATGATAGAAGATATAATCAAATACGTTAGCTGTCTTTTTAATCAAACCAAACAACAACATATTTATGTTGATGACACAATATTGAAATCGTGTCTTGTATACCAATATTTGTATTATAAGCATTTCAAAACAATACTTTCAATTGACAACATTTTATATATTCATAATGATATAGGACTTATTGGTCCAGGAAATGGTCGTATTACACGATTTTTTGAAAGAACACTTGGTTGGATTGATGTAATACACTCACATAGTATTCTCCATGATGCTTATGGAAGATTCTATAATCGTTATTCATTAGACCGGGGATATTGTTATGCCATACCAAAAAATGCAACATCAAAACTAATGAAGAGATCTCCATTATGTGGTCAAATCTCTGGATTAATTTATTGTATTTGCAAAAGAATTATAATATAAATGATATATATGACAGACAATCGAAAAAGCATATTCAGCTGGAACCATATTTCAGATGAATTAACAGAAGACCAGATTAAGGAATTAAAATCATATTACCACACATATCACAGAAAGTGTTGGGCTCACAAACAGGCGGTGAAACAGTTCAAAAAATGGAAATTACTGGGGAACTCATTGTCTATTATATTTGCAACTGGGGGTCTCGCCACAAGTGTGGCAACAGGTGGTGTTAGTTTGGTAGCCATCAGTACAGCAGCACTTTTGATACAAGGGTGGATGAAGCATAAAAACCTAGATTTGAAAATCCAGAATTGCACATATGCTTATCAAAGCTATCAACATCTACTCAATTCAATAAAAGACAAGTTGAGAAGTGGTGATTTTGATGCTTCAAGTATACAAATCTCAATGAAGAATATTGATGATTATGTGACTGACAATAGTCCAATTATTGATAAGTACCTACTGAAATATGATGAAAAATTCACTGCTTGATAATACGAATAATCTTATCAAATCTCAACAATAGAATCTCAACCCAATATCGATCATAAAATCCAAGCGTCTTTTTTGATCTAGTAACTATTATTTTATCAAATGGAAGATCAAGCATTAAAAATATTTGCTTAAGCATAAATTTCGTACTTATCATCCTTTTACGATTCTTATTCACCAAAGGAAGGACAGTGTCTATCTCTTGGAATATTTTCAATATTTTGCCCTTATCTTTTACAGAAATTTGAAGTCTATTCTTACAACATATATCATTTATCACATTTTCAATATGGTACTTCCGATGATATACAGATTTTCGCCGTATTTTATACATATTATTATGAAAGTCGACGTACTCTTTATAATAATCATAACCATGGACTGAACCACAATTCAGACAAACATTTTCACCATCATCGTTAAACATTTTCTGATTATCACAGCAAGGTGCTTTCACACTTTTAACAACTTTGACCAATAGCTGATCACAAAAATAACATGACAATTCTCCCATATTCTTTAATTCATTGTGGATTACTGAATTACAACTCATTCTATAATATTATGTGATATTTTATTTTTAAATAGGCGATGACTCATTCCCTGTTTTCCGAGAATGTCACGCTTGGTGATTTTTCCGAGAATGTCATGCATTTTATGAAGTGTGCTGACCTTGGTTCCATCAGATTGAGCAACTATAGATTCCATCAAATTAAATAACTATATATTCCATCAAATTAAATAACTATATATTCCATCAAATTAAATAACTATATATTCCATCAAATTAAATAACTATATATTCCAGAATACGAGATCAAAAGGCAGTAGTAGTTTGGGGAAAACGAGATAAAATGATTTCGTACCCCCAAACACTATACTACTGTAGTCGAGAAGAAAGTAGAAGCTTCAGTTTTGGAAAGGGGGGGGGGTGATCTATTTAACGGCTGTGAACTGTTGTAAAAGGTCAGCGAATTCGTAGAAATTATTTTAATGATTGCTTAAAGCGGATGGTACAGCTTTTAAAAAAGCTTAGATGTACAACCCGAAGTAAGCGAGGTGTTATCCATTCAAACAACCGGGCGCCATATGACCATTAGATCAAATGAAGACGCATGTATTTTGATGCATGTATTTTGATGGACTGGAACATTGCCTCGCCAAAACTGGTCAGAAACAAGATGCCTGAGGGATGTATATGCAACACAAATGTCCAGGTTATGCCTCAACAAATGGCTTCTTGAAATTTGTCTGATGCGTGGCACAAAACCCGGACCCGCGGCGGAACGGAATAGCAAAAACAGCAGCGATTCTTCTCATTTTCAGTCTTTTTACAACTATATACTATAAACTATATTTAAGTACGAAAACAATGTTGATAAATGTATCCTAATTACGAACTTTGTGAATTGCCCGCGCTCTCAAATATTTTACAATCACAGCTACCTAGGAGGCTCAATGTGAATTGAAATTGTTTTACGTCCATGATAATTCCTTGAACAGAGAAATAAGTGCAAAATTTTAAAATTTCCTTGTAAAGCTTGAAGAAAAATTCAGGAATGAACAAAACCGGCTAGACAGTGTAGCCTGAAGAAGAGTTTCTTTGAAGTGAAGTCAACTGCCGACCCTGATCTCCGAACACTTGCCGAAGTACTTAACTTAACTTAACTCAGGGAGGTCATAACATTGAGTCTACTGTTGCTATGCAACAGCAGCCACAAAAACTAAAGTTTTTCTATCTATACCAGTGCTGTTAACTATTCAATGAAATAGATAAATTTAACTAAAGCACCAGCTTACCTTGTAACTTAGCAAAAAACTCTTACGTTTTTAGGTTTATTTTCCTTGAGTGCTGAGAAAATTAAAACAAGTCGCTGACATGAATAAACGACGATCAAAGATGCCTACGGTATACCTTCTGTGAACGATGCAGTGTTTCCCTATTCCTGAGAGTGCCCTGTCATCTATTTTCATATTTTCCAAACCTTACAACCGATCCTGTGGGGCAAACAAAATATAAATGAAGGTTGCTTTACATACGCGAGCTCAATGAAAGCTCATACAAATATTCGAAGGTTGTCATACTGAAGAATCAAGTTATTCTCTTGCACATGAACCGGGTGCGCGAGATGTTTTAACTTTTGTTAAATAGATATTTAATAATATGACTGTAGTGAAAATTGCATTCTTTTCCAGTAACCTTCTCAAAATCAATACATTGGACAACTGCATGTGATAACTGTTTCAATGCAAAATATTTTTTCTTGAAATAATCCTTGCATTTACACTTACAGCCACAATCATTCAATTTATGGCGAAATCACTCCTGTAACGAGATTCACAGTAGCGTTCTTACCTGTTTGGAAACTATGTTATTGAGGAATATGTGTCTACAGAGATGTGATCCCGTTGGAAAGATAGCACAAAATTGCGTGCTGTGTTCCAACAACGCAAGTTCTCACATTGCGTGACTCAAATGAAATGCGACCCAGCAGTGCTAAACTTGAATAAATTATCCACGGAAATTGGCGTACAGTGTGCCTGGCAGTAGTGCTCGTAATAATCGCCCATTATGCTTAAAGATTCTGCTTGGTCAACAAAATTATGCTCAAATTCTCCGCGGTACAATGCTTTTTCTTTAAGCAAATTCATACCTGAAATCTATCGCTCACTCACTCATCCCCTTCATGTCGGGTGGCACATACGGCCTCCAAGATATCTATCAACATATATGAAGACTGCAGCTGAGACAAAATGATTCGAGCGCCTTCTAGCGGTGAGCTAAGACCTACCCTGGCTTCAGAGGCCCGTTGAAAGAAAAATAAATATTCCTTGAAAGAAAAAATAACCTCTGGTACCCAGGGTAGCTAGGCCTCAGCGGGATGATTTGAATGTGGTGAATATAGTTATTGCTATTTTTTTTTTCTGAGGATCTTTTTTCCATTTACTGTTTTGTACGTCTGTTTAATTTTGTATCACATGCTTTTTGGTTATTTTGCTCAGATTCTACTAAAAAATATATTATCACACCGGCAGAATGTTCGCTGCCGGAAGCAGTGAATTATGCCCCAAATTATGCCAGTTTATCAAAGTGTGTCAATATTGCCCACGAAATGACAGTTTTTCTTAGGAAAAAAATGATGAGGAAAAGAATTTCAAATATGTTTAAAAAAAAGGACGCTCAAGTGTGTTTTTTGTGTTATTCACTATGATATTAAATCAATTTTCGGTGGCAAGACATGCATATGTGAAACAAACACTACCGAGTTTCATTTACGCCATGCCACGTGACAGAGCGGTTTCCAATTGAGTGTCGCAAGTAATCCTCATTTGTTTTGGTTTTGCATTGCTTCGCTCTGTGATTGGTTGGCAATACTCGCGCCATTTTCTCAACCAATGGGCAGCAAAACAAGAGCCAATCGCGACTTGCTCGCGCGCATTTTCCCGCGCTTTGAGTCGGTTACATGTAACTGCTTCGAATTCTTACTGGCTCGTTGCGCTGTTTCGGTCTGTTGTGATTGGCTGGAGTAATTGCTTTAGTTTTGGTTTTACAGGCCGTTGTATCATAGTCGGCAATACACCTAACCTTCCCATTCTGCACTGAACTTATGTTGCACTGATTGTATGGTACTATATATTTGCTATATATTCATATCCAAAGCGCTCTTGAGGTATGCCATGGAACTATCTCATTTGTCACTTAATTTTATCTGGTGTACACACTCGCCCAAATGCCCACGTGTCCTCCAAGAAATTACCGGTGACTCGTGGAATATTTAACAATTATCCTGCGAAATCGCACGGAATTTCGCCTGATACTTAGGCGACGATTTTGTAAGCCGAGTTAGCACCTAAAGGGATATTCGGCGAGATTTAGCAGGTTAATTGTTCTTTTATTCAACGCACTGATAACAACGCAAAGTTTGTTGAGTTTATCACAAAAAGAAAATGGCAAAACTGCCATTTTTCTCCCCAAAGCACGAAATTATGTATATCGGTTGAATTTTAGCGCCCACATTAATGAAATATGTAAGAAAGCGAGTCATAGGGTAGGCGTAATGTTGAGGCTTAAAAAAAAACCTACCCCTACCAATGCTAAGCTATCTCTGTATAAATTAGCCATATTGCCTTACTTAACCTATTGCTACCTGACTTCGCATTTCTGTAGTGCTACTGGTAAAAGAAAGCTCGAACGGATTCAAGAAAGAGCACGACGCACAGTTTTCCTAGATAAGCAATCAAGCTACCAAACACTGCTGAACAAAAGTGATCTGACGACGCTCCATAACAGAGGACTGCAAGATATTGCTATCCTTATGTACAAGGTGAAACACAAACTATGCCCCACCAAAATATGCGAACAATTTCACACGCATTGCTCACCCTACAACCTATTTGTAGCGGAGTTCGCCATTCCCAGATTTAGGACCAAGAAATATGGTAAAGAATAAGCTACCTAGCGAAATTAGAACCCTCCCATCATTATTTAGTTTTAAAAATCACATCCGTAAATTTGATTTAAGTGTAATGGTAGAAGACGACAATTGTTCTAATTGCATCCTTTGTAATTCTTAATCCTTTTAGATAATTTATCCCATTAGTTGATTGCTAATAGATTTTTAACTATATTGTATTGTCAGGGTTTTATTTTTAATAGTTCATTAGAATAATTAGTAGGTTATTAATTGTGTCCCCAATTAGTAGAGGGGTTTTTAACCCTATCGGCTAGACATTTTAAGACGCATTGATAAAGTTTATGATGATGATGATCCGCAGGGTATCTGTCGAGTGCGCGTAACGTATATCGAGTGCAAAATGACCATATTTTGAAAGTGTTACGATGTATTGAAGATATAATGATTCGGCTAATCATAGCGCGTGAAATTATTTGAACATTTTATTAAGTGGTTGTACTGGTAGTAATAGTGGTAGTGGTAGTGGTAGTGGTAGTGGTAGTGGTAGTGGTAGTGGTAGTGGTAGTGGTACGTAGTGGATGCGGTTGTAGTTGTGGTTGTGGTTGTGGTTTTGGTTGTGGTTGTGGTTGTGGTAGTGCTAGTTCTTGTGCTAGTGCTAGTGCTAGTTACAGTGTTAGTGCTTAGTGCTGGTGCTAGTATTAGTGTTGCTAATAATGGCGCTAGTGTTATTGCTGATGGTAATGCTGTTGTGATAGTTGGTGGTCGTGGTAGTGGTTGTAGTGGTAGTGGTGATAGTTGCAGTGCTAGTACTAGTTGCAGTGTTAGAGCTGGTGCTAGCATTAGTGGTGCTAATTCTGGTCCTAGTGTTAGTGCTAATGGCAGTACTGTTGTGGTAGTGGTGGTCGTGGTAGTGGTTGTAGTGGTAGTGGTAGTAGTTGCAGTGCTAGTGCTAGTGCTATTGTTGTTGTTGTGGTGGTGGTGTGGTGGTGGTGGTGGTAGTGTTGAGGTAGTGGTGTTAGTTGTAGTTTTAGTGCTAGTAGTATTGTCGTTGTTGTGGTGGTGATGGTGATGATGGTGGAAGTCGTAGAGGAGGTACGATTGGTAGTATTTCAGTCCATTGCCGTTCAGAAAGCAAGAGAATTTGAAACGTCCTGGCCCTAGTTGCCCGTTGCAACTGTACATAGTCAATTTAATACCAGATGAAGAAAGCTATCCGTTGTTTTGAAGTGATTAGTACTGGGGTCTACTCGATCAGTCGAAAACTGTGGGAACTCCAGTTGAAAATCGCACGTTCAGAGATCTTCTCTTGGCGTAGTTCCCGCCACGTTTAGATTTTGATCAATATCCGGATACCTGTATAGTTTTTAAATTTCAATCAAAAAGTCTTTAACTCAGCAGATCTGTCCAAAATCACCAGTTTCCTCAAGGAACGAATTAGAGAAGACGATTGGCGTGGTACCCTTTTGTCTGCGCATGTGCAAGAATTAAGCATACCTTCGTCTCAATAGGAGTTCCAGTAGAGAAGATGGAGAGCAGAATGAATGCATGTCTTAGGTGAAATGCCATGAGGCAACAGCGGTAAAATAGGTGTTGTTTCTTCCGCATATTAAAAAAATGCCTGCCAAACACAAGAGACTGGTGAAGATCGCCCCGATTGAGATGTTACTGTGACAGAAATGCCACGAGTTCCTTGTCTGGTTTCGCTAGATTTTATAGGGTACTGCAAACTGAAGATAACAAGGCCAACAGGCACACCATTACTTTTTCTTTTTAAGGCGTTAAGCCTGATCACCCGAACATTTATTCGAAACCATTTCAGAGAAGTAACCCGCATGATACAAGTACTACATGCAGGCACTCTTTTCCTAGCGTTTGTTGTTGTTGTTGTTCCTACGGTCAAAGAAATGATTGAAGATGGAACAGTTGGTGGCCAAGAAGTTTGCTTTTGAAGGCATTCCAGTGTTTTAGGGTGCTTTGATCCCTCGCGTCCCACAACGCCGCAGAATGTTTTGGGATTGAAAAGCAAACTGCTACAGAATTAAGCCGTCAAATGTTTTCAGATCGCCGCTATGTAACGATTTTCAACTGAACGGATAAAGTATATGGAAATGGAGGGACGTTTGCAGGAAACCGACGATTTTGTTCGACCTTCTGCAAATAAGCATCTTTCCCAATGAAAATGGAAGTCTTTAGTAAAGCTCACCCACCGTTTCACATGACTGCTTTTATAAAGAACACCGAAGCAGAAACACATTCAGCTGTGAAGCTTTTGTGCGCATCCAGCTGTTTAGCGTAACACTGCAGGCCGCATAATGCAACACAACTACCTGCGAATTCGCACAAGTTGAAACGATAAGTTTATTTTCTGTGCTTCCCTTCTTTCCCCCCTCCCCCCCCCCCCCCCCAATAAAAAAACATAAGAGCCAGAATTTTAAAATTGGCCGAAGAACAAAATGGCTACGAATTGCGCATGCTTTGAATATGATATTCGCTCCCGCTCCCAAACAATGAGAATGAAACCGTGCCGAGCAGAGTTAAAGGAAAACAGGCAATGCATACATATACATATTTAATAATCCTATTAGTGTAGACACTGTACAGGATGTTCAAAACACAAGGTCCGATGGGTCGGACGGGAGTACATCGGACGGGAGTACATTTAAGGGCGACATATAAGACTGACATAAAACTAAATACAAAATACCAAGGTTAACTATTATGTCATACCTGTCACACTGGAATAACTAGACTAATCAGAGCACACAAGCCTGGCAGCAACACGTTGAATTGATTCTATAGATGCTATGTGCTGTTTTTCAAAAGGACACCAACAGGGTGAGGCATATTCAACACATGACCTAACTAATGAATTATAGGCATGTTCTTTGACATAATTGCAGCAACTAGATAGATTTCTACGTAATAGGCCTAGGATCTTTGAGGCTTTAGATTTGACCTCTCTAACTTGGGAATCCCATTGCAAGTCATCTTGTATAAAGATATTCAGATACTTATGGCATGATACTATCCCTAGGGGTTTTTGTGACATCTGATACCTAATGGTCGATTCTGAGTTAGATCTAGTTATAGACATAACATTGCATTTATCAAAGTTTAGGCTCATTTGCCAGGTTTTGGCCCAGTCAGTAATAGAGTTAATGTCATTTTGAAAGATGACTTAATCCTGAGAACTCAGGATTTCACGACATATTACAACGTCATCAGCAAACAGCTTTATCTTGGAATTTAAGTTACACACAATGTCATTTACATAAGTGATGAACAAAAAGGGGCCAAGCACTGTGCCTTGGGGAACACCAGATGTGGTGTCAGTCCATCCTGATTTTGCACCATTTACTTGGACAAGTTGAGAGCGGCCAAGAAGGAAGGATTTAATCCATTCCAAGGTCTTGTTTCGGATACCGTAATAATGAAGCTTCTGTTGTAACCTCTGATGGTGGACAATATCAAAGGCTTTTTCAAAGTCTAGCAGAAGAACATCAGTTCTTGTACGCTTATCCAGAGAGGAAAACCAATCGTCCAGAACGGTTATCAATTGTATTACGGTACAAAAGCCTTTACGAAATCCACGCTGATAGGGTGTTATGATGTCATTATTGGAGAAGTACTTTGACATAGAGCTTAAAACGATATGTTCCATAACTTGACATGAAATGCAGGTCAACAAGATGGGTCTGTAATTTATAGGGAGATATTTGTCACCCTTTTTATAGATTGGAGTGACCACTGCTCTCTTCCAATCTCCTTGAAGGCATGAAGAGTCATACGATTGTTGAAAATTCTTTGTAACATAGCAGCCCACGGATGAGCAATGTTTTTAAGAATCCATGGAGAAATTTGATCTGGTCCTGAGGGTTTCATAGGCTTAAGGAGTTTAAGCTGTTTTGCAATTCCAATAACAGTAAAGGAAATATAAGCAATATCAGGTAAAGGACTGGTACCTTTAATTGGAATTGTTGATGTATCTTCAGCAGTGAACACTGACTCGAAGTAACTGTTAAGTGCATTTGCTTTGCCACTATTTGAACTGATGACACGATTTCCGTCACGCAGAGGACGGATGCCGATTGATTCAGTTCTTTTCAATTTAACATAGTTCCAGAAGGATTTTGCATTTCCTTCTTGGAGACTGCCTCCTATGACCTCGTTTACATAACTTTCATGTGCCTGTTGTTTCTGTTTTTTTACTGAATTTCTGTAAGATTTATAAGACTGCCAATGAGAAGCAAGTTTAGATATTCTGGCCTTTTTTAATAATCTCTCTCGGTTGTTAATCATCCTCATTAATTGGGTTGTAATCCAGGGGAGTTTCCTGTTGGATTTAACTTGTTTCTGTGGGACATGCTTGTCAATGGCTTGCTGTATTCTAATTTAAAATAGTTCCAGTTTTCGTCAACTGAAAAATCCGAGATATTTCGCTTGGCACAGAATTCATGTGAAATGTTCTTAATTTCCAGTATCAGTTTTTCCATATCAGCTTTTTTATACAGATAGATATAATGGTAAGATTTAGGCTTCAATTTTCATCTAACATCTATGTCGAAGAAGATGGCATCATGGTCGTGACTAGGGCTAGGTACATGAAGCTCATTTGTTGCTATGTTAGGATTTGATGTGAGCAATAAGTCCAGGATGTTGTTTCCCCTCGTGGGTTTTTCAACAAGCTGGATTAAATTGTTTAAGTGGAGACAATCCAATGAAGTCAATGGAATAGAGGCATCTGTTTGAGAGTTGACTGACATGCTTTCCCAGTTTATGCCAGGGAGGTTAGATCTCCACCAATTAGTACTTGAGGATAATTAGGTGAATGACTTGCAAACACTGTCTACACAGAACTGCACAGAACTGTTCAATTTCATCAATAGAGGATTTCGGTGGACGTTAATAGGAAGCCAGAATAAGCTTTTTGCAACCATTCAATTGAAGTGAAGCCCATACAATTTCACAGTTTGTGTCAGCATCGTTTAAGGGATAACTGGCAAAAGTATCCTTAATTGCAATAAAGACTCCTCCGCAAGCAGAGTTTTTGTCCTTCCTGTACACAGTGTAATTTGACGGAATAACACTGTAGGTAGGTTCACCATCTAGTTTTGACTCATATTCAAGCATAAATATCTGGTGAATGGTGGTTTATAAAGCTCTGGAACTCGGGATTTGATTTCCTTCCTCCTATACCATTGCAGTTTGCTATGACAACGTTTAATGACCTTGGACTTGGTAGGTTATTTTTAGCAGAATTGGATTTCTTAGTGGAGAACACTCTTTTTGATTAACTTGTGTCTTGTTGTGGGCCTGGAGACCAGATACTACTAGTTGAGTTCGATGACGACCGGGCAGATGAATCAGATAAAGAAGAAAAAGAATTTGAAGATTCAAAGGAACTGTTGAAGTTAATGAAGGACGTGTTGAAGTTTGGCAGACCACATTGTTCACTAATCCAAGAACACGAGGATTTGATAAGATATTGCATTTACGGCCGTCCGTGTTTAGACACTTGGTGTGGAGCCAATGGTCGCATGAGTCACAGCATATTCCTTTCTTATTGATTTTTACCGGTTTTGAGCACAGCATACATGGGTATTTCCATCAAGGACCAGGATTTAGGCTTATGTCGCCGCTTAGCAGAAGAAGACAACATAAGATCGATTGTGATGGACGACAATCCAGGGAAGCGATTTTATCGTAGAAAGTTTTGTTAAGTGAAAACCAGCCAATAAAAGTTCACTCCGAGTTATCTTTCCATCAAGTTTCATAACTTTGGAGTTTGGAAGAGGATTTGTATAGACTAAATCTCCCATTGATGAGAAATTTAGTAGTAACAGAACAAAATTTAAAGAGATTAGGAAATGTACTCCTGTCATCTTGGAACACCGCTGACCTGTCACAATGCAAAGACATTTATTTATTTATTTATTTATTTATTCATTCATTTATTTATTTATCTATTTATATACATTATTTACACAGAAATTCCAGTCCTGCATAGCTGGTTTAAATGGAGATCTGTACAAAATAATATGAATAAATAATAAATTATAAAAATGAGAACAAAAAACAAAACAAAAGACATATAACGCTCGCGAACAGAAGTAGACAATGTACAGCAGAAGCCTGGGGCACAAGGCAATGTGTTTTGCGAAAACAAACCGTAAATCGGCTCCAAAGAGCACAATCCTACCCAAGCTCTCTTTATACTTTGCAATCCCAGAATGAAGGGATTTTTATTCCCAAGAAAAATCGAGCGCGATCTAAGAACGACGATTACTAATTTTAAAAGAAACTTCAGCGAGCGCGAACCAGAATTCAAAATGGCGTTCCGTTTGTCGAAACAAAGCACTTGTCGTTTCTTACGATCAACCGAACTTTGTAACAATAGATAAGAGGTTAAGATCGAGGTTTGGCTATCCTACCGCAAACGGCAAACCGCGGTTTGCGGTTAGCGGTTTCACGTTAGCTGTCTGCCCATATTTGGGACTTGAGATTCGCGAGTAACAAATAGCAGGCCGCCATGTTTGTTTTAAATCATTTGTTAACTTCTATTTTAGCTGAGCGTAGTCTAGCCGTAAAAACGTGAACTTCAAACCGCAAACCTGACGGCAAGGCACTGGTCACGCGACTTCTTGACGTTCGCGGTTAGCGGGTAAAACCGAAAAACCTCAATCTTAAGGTCTCTAATGAGAACCGGACTACCCGCACGGGGACCAACTAGCGTACAAAAATATTTTGCTGGGCGCGATGAGTAGCTCACGGCGGGTCAGCTGTCATCAAAAAGGGATCACTTTCAAACTAGTTTTTCAATTTTTAACCGTTTGACCTGCGCCTTTACACGATAATAGAACTTTGTATTCCCAACAATCGTATGATTTTGAATTTTTTGATTTTAACGGTTTTTGGCGCGAAAATGACGTCATAAGACTGACAGTAAAATATAACTTTAAAGTTATGCCACAACAGGTTAGCAATTTTGAAAGAGTACTCAGAGAAGAACTTAAATGTGAAAAAAAGTTTTGAAAACCTCACTTGGTTAAGAAGACATAACATTCTAAAGATCACCAAATTTCTAAAAATAGTAACAAAATGGCGGAAACTACGAAATTCACAGCTCAATAACTTTTCAACCAATTAAGCCTTACAAATATTTTTTTCATATCATCGCTCATCGCTCATCTGTCGCTCATCTCTGTAAGTTCTTTTAAAAGTTCTAGTATGTTATGCCATAAGTCAAAAACTACTTTTTTCTGTCAATCTTATGACGTCATTTTCGCGCCAAAAACCGTTAAAATCAAAAATCCAAAAGTATACGATTGTTGGAAATACAAAGTTCTATTATCAGTCTCAGCTCAAACGGTTGAAAATTAAAAAACTAGTTTGAAAGTGATCCCTTTTTGGTGACAGCTGACCCAGCGTGAGCTAGATTGAGGGCACGGTTTTGCTTTCTTTTACACGGATTAATGACAAACTTTTCTTATTAGTTTATTTTTCTACTTTTCCAGGCCGCTGTGAGTTTGTGAAAGCGGCAAATTTGCTTTAAGATGTGCGAATACGCTAGACAATAGCAAACACAATAGCACCAAAGTTAATTGTTTAGATGACTCGCCCCCTTCAAGTAAATGAGCAGAACCTAAATTCCCTGCGGAAGATAGAGCGCGTTTATCGTCACCGTCTTAACCACAGGCCGAACAATCCGAACTGCGTGACGTCACGCACGTTATTTGATCTCATACATTCTCTCTATTTTAAGGCTGTTCTCGGCTTGATCAAACAATTATTAATTTGGTGTAGCAACTAAAAATTATTTAATTTTATTTTGTGTTTATCAAATAAAAGCTGAATTGATGCGATAAAGCAAACACGTCGAGCCGCTGGGGAGCCGGTGAGAGTCATTTGTCTTTAATTCAAATTTGATAAGACCGTTATGATCGACCACCTCGGGCGATATCCTATGCCGATGCTTATGTGGCAGCGAATGTGAAAATTCGCGGTTTTACTTTAGGTCGTTATGAGCAAGCTGTTTACAAGTTTTTTGGCATCGATCTTCCAAAACTACCTGGCCTTCTTTGCCGGAGGCTTGATGGCGAGAGACGCGTGGAAGTGGGAGAAAATGGACGAAATTCAGAAGGCGTTCAGCTGCGGCGGCTATTTTAATTGACTTAATTGCATGCCTTGTCGGAAGGCTCAGCAGCAAGCGACTCAAAACGCCATAAAAACGCGAAATACCACACTATGAGCATAAGGTAAGTGGTCTTTATTCTTCTGGCATTATATCGACATTTCGACATTATATCGACAAATCCGGTATTTTACGGAACATTTCTTCCGATCACTTCAATCAAGCCCGAGAACGGCCGTTTCAAAATAGACAGAATGTATGGGATCACGCAGTTCAGATTGTCTGCCCGTGTCTTAACCAATGAGACTTGTCCCTCTCATGCTCATTTAAATTAAAAACGTAATATGACAGACCTAAGATATTTTGTCAACTGCAAGTAAATGTCTCGAGAACAATGGGCAATCTGCGCGAAGTTCTCCACCTTTTTTTTTTTTCGAAGAAACGTTCGCATCCTACTTTGTTTCCTTGCAATGTTTGGCCGTTTTGTGGTTTTCTAACTACGTTCAATTCCTGTTGACTGCTCTAAACTATCGGCAAGGTTGGTACTCCTCTTTCTTTTCCACGGACGTTTATGTCCAAATTGCTTAATGAATAGCCACCTGGATGGGCCCAAAAGCTTCACAGCTGAATGTGTTTCTGCTTCCGTGTTCTTTATAAAAGCAGTCATGTGAAACGGTGGGTAAGTTTTACTAAAGACTTCCATTTTCATTGGGAAAGATGCTTATTTGGAGAAGGTTGCTCAATACCAGAAAAAAAAAATAATAATAATAATAATAATAATGTATGTATGTATGTATGTATGTATGTATGTATGTATGTATGTATGTATGTATGTATGTAATATATACATTTAGCCAAGCCTAAAAGCGGAGCTCCACGATTATTATTTTTTTTACTGGTATTGAGCAACACAGCATGGCTTTCCTGGCGCCAATATTTTATGTTTAGAGTAGTCAACGGGAATTGACCGCGGTTCAAAAACATCAAAACATTACAAGAAAACAATACAGTCGACGCGTGTGTTTGTTCAAAAACAAATTTAGCAATCAAAGAATGATCAAATATTTTCATCCAACATCGTTGGACGAGCATGTTTGACGGTTTAGCCACCTAGTGCGCCATTAAATGGCTTTCCATGTTTGATCGAAATCAAACATGTTCATCCAAAATTTCGCATTACGAACAAATGTTTGATCGTTTAGCCACCCCAACAAACAAATCGTCCACAAACGGTAAAAAGCAACCAAATGAGCCACGTAACGTAAAAAATTTCAGCGGCAATAATACTCACTTGGTCCCGTGTTTGGTCAAACATTGTTTTGCGTTTAGCCACCAAACGTTATGCTTGACAAACACGATAATGGATTAAAATGTTTGATCTTTTAGCCGGGACTTAACAAACATATTTTATAGTACGTTAAGCTTAGACATAAGCTTAAATGTCGTAGAAAAGAGAAAAAGGAAAACAATCCTGATAGTTTGGATAGGTAATCGCATGGGGCCGAGTAAATGTCACTTGTGCCAGTTTTCAGAAAGCTGCTGAAATTGCCCTCGTCGCACAAAACATAAGTGATACTAATCCTTAATTTTACGCGGATTCATTGCGATTACGTGTAAATAACACAAAGGCAAACGTTTCACTTCTTAACACTGCAGAAATACAGACGCCGAAAAACATGTGCAGTCAGCCAAGCGGAGGAAAACACTTGTTCGCTTGTAAAGCAACAAACAAACAATTCGACTAGCTACTTCTTTGTGTCCAAAACGAGTAGATTGTTATTTATATCCAGTCGAGACAAAAATACAAGTTTCATTCCTGAACAAAATTAACAACTATTAAACCAAATGCTAAGCTTCAATTTATTTAAGTTACCTGTATTGTCGAGCTTTCTACCACTTGTAAATACGCATCGATCCACTATAGTAAAAACACGCATCTACAAAAATAGCAAACGGTTTGTTCAAAGAAAGAACTTCTTCCACCAAGTGTGAGCTACTCGTTCCTCCCATTAATTCCGGTGAGTTGTTAAGAACTTTCTTGGTGAGCTGCAAGATGTCGCGGTAAAGTGAAGAAGCCCTTTGTTTTTCAACCACACAATCCGGGCGCGATAGAAGTGGATCCAAAAATTGAAGAATTTCCTGCGAACAACCTTTTGCTGTTCCATTTTCCAGTTGAAAATTCACCTTCCGGAGTATCTTTTAAGTAGTTCTTAATTTTTATGCCTTTTATGCAAATTAAGAGACAGAAACTGAACTTCGAAGATGATGTTGTTTTGCTCAAAATGAAGACACCATCTGAATGTGAAATCTCGAGCCGCAGAAAGCGCGCGAAAAATTAAGCCTCGTTTTGGCTTGGGTGTCTCGTTTCGGTTAAATTAACTTGACTTGAGCCTGCGATCCAATCGAAAACCATTACCTGGTCAGCGGTCAACTTCAAAAAAACAGCGAGCCTCGATGAGCTCTAACTTGAGCCCGCGATATTGTCACGTGGTAACGGTCAGCGGAAACCTTGTTTTGACAGGTGTCAATTAGCCATGACACGGATGCCCTATATCAAAGATGTACGCTGTAAACTAGGTGATCAGCTAGAGTATGGCCGCCATGTTGGATTATTATGATTTTTATTAGGATATTATTAATTATTGGGCACTCCGTCGTCGTGCGTACGCGCCCACGAGCAATACCGCTAGCCATTTTTACCATGAGAAAAGCAGTTGACGGGTTTCTATAGGTATGGTGCTCCGCCGGAGCTCCGCTAATATGTATGTATGTATGTATGTATGTATGGCAACGGTTATACAAACAACAACAACAGCAACAACAGCTTTATTACCAAATAATAGTTGATCTTAATTTACAACATAATCTAAAGTAACATTCACTCAGAATAACTGAAAAGCTAATCGAGCTGAGTAAAATTAAGTAATGTTTAAGTATAGGAGATTGGTTGGCACTAAAGCTGGAGCAGAGCAGTTAATAAGTCCGAAGAAGAAGACAAAAATAGATAAAGAAATGAATAAATAAATAAATAAATAAATAAATAAATGAGAGAGTAAATCAATAAATGAATAAATATATACCAGTTCAAAACTCATGAACAGTAAGACTGTAAGATGTCAAACTTGACTTAGTTTTTAAACGTTTTAAGGGGGGGGGGGGGGGGTGTTTGATGCTTTCATCAAGATGATTCCAAACCTTTACAGCTGCAAAGCGAAAGTTGAATTTACCAGTTTGCTTTGATGGCATTGATGTAATAGGTTGATTTAGAAGCAAGTCTGGTATTGTATGACTGTATAGATGCTGTAATATAATAATATTTCCAAGGAAGATGGAAGAAGATTATAGTGATAGTGATGCATGGGGAGTGCATTGTGAAGGGTAACAAGATCAGTTAATTTAAGAATCTCTAATTCCTTAAAAAGAGGCTCAGAGTGTTCATCTGGTTCCGAAAAAGTTATAGTACGTATTGCTCTCTTTTGAAGAATTACTAGAGGTCTGAGAGTAGAACTATAAGTATTGCCCCAAACTGATAGACCTTAGGTGAGGAAGGGGTAAAAAAGTGAATAATATAATTGAAGTAATATGTTTCTGTTTACATAATATCTAATTTTAGATACTACTCCAATACCTCTTGAAATCTTCTTGCTCAATTCGTGCAAATATGGTTTCCAGTTCAAATTAACATCAAAAAATGAGTACTAAATATTTAACTTGATTATCAGATTTAACGGACATATTGGAGATACTAAGATTCAACTTATGAGCTATCCTTTGCGGAGACTGGAATACCACAAAGCTAGTTTTTTCAATATTTAAAGACAATTTGTTAGCATATAACCACTAGCTCACCTTTTCTAGTTCTACATTTAAGTTGGTTTCTAAATTTAGAATGTTAGGATTATTAAGAAACAAGTTTGTATCATCAGCAAAAAGGTGAAATTCTAAGGTATTGGAGCATATCATTTATATATAAAAGAAAAAGAAATGGGCCAAGCACTGACCCCTGTCGTGCTCCACATGAAACAGTTAAGTAATCAGAATCAGTGCCAAACAAAGAGACAAACTGTCTTCTGTTACGTAAGTAAGATGCAAACCAATCATTTGCAACACCTCGTATGCCATAATACCGACTTGGTATGCCGAATTGGTTAACAAAATTTTATGGTCAACAGTATCAAAAGCTTTACATAGATCTAAGAACATACTACAAGAGTAAGTGCCATTATCAATTGATAGCGGAGCTCCGCGGCTCGAAGGGCTGCCAAGCGGAGCACCATACCTATAGAAACCCGTCAACTGTTCATCTCATGTTCTCATGGTAATCATGGCTAGCAGTATTGCTCACGGGTGTCACCGCACGACGACGACGACGACGACGGAGTTGCCCAATAATGAATAATATCCTAATAATAATCATAATATTCCAACATGGCGGCCGTACTCCACCTGGTCCAGCTGACCAGCTAGTTTACAGCGTACGGTTTTGATACTGGACATCCATCTTAAAGCTAATTGACACCTGTCAAAACAAGGTATCCGCTGACCAGTGTCCCGTGACCAAATCGCGGGCTGAGGACTCTGGGTACGAGATTGCATCGAGGTCAGAAGTTTGTTTTTTGAAGTTGACCGCTGACCAGGTAGTTGCTTTCGATTGGATCACAGGCTCAAGGCAGGTGTGAGACACCCAAACAAAAACGAGGCTAATTTTTCGCGCTCTTTCTGCGGCTCATCACATTCACGTGGCTCATTTTGAGCAAAACAACTTCATCTTCTTCGAACGAAGTTTGTCGTTAAATTCGCGTAAAAAGCATAAAAAATCAAAAACTTGTCAAAAGATACCCCGGAAGGTGAATTTTCAAGTGATAAAAGGAAGAGGGAAAGATTTTTCTCAGGAAAAGCTTCAAACTTGGATCGCTTGTGTGGTTGAAAACAAAATAATTCAGCCCTTCAAGGGCTTTCACTGTACCGCGGCATCTTGTATCTCACCAAGAAAGGTCACTTAACAGTTCACCGGTATTAATGAGAGGAATGAGTGACTGAAACTCTGTGGAAGAAGCTATTTCTTTGGACAAACCGTTTGCTATTTTTGCGGATGCTTGTTTTTACTTTACTGAAGCTTACGCATTTTCAAGTGGTAGAAACCTCTACAATTAAACACAGGACAGTGAGGTAAATTAAATAAATTGAAGCTTAACATTTGGTTTAATCGTTGTTACTTTTGTTTAGGAATGAAACTTGTATGTTTCTCTCGACTGGATATAAGACTTAAATAACAATCATCTGTACTCGTTTTGAACGCAAATAAGCAGTTGAATTGTTTGTTTGTTTTGTTACGTTGTTTTGTCGAAGCGAACGAGTATTTTTACTCTGCTTGGCTGACTGTTTTTCGACTTCGGTGCCTCAACAGCATTAAGAAACTTTTGCCATTATCTTAGTAACACGTATTAAATCGGAATGAGTCCTCGTAAAATTAAGGTTTAAGGCCCCGGCTAATCGATCACACATTTTCATCCAACATTGTCAGTTGTCAAACATAACGTTCAGTAACTATAAAATGCACAAACAATGTTTGGACCAAACACTAGACAGAGTGAGTCCACAGAACGATTTTTTGCGTATTATCGCTAAAATTTCGACTTTAGGTGGTTCATTTGGTTGCTTTTTACCGGCTGTGTACGTTTTGTTGGTTGGGGTGGCTAAACGATCAATTTTCTTCGTAATGCGAAATGTTTGATGAAACTGTTTGACCTAGCTCAAACATGGAATGCCATTTAAAAATAAATGCAATGTTGAGAGACGTGGCTAAACGTTTAAACAGGATGCTGGATGAAACTGTTTGATCGTTTTCTGGTTGTTAAATTTCTTTTGGAACAAACATACGCGTCGTGTGTTGTTTTCTTGTAATTTTTTAACGATTTGAGGTTTTTGAACCGCGGTCAATTCATGTTGACTGCTCTAAACTTCAAATAATTAATTAAACTTCAAATAATTCATGAGCTCAACAACCTATCACATCCATTAAAATTGGTCAAGAGCTCGTTTTTTAAACCCCGGTAAAACACTGTCAAACTAAAAATCCTGGGGGCGGCATTTGATTTCAGTCCCAAGGGGGAGCGGGGCTGATTGTATTTTGCTTCATTGATATTCTCTATATAAAAATTTTGTCCTCACTAGTATTCTTTATATAAAGAATACTAATGAGGATAACTTTAGGGACTGGAGAAGAGCGTGGAATATGGCGGACGCGTCTCGGATGTGCTCCAGATAATTTTGTTTTTTGTCTGGCTGAAGACATGACTAGTAAGTCACATATACAAGAAAAACGTAGGTCTTAACTCTCTCGGAGGTGGGAGCAAAAGGAGAGATGAAAAGAACGAGAGAAGACAGTTCTCAAACAGATGAAGAAGATGCTGACGCTGAATCCCAACATGGCTGCCATGCAGTGAATGAGAGACTCACAAGTATTGAGGAAAAACTGAATGTGCTGTTACAAATAATGCCGGAGTTAGAAGGGTACAAAAGAAGGATAACTGATTTGGAAGAAGAAAACAGACATTTGAAGGAAAGCCTTGAAAACGCCCACGCTGAAATCAAAGATCTGGCTTCAGAGTTCAAGAACATACACTCCGAACAAAACGCTGCTAGTTCTGTCATGCAAAGAGTAGAGAATGATCTCCTCGAGCTACGCCGCCGGCATATAAAGCTGGAATGCCATAGCCGTCGAGGAAATTTAAAATTTTTCGGCATAAACGAACGAGAAGACGAATCAGTTACCGGCGCGGACAAAGCATTACGGGATTTCATGCGCTGCAATCTTAAAATACCGCCCTCCGATGTAGAGCAGATTCAATTCTATGGAGTACACCGCATTTCAACGCGAGTATCAAACCCAGCAAAAGTCCAAGGTACACGACCACGTCCGATCATCGTCAAACTGACACATTTCCAAGACAAAGAATTTATAAAATCGTTTATTAAGAACCTGCCCAAAGGCTCATGCTATGGAATATCAGATGACTTCCCGAAAGAGGTAGATGATGTTAGAAAGAAGCGGTACCCAATTCTAAAGGCCGCAAAGAATGAGAAGAAAACTGCGTATTTTAGTGTAGAAAGACTTATTATTAATGGCACTGTTTATCATGGCCCTGAAACGACAAATATTCCCTTCTACGGTCGTTTAATGAGCAACTAACACTAGATGCCCTGTTAGTTTATTCAGTATTTACTTTTTGTTAATTTCATGTCTACCAGCCGCCAACTAGCTCCTGGATTCCAGTCAAAACGCCGCACAAAAGTTTAGGTAAGTCTTTAGTAGTTGTTATGTTGTGCCGTTTCATCGCTGCAGTGTTTACATCAAATTATTCCGTAACAAATCAAATAATCAGCCTTAAGAAATTCAATTCACGAGCAAAATGGTCCTTTATTGCGTTTCTGTGCGTTTCGCATTTTTGGTACGTTTCCTTTTTAATTCTTTTTCGCATTTAAATGTATAAGATTTTATCTTTGAATGTCAGAGGGCTAAATAGGGCGAGAAAGAGGAGACAAGTTTTCCGGTGGCTTCACCGCCAAAAGTCCGACATTATATTCCTACAGGAAACCTATTCCACACCAGAGACAATCAAAAGGTGGGAAACCGAATGGGGTGGTAAAATAGCATACAGTCACGGCTCATCTCATAGTAGAGGTGTTATGATTTTGTTCAAGCCACGCCTCGACGTCTGCCTGGAAAAAACTACCACAGATAACCACGGGAGAAGTATCCTGATAGAAACCCTCATCGATGGTACGAAAGTAGTTTTCGTCAATATTTATGCACCCAACGACCCAAATCAACAGGTTCTTTTCCTAAAGGAGCTCTTCAATACTTTTCGAAAGAATACATCAACGATAATGTCGTGCTAGGAGGAGACTTCAACTGCGTTATTAGATCAACGATAATGTCGTGCTAGGAGGAGACTTCAACTGCGTTATTAGTAGCCTAGACAAAAGAGGTGGCAAACCGTTCAATGAAAGAAAACCCTCCGTCGCTGCCTTACATGTTTTTATCAAAACAAACAATTTAGTGGACTCGTGGCGTTTTAAGAATCCAGATCTGTGCGGCTTCACCTGGAGTAACCCCTCCTTGAAAATCCAAACCCGACTCGATTACCTCCTTGTTTCCAAAAATCTGAGTAGTTTCTTTCGAGAATGCAAAATAATCCCAAGCATACATTCTGATCACTCCACTGTAGCTCTTAATATGTCTTTTGACCAAAGTAGTCCCCTCGGGGGCCAGGATTCTGAAAGTTCAACAACTCTTTACTGACGGATACAACTTATG